>JASXTE010000001.1:2540000-3140000 GCA_030280995.1 Hemileia vastatrix | reverse complement strand
AACCTCATAATTTCGATCGAAATTAATGTAGACCCCTGCATATTGAATACAAGCCATTCCACATGGACTACACAGACATAGATAAAATTCAACATGCATGGCTTAAAATTAATTTTGATCAAAATTAATCAAGGCATTAAAACATCAATTTTTATATGGTGTACTTGATCAAACCAGTTAATATAACTGCTTAGCTTACCTATACTTATAGGAATTTTATGCATAGTCCATGTCCATATACATTTCAATCAAAATTAATGTTGACTAATACATAATGAATACATGCTATTCCACTTACACTTGCCAGGCGTAGCTACCATTAAATATGCCAGTATCAAAAATTACTTTCGATCGAAATTAATGAGCATGATAATCATGAATTTCTGGAGTCAACTGCTTATTTTTATGCATGGTGCCTTGCAACATTAATTTTGATCGAAATTACTTTTGATACTGGCATATTGCATGTAGCTATGCCTGGAAAGTGTAAGTGGCATAGTGTGTATTCATTATGTATTGGTCAACATTAATTTTGATCGAATTTAATATTGACATTTGCATATTGAACCCAAGCCAGCAAACAACCCAAAAGATTCTTCATAAAACTGCCCATTAATTTCGATTGAAATTAAGGCTGACCATATACATATTGAATGGTAGTTATATCTGGTCTGAGTAAGTGGAGATTACTTATATTCAATATGCATTGGTCAACATTAATTTTGATCAAAATTAATGAGCATTTTGATGATGAACTTTTTCAGTCAGTTAGTTGTTTCAATGCATAATGGCATGCCAACATTAATTTTGATCAAAATTAATGTTGAAGTGATATAATGCTTTTTTTCATGACATGTAAAGGACAGAAAGTATTTTTAAGTATTGAAATTTACTATACATGTTGAGGGTAAATATAAAATTTACATATCCATATTAATTTCTATAAAAATTAATGTTGACCAATACATAATAAATAGTAAATATGCCTGGCTAGTGTAAGTGGCATAGCTTTTTTTCAATCTGCACTTGGCAACATTAATTTCGATCGAAATTAAGGTTCATGATTATCATCAATTTATGCAGTCAGTTGCTTAATGTTATGCATGGTAACATGTCAACATTAATTTTAATAAAAATTGAATTTGACATGCCACCAAGCATTTTTCTATAAGATGAAAAGTAGGGCCCTCTATTCTTAAGTAAACACATTACAATGCATATTGAGCATGTATATATCATTTACACATTAATATTAATTTCAATCAAAATTAATGTTGACCAATAAACATTGAACACAAGCTTTACAACTTACACACACCAGATATAACTACCATTCAATATGTATATGGTCAACACTAATTTTGATCGAAATTAATGAGCAGTTTTATGAAGAATTTTTTGGGTTGTTTGCTGGTTTGGGTTCAATATGCAAATTTCAATATTAAATTCTATTGAAATTAATGTTGACCAATAGGTAATGAATACACACTATGCCACTTACACTTTCCAGGAATAGACACCATGCAATATGCCAGTATAAAAAGTAATTTCGATCGAAATTAATGTTGGCAAGGCACCATGCATAAAAATAAGCAGTTGACTCCAGAAATTCATGATTATCATGCTCATTAATTTCGATTGAAATTAATTTTTGATACTGGCATATTTAATGGTAGCTATGCCTGGAAAGTATAAGTGGCATAACGTGTATTCACTATGTATTGGTCAACATTAAATTCGATTGAAATTAATATGGATACATAAATGTGACATAAAGAGGTATGGACCATCAATTTGTTGAAAATACATTTTTATATCTCATACATTATTTGTTTTTCTTAAATAAAATGTTACTCTCTCTCAATATCACTTTATAACATTTACCAAGCTGCTTTGAAAAAAAAAAACAGAATACATAAAATTCAATATAAGATAGCTATATTACACAGAAGATCACCGTTATACCTAAGTTATGATGATGTTGATGCTCTATTAATTGATTCCCGAATCTTTACCAGATCAATATCAGCTCCAACCCCAAGTGACTCACGTTCATTCACAGATAATCCTTGCAAAAATGTTGCTGAATAGCAAATCTTGGGGATGTATTTGGGAACATTGAATATACCATTTTGTGCAACTGTCCTTTCTGATGACCGTGAATATGTTTTTAATGCTGATTTTCTTTGAGCTGGTGTATGGCCTAAGTCCTTTGTCATCTTATCCATTTTTTTAAACAAATCATTGAGTTCAGAATTTCGCCATCCAGGAATAGCTCGGATAGGTGCAGTTGGGGCTGTTGCTGGGCCTTCCTCAATATCAGAGATGCACCTAGTATCATGAAAAAGCACAACAAAACCTGGCACATCACTGCAGAGATCTCTTGCTAACTTGTAGCGTGCACTAGCAATCTGAATTCCAACTAAATCAGCTTCATAATAACAAAAATCAAAGTAAAATAAAAAACTTACCTTGGTCCGATAACGTTTTACTTGTGCCCTTGCCCTCTTTTCAATCTTTTCTCTTGCTACCCTTTCCTCTTCTTGCCCAAACAACCTTATCATCTCCTTCCCCTTATTAACTACCCATTTCTCCATAACACATTGAGTGAACTGAAGCTTTGACTGATCGATTGTATTCAAGGTGGTGAGCCACCTGGTACAGTGGTCGCATACTATGCTTCCCATGACTTGATTCCAAGTTGATTCCGAAAAATCACGGCAAGTCTAATCAAAGGCGAATTTCCGAAAACCTTTTTCTTGCAATTCACGCTCTAAGTTTTTTTGACAGAAAGTGGGATCGGTGCTCCTCCTTTTAGACCTCGAGGCTCAGGTGCTGGAAAAAATTCAGGTAGTCAAATTTTGGATTGCAAGAAGGCTATAGAATTGGTTATCAGAAATTGTCGATCAGCTGCAGAATTGGCACGGTTAGAAGATTTGACTTGGGTTAGGACAGTTTGAATTGGCTCCAAGCTTTCCAATTTTCAATCTCCAAAGGTGTTGGGCTCGCAGGATATTTTGATATTTGTGTTGGTCTCCCAAGACAATACTTCAGAAAGTGGTAAATATTTCTATTTAGACTGTCCGAGCTCCTGGGAACATCATTACTTCTAACTAAGCCTCTTACAGCCCTTAACCCCTGTTCTTGTTCATGAGACTCTGCTGAATTGAGTCTGGTAATCACTGATACCCATAATTATTGAGGGATTCACTAACAATTCAAATAAGTTAATTAAATTGGTTATTTTTCAATAAAATAATACACTACAAATTTGACTTACCAGCTCCACTTGTGCTTGCTTCTTGGTTAGGCTGAGCAGATGATGATTGGTCTCCGAAAAATTCCCTCAATACTTCACTAGCCCAATCTCTTCCTAGCTGATCAGCTTGCTGATCAGCACTTTCAGGAGCAGAAGGATGATTTGGATTAAAGTTTCTTGGTTCTGAATGAGACTCTTGGCCTGGATTGGGATTAGGTGGTGGGTTAGGATTAGGCGGTACAGATTGAGATGCATCTGGAGGTGGATCAGCAGCGGGTGGTGGTGGAGTATTTCCAGTATTAGTATGTTGAGGTGGAAAAAAATCAGAATCAGTTGGGTCAACAGACATCCCTTCAAAATTATCATCCATAATGAACTGTAATAAAATAAAATAAAATAAAAATAATCAGTTGTTAAAATTTATACCTATCAAAGCTAAAGTAAAGAAAGATACTATGTATATAGTCTTGTTAACGTGTATGTTCTCTTGTCAAAAAATAAAGTGAATAATATATAGCTATCAGCTAAAGTTGAAAGGTCAAACTATTTATAGTAGATGAATGAGCAAGAAGATCATTCATTAAGTAAAAATTTTATCATATTTCTCATTATCAAGATTTTCTTTCTTTCATTCTTACATTTAAGATAAAAATGACTCATTGAAAGCATGGGTTCTCTCGCAATAAAAGCAACCAAAGTAATTGTTCACTGATTTATGATAAGGTAAGTTGGATGCATTGCATTTTTTAATTGGGCATTGAACTATTTCTTTCACCATTTACAAACATCACCAATCCTACAAATTTCCCGAATCCCAAATTAACACAAAGATGTTTGTCAACAGAAAATAAATTTGATTAATTTTTTCACTCACTACCGTCTGCAGTCCAATGGCAGTGACAACCTCATCTTTGATTCCAAATATTCCTTTTTTGTGCTCGAAAGTAGCTGCATGTCCAATTATTGCATCTTTCTTAATCACAATTTGAGTTGCTTTGGCTACTCTTACTAACCGACAATGCACTTGTGGAAAAGCTCATAGGGATCCTTTGATGTTTCTTCTGGACGGAGCTCTTTGAAAGGACTTACTATTAAATATATTTGATCATTCCCTTCCTTCGACCTGAAAAGATAATCAATTTGCCCAAACTGGCTATCTTTTCCATAGTAGAATTCAATTGTTGAATTAGCAATGTGTCGATGGTAACTAGTAAACCTCTTTCCATGTATCAATATGCTTGCTACATTTTCAACTACCCGATCCCCTCTTTTCTCCGATGGTGTCAAAGCCCGTCTTGAAGTTTATTTTCCCATTCGTGCCCTTACCCATTTAGTAAATAATTCCATACTTAGATGGATCCATTTGTTTTGTTTATCGAGATCAATATGGATTTTTTTAGTCTCACATTGATCATTATCTTCAGCTTCACCAAGATCTAATACCCTAGACTTCCGATACCAATGTTTTAGCATTGTTAGCGGTATCTCTCCTGTGGTAAATATTAATAAATTAGCACAGCTGAGTTTTTAAATCATTGCTTACAAACATTACATACGTGGATGGTGATTGTTTGGAATTTCAGATAATATATGATTCACCTGCTCTCCAGACCAAGTAGCTGTACCTGATGGTGGACCAAGACGCTTTATCATTTCAGGATAATGTTGAGTGATATGCAGATTTGGCTTTGCATTAATATTCTTCCAACCCTCTTTCAGGCACTCACAATACTCTAACAGAAATTGATCTAGATCTTTAAGCTCATTAGTCTGTATGTTTTTTAATGTCAAAAAATTGGTGATCGAGCATAATGTTACAAGTGACTTGAGAAGATAATATTCTCTTGGTTTTTCAGCTGAGGAAGCTGAAGATTCAGATTCTTTAAATTTTTCAAACCAAAGGGGTATAAGTGACAAAGGGAAGTAGAGAGTATACAGCATGTGCCATTCTGCTGCCTTGAGGGATCCTGCCTTTTTAGATCCTACTGATTTTGGAACTCGTGTTAGCCAGGAAGGTCTTCTTACTTGATCAATCATCTTCCATACAACCTGTAGCTCTTCTGCCGTGATTCGTGGATTACTACTACCTTCATTTTCTTTCTCCTTACCTTTCCTTTTACTTTCTTCATCTCTAGCTGTCTCATTTGATGAGTGAGATCCTTCACTCTGTGATATGCTAATGCTCCTTTGCCTTAAGTTATACAATGAATTCCTACTGTCACTGCTGTGAGACTGTACTGAGGCCAAATCGCTATATGGAGGAATAAATTTGGAGCTGGATGACCTACTCTGGCTTCTTGATCGATTTGTTCCCAATCCTTCATTATCTAGTCCATGATGACTTGATGACTGTCTTGAACTCGTACGTCTTTGCCGCTTGTGCTGTCTTGTGTGCCCTGTATCATCATCATCATTATTCGTGGTGCTTAAGCTACTTCTACGTTTTTTCAAATGTTTGTGCAGTGAAGTATCAGAAAAGAAATCTTCATCTTCTTCTCTTACATGCCAATTTTTATCCTTTTCCAGCTTTCTTTCTAGATCTTTTGCTGCATTTTGGATTTGAAAATAGCTTAGACTGTGATCTTTTAGGTTGCCAAGCATATGTGAATGCATAACATCAATTGAGCAATATTCAGTTGGACGCCAATATTCAAGGTTATTCAGCTCACTCCATTGTACCCCATGATTCTGAACAATTGATACACGCTCCCAATGTGACTTAGAATTTTTCCACTTTGTTGCCCAGCACATATGATCCTCATGATTCCGTAATGAAAAATTTCCCACATTCTTTTCACTGATTTCATCTTTAGAGATATTACAGAAAGAGCAGAACATTTTTGCAGAGTGACTCGAAAAGCCAGCCAATTTTTGTATTGCAGGAATGTCACCTATCAAAGAGAACAATGCAACTCTTACTTTCTGGCCTCGTGGATAAAGATGCGTCTTTTCAATCAATATACCATCCCATAGAGTTTGTAGATCATTAAAAAGTGGTTTTAGAAGGTGATTAAGCTGTTCACTTGTGGGTTCTGTTGGTCCAGGTATAATAGCATACAAAAAAAGATTTTCCATTTTGTATCTATCTTCTTGAGGTAGGTTCATACACACCATCATAATATTTCCTACAGACTTCTGATGACCTCCAATCCTATTGCCACCAGGCCTAAACCAGTCGACATATAAAGTAAACATTAAGTTGCCTGAAGTTTACGTATATTCATCATCATTGCTATCCAGAGCTGGAGTGGTAATGGGAAAGTTTTTCCAAATTGAACCATCACAAACATCCTTCATCAAATCACACTCTACATGTTCTGCCACAGGGGTTTTCTTCTCAATCAGAAGCTCAAATTTGAACAGTTTGATCTTTTCCTTAAGCCAGTCGATAAAAGAATGGTGATGAAATGTTTTAAGAGATAAGTATTTTACATGTTCTTGATGTTCCTCCATCAAATACAGCCTTTCATCACATTTAACTGCAATTTGTCCTGCTCCAAAAGTTTTTAAATAGCGCTTTGATGATGAAAGAAACGGTTGATTGCAACATAGTATAGATGGTTGAGATTCAGAGTTATACTCATAAAGAGCAAAGCATTTAGGACAGCATGTTTTAGTGAAAAATGATTGATTGAGCTTTAATCGACTAAAAACTGTATCTATCGAGCATGGGATCAGGCGGACAATGCTATCAGAATCCAGTATTCCACTATCACCTAGAAGTTTGAGCTTCTTAATTTCTTCATCCAAAAATTGAGTACAACCTTCTTTGCTCAAATGATGAATCAGAGAAAGCTTTGCTGCCTGCCACATAATTATTTGGCTATACCGTTCCCCAAGATTTGAGTTTCTAGAGACTGTTGAAGATACTTCTGCCCCCAATAGCAACTGCCCCTATGTAATAAATCATTGAAACATCATAAAGACTTTAATTCTCACATTGAACTATAGATATACAGCTTACTGTTTCTGTGGAGCGGGAACTTCCAATGTTAAGTGGATTGTTGGAAGAAATTACCATCTGGGCCTTCCTATTTCTTTCCTCTTGATGTTTTGCGTAAGAACTAGATCTTTTGAAAGCCATACCAACTTCAAAGGACTCAGAAGAAGTTTGATACTTTCTATTGACACATCCAAGATCTTGACATTGACATACATGAAAAAATGGAGGAATTGTAATTGTGATAATTGTAGGAATAAGTTAGCTATTGGAAGTTACCGATTGAAGGTACTCCTTTTTTTGAAAGGCACTAGCTAATATAAGCTACATTTTTTTATCAAAAGAATATGATGGAATATGTGTTGAAATTATTTAAGTTTAAATGTTTAATTTTTAATCAGATAATTTATATATTAATTAAAAGTTATGCAGTCTACTTTATTTGTATTCTGTATACTCTCTGCATTTGTACAACAATGCATGCATGTTTATCAGAATATTTTCTATCATAGAAAAAATTCTATTGTACGCACAAGCATCTTTATTATTTTTCTATCAAATGCCTTCTGAGTTATATCTAACTACCCTATAATTATTTGATTTTGATAAAAATTCTTAGTTATGGACTATAAGAAAAGTAATCCATATTTTTAACATAATTATTTAAAAAATTACCCCAAAAATCAAAGTTAAACCCAAAAATAAGGTTAATATTTTGTAAAAAACAATCACAAACATATTTCTTTCACTTTGAAAATTGGTCTGTACTAGGTAGAATTTTCGATAAAGAAAAAATCAAAAATACTCAAATAATAGATGCTACAAAAGTGTAAACCTTAAAGCATTACAAAAAAGCTGAAACCTTGTATAAATTTTCATACATAAATGTGATGAAGTGACACTCTAGTCTATTTATTCAGGTTGAACAAAAATTACTCAATCGAATATGTATTACTATCATATTGGACCAAAAATAATTTTTTGGTAATCAAAAAATGAACATAGCCTCACATTTATCAAATTATTTTTGTGGAAGAATTTTTTGAAAAGAAAAAAAAATCCGTTTCTCAAATGAGTCTGCTTTTATCACATAATCATTCTCTTCATTTTATACCATTCCTTTTGAGTTCAAATTGCATATAAAAATATAATTTATGCATATTATAATGCCATAAAGTTGAAATATATCTTATTCTTAATTTTTGTGATATTTCTCCTTAAATCAACTTTGATCATAAAGTTTTGGAGCTCAACAATTTATCCTTCCTCTTTTTTTAATTTAATTGAACACTTTCTTAATCTAATTCTTTATGAACCCTAGTAACTATTACTTTCCTCATGGAAACCTGCCCACAAACACACGAAGACTTAATAGAATTTTTAATGAGACTTTGCCTCCATTCAATTCTCACTTTTGTAGATCTATACACAATTTTCGTCGTTCACTTTTGGATATGTCACCAGAATCAAATGGATGGAAACAAAACCCTACTGAAGAGCAATTAGACAGATTTTCATCATTCGACATGAATTCTTGCAACATCGCCTTTGAACTACCTCATCCAGAATCAAATTCAGCGGTTTCGGAAAAGTTTCCACCAATTTTCCGTGAATCTTTTATTGAGCACCTTCGCATGTGCGGTTTCCCAGGATCAACTTTCGCTTGGAACCTAGATTGGTTTGACAAATGGAACCAGGTCTTGGCAAATATTCTCATTAAACACTGGGACAATGCCTTAAAAACCAATAATTTGATTGCATATCCAATTGACTCAACTCAAATAAGCTTCTCAAATCAAATGGGAGTTCTTCACCGTTGGTTTTTAGGTCATGCTGATAAATTAAGACTTGGGAAGGATTCTCATAGCTCTCAAGAAATAATCAAAGTGAGAAAGCATAAATATAGAATAAAAAAAAAGTATGAAAATCCCCTTTTTTTCAACTGTTTTTATTTATGACCTTTATTTCAAATAACAAAGATTCTTAGAATTCAGTTAACCAAACTAAACTTCTTAAACAACTTCCACATTGCGAAACTTATCACAACCTTTTCACAAACATCAAGTGTTGTTCAGACACCAAAATTGATAATGATGGATCGTTAAGACGTATCTTAATGCAATGGAGGTCTGAAGATTTTTCTAAAGTTGCACAATATCTTGACCAACAACACTTTGATATTCGAGATACTTCAACCTACTCTGGAAGTGTGCTAAAGGACTTAGCCTTGTACAAAAGAATCAGTTTGGTTTCAACATTATCCCCTAACCTTAATCCTTCTCATGTCCCCTGGGGTTTGCCAAATGACTGTTATTCTCCCTTATATCTTGCATCTCTAAATCCTCAACAACTCAGACTTTTAAATCCTCGAAATCCCATAAATTTACCTGCTCTCCTTGAAATTCTTTCTTCCTCTAATGTGAGTGATTGACAAACTCCCTTAATAATAGGTTTGCACACTCATACTCCTCATTTCCACTGTTTGGGACACTTAGCCTTGAAAACAAAAACATAATTTTAATGATTACTATTATCATTAAAATTTATAGAAATGAAATTTGGCTTACATTGTTAGCTCCATTTTTTTCCTTTGAATCTTATACATGCTGAATTCTATACTTCCTTGTACAAAATAATTCAAAACATTTACTTCATTTTGCTGCCCCATTCTATACAGCTGATCAACAGCCTGCTTCTCAACTGCTGGATTCCAATTTGGCTCCTATTTCAACATTGAACATATAAAAAATTTAATATTTTTGTTCTTAATATGAAATAAAATACATTGAGCTCACCATTATATATACATTTTGAGCACACCTGAGATCTATACCCACTCCTGCAGCCTGAATCGTTCCAACCAAAACTTGGCAATTTTTATTAAAATGGAATTCATGCATATTTTTGTCTTGCTTTATCCTGCTGAGTTCACCTGTAAGCTGGGTATACCTAATATTGTGGTCATCTAAAGCCATTTTTATTCTATTTTGAAATATTAGAAAATTGTTTTTAATAAGCCAACACAATTTTGTAAAACAATTCATTATAGAATCACTTACATCTGCAAAAAGTCTGAAAAGTTGGAGAATATAACAGCTTTTGGAAAATTTATACCCCTTTCACCAGAAAAAAAGTTTTTTAAGTGGCCTATAAGATGACAAATCTTTGTGGAATTCTGCCAGGTAAAATCAAAAGTTGGAGTTTCATCCAGATTTTTGTAGATTGGATGGTTGCAGAATTTTCTTAAAATCATCAGCTCTCTTAGAAACTCAGATGAGTCCCAAGGGATGTCAGTGCTTCTGGAGGGCCCATATCGCTCAGTGAATCCTTCTTGAAGCACATCAAGTTTAGACCTCCATGGATCTGCTAATTGAACCAATATCCCCCTTTGAATCTTTTTTGGAAGAGACAAAATTGCATCCTTTGTTCTACGTAGGCTTATGACTTTCATTAAGTGATTGATTGATTTAATAGAATTAGCCTTTCCTTTTTGCAAACCTGGAAAAAGGAAATTCTTCCATAACCAGTCTTCTTGCCACTTTTTGATTCTAAGAAAAAATATTAGACTTTGAAGGTCAGTGGGCCTGTTCTGAAGTGGAGTTCCAGTCAAGCATAGTCGGTGTTGGGATTCCAAGTCAAATATTGTTTGAGCCCTCTGCGAGTAAGTATTTTTAATGTAACTAAAAGAATATTTATAAAAATTGATTATAAAAATTAAGTTTTAAGTTTTAGATATAGAAATGGGCACTAACTGAGCTTCATCTAAAACAACTCTATACCAAAAGAGCTTTTGAGTCACCGGTATCTTTTTTTGGCTTTGATTTTTTGACATTGTTGGGCTAGCTGTTTCATAGGTCATTAAAACAATAGCAGTGTCCTGTAGCTCATTGACGTTAGTATTTTGACAATCCTTCCCATAAAGAACCTTGAAAGGAAGCGCATTATCTTCAAAGTTCACACTTATTTCATTGATCCAATTCAATAGTGTTGCCAGGGGTCATATAATCAGTGTGGCTGAACTCCGATTAATACCTTCTTGATTTTCCGATACCTGGAATTGTCTTGCTTCACTTTGAGTTGCACTTATAAGAGAAAGAGTTGAAAGCGTCTTTCCCAAACCCATATCATCAGCAAGTATTGACCTGTTTCCTTCAGGGGTTAATTGATTGTTAGGAAACTGATCTTTATAGTCATCGAATCCAGTTCTAAGCCAATGGTTGTCCTGGTGCCTCCACATGATATCCAACTTTTCCTTTAACATTTGTTCATTGTCAATCATAAAATTTATTGCTTGAAGTTGATGTGTTTTGAGAACTGTTTTGATTCCTCGGATAAGTTGATCAGCTTTCCAATCTTGAGTACTCTGAGATATTTGGAAAGAGCCTTCAAAAATTACATGCGGGATATTAAAAAAGATAGTGGAGTCGTAGTTCAGGATCGGACATAAATCGATTTGAGAAGAAGAAAATGCTTCTTTAGCAAAACTGATTAGTGTACTTGAAGAAAAGAGGCATCCCCAAAGTTGATACTGATTACCAAAAACTGGAAACAAGTAAGCATGAAAATAGAAAGGCTTCATAGGATTCAAGGCACTTCTTTGGTTTAAATGGTGAGATCCAGACCCAATGTCACCCAATAGTGGTCCAATGTGCTGACTCTGCACTTGAGAAAGATTACCGACAAGGGTTGGTTTTCTTTCTTTGAATAGTCCAAAAATATGAACATTCAAATGGCCTCGCTGTAAAATCGTGGGGGTTGGTGAGTTTTGAAATCTTGAAATTACATTCATATAAATTTGATCAATCGTTATTGAGAACTTTCCAACACATCTGAGACTTGACATATTAAGTAAGAATAGTATCTGAAGATAGTGGTTGTTAAAAGATGAATTGAAGCAAAAAATGAATAATCAGTTTTGAATAAAAGGACAAAATAACTTTTTAGCATATGCTATGCTAAGCTCATAATTCTTTCACATGTATTATTATTATCTTTTTAATAAATATTGGAAGTAAATCAATGATAACTGAAATGAATAATATGGCTTAAAAATAAATCTTGAGCCTATAGAGTAAATTTTGGTTTGTGGAAGAAGAAAAATTTTCTCAAGAAAAATGTGCTTTATTGTTACATTATAATCACAAAATAGAATAATTTCACTCTTATTACACTTATTTATGTTTCTGTCTAATAGTAAAATGCTTTAGATGTCAGTTCAAAATCCAAATTGAAACTACTACCTAGAACGATGTCTTGATACTAACATACTTTTTGTAAGTCTTTGGACAGACACTTATGGTGATCTCAATAATATTAAAATTGATTTGAATTGTATGTTTTATCAAATATCTATGTAGTCTAGTGTAATAATTGAGATACTACAGTTTAAACTTCTGTTACCAACTTGGCAAGAAAATATATGTAGATATTCTTAGAATGAATATCAAATTTTGCTTTCCACAAGATGGGAAAGTGAATATTATGATATGTTAAGTGATATGTTCAAGCTTTGCTCAATCTGTGCTCAGCTCAAAATCAAAGTAATCACCAAGCTCCAAGAAACCTGTGATTGATTTCTGTTGAACCTAGGTCTAACTTATTACCAAATCTTTGTCCAATTAATTTAAATCTGGTTTCACAATGAACTCCCAACAGCCTTCCAACAGCTTTCCAACCACTTCCCAACATTTTTAAATGAGGGGTATTGCTAGCAATACCCCCCCATTTTTTCTGTGGTGAATGGAACAAGTGATGTTGCCAGGTTCAAAATATACATACCAACAGGGTTTACCAAAATAAGTGGAGATGTCCTTTGACATGGTTTTTGCAAAAATAAAAAATTTGGGCAGAGATGGGGTAGAATGTGTTAAGTCACAAGGGCTATGTACTTAGTTATGTGTGAATGTATATAGTCTGTAGTCGCAGAGTCTCCTGTTCTCCAATTCTTTCTGGAGTTCAAAAGGTTATGGGCTGTACCCGTGGGCAATGAAACTTTAGCCATAAAGAACTCCACAGCATTAGCAACACTAGGAACGCTAGTAGCCAAAAGACCCCCAGCGCATTTTTGAAAGAGACTCACCAAAACCCTGTGCTGGTAAAAATAAATCAACTCAAATCACTTTCTCCATTTCCAGATGAGAGCTGCAAAGCCTTGGTATTGATCATTTTGAAACCCTGACTTACCCATTTACCTTGCACAACACCTGTGCTCATACTGATAAAGTATCCATTACACCACCCCCTACCCTTACCCCTATACCAGCCACTCCCCCCACACCACTTGACTTGTGTAAATCCAAATATCCCCCTCCCTCTTCTTCACCTTGGCTTCCCTTGCAGGGTCTACCTACTTGAAAGGCCCTACTCCCACCAAATCTTACCATTACCCCTGCACACAGAAAGGCGCACAACCCTATCCATAGCAAGGTAACCAACCTTAAACAGAGTAAGGCGCCACTCCCTCCACATCCTAACCCCGACCCTACCCATATCAATAAAATTACTCATGAAATAGGGGAACTATCTTTAGACCCCTACCTTTCTACCTTACCTAACATAATGCCAACTACCAAATCTCAACCATCGACTGTACAAGGCCATTTGGTTTCCCCTTTTCTCCACCCTGTTCCCCCTTACCTTGCACAGCCTATAGGGATGTTTGAGAGACAAAAAATGTTAAAAATGTAATTGATTTTAACAAGTTCATCCCCAGTCTTGAGACATCAGGTAGCAACTTCTCTGAGTGGAAAAATAATTTCATGGCTGTTATCAAAGATTTCCTTGGAACAAGGGCTTATGCAATAGACAATGAACCTGGTCCTGATGATTTTGAAGACAGAGTTACAAATCTTATCCTTGTCCACTCAATTTCTCTTAGTTTGCACCATGAAATTTTGACAGACTGGAAAGCATGTAAAACCTATACTCACATTACCAACAAATTCACTAGATACAATCCCACATCAATCATGACAGCTATATGTAATTTCATAAATTTGAAACAAGCTCAATTTACATCACATAGTGAATATTTGGAAGCCTTCAACAAGTACTTTGATGTAATTTAACAGAAGGGAATTGTGTTTTACCAAAAGGTTTTGAAGGCTCTAATGTCTCATACTCTTTTGCTGTCATCCCTGAAGGACCTTTATGTTGATCTTTGTGTTTCCCTAGATAACCGTCCTGACTTAAAATCAGTCACTTCTGAAGATTTCTGTCAACTCATGCCAACATTAGCACAGAACAGAGCCAATATAGATATTGTTTAAACAAATCATACTGCTTGTTTACCAACTGAACCCATTTTTAATACAACAGCTCATCCTCAATGCCAAACTGACTCCTACAGACCCCCTGATGCTCAAAGACAATTTCATGAATGCAAATAAACTGCCCATGTTTTTTCTCACTGTCCTTACAATTTTTACTCTTCCACCTTTTCTGAAAGACTCTACATTATGAGAGATTGTTCTGCCACTTTTGCAAAAGACAAACCAGTTTACATCACCTACCAGAGACCCCAATGAAGGCAGATTAGAGCTAGAGATTTCCAGGTTGAAGCTGACAAAGTCTCAATTTTTGAGAAAACTGTTGAGGCCTTGTGTGAACAGGTTGCACAGATTGATCTAAACAGTACAGAGTGGTGACATAAAGCATTTGCAGGAAATGTGGAAATCTTGGATTCTGGAGCAACCAACAATGTCACTGGAAATGTAAGCCTTCTCAGCAATTTCAGACTTTTTAAAAACCAAATCTCAATCAAAGTAGCAACTAATTGTCCTTCTTCATTTATTACTCGTATAGGGGACCTGAAAATAAAGGGAGATATAAAAGTTGGTACCATTGCCAGTGTTTTTTAATATGCAGATGTTAGAACTACTCTAATTTCTCTTTTTGATCTGGTGGATAGTGGTTTTTGTTTTGGTTTATGCTCTGAAGACAAGAGCTTGGGGAATAATTTTAAATATGATATGATTATTACAGGGCACTTAGAAAACACAAAGAATCAATGGATCCTAGATGTAATTAGGTTTAGTTATTGGAATACAAATGATGTTTCTACTTACCATTATTCCTTGCATCCTTCTCTGTTGTGTACTGTTAAAAAGAATGATCATATCAACCAACCACCAGCTGAAAAGGGCTCTTTCATAGATTGGCACAGAAGACTTGGTCATACCAGTGAAAACACAATCAGAAATATCATCAAAACTAGAGTTGGTACTGGATTAAATTTTTCAATTCCACCAGGTAAAATTGATTGTGAAGATTTTCAGATAGCCAAAAGTACAAGAAAACCTTCAGCTACACATGAAGCCAGACCTGATTCAATGATGAGCCTTATTTTTGGAGACATTGTTGGCCCCATGGATCCTACCATTCATGGTGCAATATTTCCAGCTTTTTTCAGGGAAAGATCAACTTCTTATGGTGAGGTTTTTCTACTCAATAGAAAATCTGAAGCTAATTCTGCTTTTTTTACATTTTATAAAAAGCTGAAAAATGTCACCAGTAAAAAGCTTTAAGCATTACAAAATGATGGGGGGGAAATGCACTTTAAACAGATGGCACAAATCCTGACTGAAATTGGACTACTCATGAAGTTATTTGTCTACACTATCATGAACAAAATGGATCAGCTGAAAACTTCAACAGGACAGTTGGTGAAATTTTTGGGACTATTCTGCTAGCAAGTGAGATACCTGATTGTTTCTGGGGCCAAGCATATAAAAGGGTGGCACATGTCTACAATTGACTTCCCAATGTCAAAACTGGTGATAAAACTCTCCTATAGCTCATGTACAATGGTTATTCAGCTAACTCCAACCTCAGAATATTTGGTGAAACAGATTTTTTCCCCATTCATAAAGAAACTTGACACAAACTGGACCAACATGCTTTAGTTTGTAAATGTGTAGGTTATTCTTTAAATAATGCAGGTTGGATTTTTTGGAATACAGAGTTGAATTCCTTTTTTAAATCAACTATGACTGTTTTCCCTGGAAAATAACTTCCTATTCACAAAGCTGCTTATCAACAACCACCATATAAAGGTTCTCTTCATAATATCCTTAATTCCATGAAACTAGGTGATTTCAAGAATGAAAAGACCATTCTGTCACAAGAAAAAGCTTTACATGACACTTTAAAGAAATCTTTATCCCAATAATCCATCATTCTAAGAACCCACTTTCAAGATATATTCTCACCTAAAAGTCATAAGTGGAACCAAGCATGCAAAAAGGAACCATTGAACATGAAAGATATGCATGTATGGTATGAAGAAAAGCTTCCTCCTGGCACCAAACTAACAAATTATAAATGGGTGTTCACCATTAAAAATATTTCATCCAAATCTCCAACCTAGATAGCTTTATATGTTGCCAAAGGTTTCTTGAAACAGTTTGGAATTGATTTGACTGACACTTTTTCTCCAACTGCCTCATTTGCTTCAAAACACATTCCCCTCAATTTAGCTGCTTATCACAAAAGGCCTGTAAAATCCTTTTATGCCACTTCTGCTTATCTTCACAGCCCAATTGATGAATAAATCTGGGTGTGCCCTCCTGAAGGTTACCAGCTACATGACATTGGAAATTCTCTCTGCTTGAAAAAAGCTCTATATGGCACTAAACAAGCAGCACAATGCTTGAGGCTTCATATAGCCAGCAACTTAAATTCTCTTGGCTATAAGGCAAGTCAATATGATAAAGTTTCTATGTTATCAGAAAAAAGGGATGTGTGAATGTTATTTGGATAGATGTTGATGACAGTATAGTTACTGGAAGTAGTATGGAGGTATTGATGGAATTGGAGGAATGTTTGGATGGTAGTTTAAAGGTAAAGTGGAATAATAATATGGATTGTACTGTAGGTTTTTCTATCAATAAAGTTCCAGAATGTTTTGATTTGAACAATTTTCAGCTCATTGAAAATATTCTGAAAGCTCATAGCCTCTCTGTATTGAAAAAAAGATCCCCCCTACCAACTAATCTAGAGATTACCACAGCCAAAGACAAAGAGGTAGCTATTGATAGAACTAAATATCTCTCTTTCTAGGTGCTCTCAGTTATGTGGCAGTGGCAACTAGGCCAGACCTGCCTCTACCTTTCAATTTTTTAGCATAATTCTCCTCTCAAACTACTGCCACTCAATGGATTTCTCTAAAACATCTGCTCAAATATGTTCAAAACACTTCCAACATAAGTCTCCACATTCATATTCACCAAAATTCTCCACTTGAAATCCTTTCTTTTTCTGATTCCACTTGGAATAACAAAGAGTTCTCAAGAGCTCAAGGTGGAAATCTCCTTCTCCTAAACTCTTTTCTATTGTGTAGAGCTCAAGGCACCAACTGAAAGTTAGTGATTCATCATGCACTGCTGAATATGTGGCAATTGGTGGTGGTATGAAGGGTTCAATCTGGATTTAAAATCTTCTCAAAGACATATTCCCTGATATCCCCCCAATAAAGATCTTCTGTGACAAAAAAGGAGAAATTGACAATGAAGAAGATAATCCAGGAAAAAAGAGGTCACAGAATGTGAATATGTGTTTCTGTATGGTGAATGAAAAGCTCTTCCTGAAAAAAGTAACTTTGGAATGGGTTCCCACTGCTCAAATACATGCAGATATTTTCACAAAATCACTGATCCCATCTCTGAAAATGCTTAGCAGGAAGGATGTCTGTGTGCAGTGATGGGGTTATATTTCTTCTCTCTTTCTTTTTCCTTGCTTTATTTTATTTCTTTTCTATTTTTTCTATTTTTGGATTTTTTTATGTGTGAATTGGGGTATATCAGTAATATTTTATCATAAATAAGTGGGCGATGTTAAGTCACTAGGATTATGTACTTATTTATGTGTGAATGTATATAGTCTGTAGTTGCAGCATCTCCTGTTCTCCAGTTCTTTCCAGAGCTCTACAGGCTGACACCATGCTACAGGTAAACAATACATTTGGTTCTTGCCAGAGCTCTACAGGCTGACATTGTGCTACAGAATGGTGGTATTTGTTAAGGATAGTCTCTTTACACAGGTTTTTCATGGAATTAGTTCTAGGGTTAAGCCTATCATTATTGTACAAAACCACACATCTTTTTCTGGTTAATATTAATCTAAATTATATAAATTAGATGTTAGATAGATCATATCCACACCAAAATATTGTTCTTTGTAGTGCTCTGTGCACCCAACTCCCAAAAGCCCCACAAGGTAGGTTCTCTCTCTTCACTCCATAAGAGTATGAAGAGAGGGGATCTGGGAACACTAACTACATACAATAAATACCACCATTTCAGTTCTAACCAATCTAAACCTAACAATCTTCAATCAAGGTGATAATATGATTTATTCTTTATTACTTTTATCCTTATAGAGTGTTCAATAAATGAACAATTATGGTCCACTCTAGTAATTTAATTAAAATTTAAACTTATAGTTGTAGAGTGGGTGTTTGCTGGTTTTTTTGAAATAATCTTTTTTTTCTATTTGTAGTTGTGGTACCAAGTCTTGAAGCTGTTGAATTTGTAAGGCTATAGCTTTTAGATCAGATTGAGATGGGGGTAGGTGTAAGGTTTTACAGCTATATAATAAAGTAATTATGAAAAAATGCAAAAGTTGGTAAGAGTTACCTAGCATTTTTAGCGACAAAATCTGAAAGGGGTCTGCTATTAATGTCAGGTTTCTTACAATCTAAAATACAGTGCCAAGAACAGGATTTTTGTTGCTTGCTCACCACCCATTCCTTTCCCCCATCTCTTCCCCTTCACTTCTACCTCCAAACCCACAATCCAAATGTTTCAACCTCCCATCCCTCAAACCACAACTACTGGGCCATTTTTTTGTAAGTCTTTTTTTATTATTATTGAATAAAACTAGACTGAGTATTCTGAATAGTTTGATATAGATCCACCATCTGCAACAAGAACTATAAAACAAGGTAAAAAAATCAATAAATGGTAAATTGACTTGAAGGATTTTAATGTGTGAAAATGTATTCAGGAGAGCAATGACTAGCTCTGCTCATGGATCATGGATGGGAATATCAATTTTAAACCTTTGGGATTTTTGATAAATTTTTTAAAAATTTACTCTACAATATCATTTGTCACTGCTACTACCATCACATTATCTTCTTGAGAAAGAATAATAAGCAATGTGTTATTCTTCAACAATCATGCACAATTTGATTTTTTTTGTGTGAGCTATCTCCCTTCAAGTTTGTTTAAATATATATATGTTCTTTGCTTACCATATATATTAAAATTTGTTTAGCACCTTTTTTGCGTAAATTTTTTATCTTATCTGGCATCAAGCAAGTCCTGAAAAAAAATGAAAAAATAAAAAAATTACATAAAAAATTAAATTTAATAATCAGTGTGTACATTCTGTGGTAATTTTTGTGCTATTGAGACATAAAAAAAGCCCATGCTCTTTTTCAAAAACCCTCTATAAACCAAAACAACATATGAGGTGGAGGTGGGGGAGGGTAAATGTACCATGGTGGGAGGTGGTGGTGTATTGGGGGAGGGAAAGGTACCTCAGCTAGACAGGAAAGCTGCCTGTCTGGGGTTTTAGAGGTGATTGAGGTGGAGGAGAGGTGGGGGCTATAAAATACCCCATTCAGGCAGGGGAGAGAGGTAGGAGGCAGCCAAGAAGGGGGGGAAGGAGGATGATGACGGGGAAAAAAGAAAGAAAAAAAAGAAAAAAAATATTAATTAGTAAATATAAAAATTAAAATTAAAAAATGACTTACCTGGAGAGATGGGTTGAGAAAGGATGATGCTGAAAAATCAGTAAAATGAAATGTTATGGTGAAATCAGCACTTTTGGTTAAGAAAGTGCAGATTTGAGTGAAATAAGTGACTTACTTTATTTTGAAACTCACTAGTGTTGGGGATAGTGTGTTTCAGAAATCTGCACTTAAATAAGTGTGGATTTTCTGGAACCAAAACCCCCTATTAGGGGGTATCAAAGTTATAAATTGGTAATTATTTAAAAGGTATTTCACAACACAAGAAGAAAGCCAAAAACTGGGATTTAATTCTCAGTAAAAAGGTATTTTGGTGGCACAATATGGCATATTTTAAAAAATAATCATGTTTGATTTGGTGGAAAAACTAGGTATTATTTAATGGAAGATTTCTAGCTTTGATACCCCCTATTTTGTAGCTTTCCAGACTGGCATAGCTGTGGGGAGGGCTGATTTCAACATACCATTACAAAATTGTGTTTTTAATGCTTCAATATTGCTTCAAAAAATGTTCACATGTAATTCAATAAATAATCAAGCTAGCTTCATCAAAGTTTCAATGTATTTTCACACTTTATTTCTTATTGCTTCATCAATATCTCAATAGGGGGTATCAAAGTTATAAATTTGTAATTATTTAAAAGTTGTTATACAACACAAAAAGAAAGCTACAAAATTGACATTGACTCTCTGTAAAAAATTGTTTTTGAGGCACAATATGGCATATTTTAAAACATAATTTTGGTTGATTTGGTGGAAAAAAGAGGTATTTTGAAATGTAAGATTTGTAGCTTTTATACCACCTAATGTGTGCTCAATTAGATATGAATTTAGGTTCATAGTTGCGGACTTGCTAGCAAGTCCACCCCCCCCATATTGCATGGTAAAAGTTTAAATGTAAAATTTTTTGTCTGGTGAGAGGTTGAGTTAATGACTCACAAGGGGTAGTGTCCAGTAATATTGCTGACACATATTGACAAATTGCCAAAATGTGGGCTTACCAATGGGTCTTGATGGAACAAGTGATGTTGCCAGGGTCAAAATATGCATACCAATGGGGTTTACTGAAATGAGTGGAGATGCTCATAAGTACTAAAAATAATTTTTGCATAACTGTTGCGTAATTGTTGTGCCATTGTTCCACCTGAAGACAAAATGAACTTTATTGTAGTGCGACTGTGGTGATTTATTTCATTTCATATGACATCACCTAGCAGAGCAGAAGGAAAGATAATTTTATCCAACTATCCCCCTAAAAACCTGTCACAAGCCTGGCTAGCTCAGTTGTAGAGCTTCCAGCATGTATTAAGTGGCCATGGGTTTGACCCCCATACCAGGTATTATTTTTCATGTTTATTCAATTATCTACTCCTTCCCATAACCCCTCTTAAACATCCCCTATCTTACTGCTTTATGTTTTACTTTCTATATGATGATCTTTGTAAGATGTAAATACTACATTTCCAGACCTCTCATGCTCCTTGGTGGATGAGATTTCTAAATTATATATAAAATAAAAGTAATATTTGTGCTTATATAAAAATTTTCTAGGCATAACAGCACACTAAAAAGACACAGATAATAACAGGTTTTACCACATGACACTGCCAAACAATAGCTACCAGTCCTAAGAATGTCTCTCCTAAGTAGGTATTTCAACTCTCCCCCATGATATTCAGCTTAAATTCTTATCTGATCCAGAACACCAGTTAGAATGCACTATGCTATTCAGAATGCCACTTGTCTTCTGGAGAGTCAATAGGGGGTATTAATGTTGACCGATCCACAATTAAATTAATTGCGGATAAAAATCATTATACCCCAATTACTTTATGCATTAATTTTTGCTAATAATTGGGTTATTAGACCTTTTACATGTCAATTTTCACCTCTATCTGACATTTTTATCCTCAATTTTTCATCACCACATCTTGGACAGCTATCTGGATGTGCCAGCCTCCCTACCTTGCTGCACACTCTTATCCTGTCTATTCATTCTATCCATTCAAAATCACTCCCCATATCATCTGTGTTTCTTCTCCTTTTCATCTTTAAATATCTCAACATGCCTTGTCATCATAGATCTTCTCAAAGGCAGGCTTCCCCCAGTTCTTCATCAAATCTCATTACTCCCTCTTTCCCCTGCTCAGCTGAGAAGTCAAAGACTGTTCAACTAAAAAAAGATGATCATCTCATACTTTTCAACAGGCTAAAAATAAAAATTATTTATGATTCTTGATTTGGTACTGAGAATGCAACTAAAGTAGGACAGCCCCCTGCATCAACAGTCAATGGCTATCTTCTAATGGCAAATTAATTACAAAATAATACAAAAGGAAGGATAGATCTTTTACTTAAACAGATGTCTGAACGCTTCAAGAATTATTGAGCCAAATACAAGAAGGCAAAGACTCTTTCATTTTCTACTGTTTTTGGTATTACCAACATTGATATCAGTAAGGGCATAAAATCCATAGATGATAAACTTGATTCTTTATGTCCTTACTTTAAAGAGATGGATGCTATTTTTGGAGAGCAATCTGATTTTAATCCTTCCAACATATTGGATGGTGAAGATTCTATCTCTGAACATTATGTCAAAAGAAATTTTTTCCCATACTCTTCCTCCACTCAAGCCTCCCCTGTTCTGAATTCAACAAATCTATCTAGCTTTTGAATAGATCCTTATGGTGATATAAACCAATGTGATCCCACTCCAGTAAGTTTATATTTCTTGTCTAGTTGTTTTATTTTTTTATTTCTAAAAAGTCTAATGAACAAACCCAGGATCCTCAAGCAAGTGAGTCTGAAGCTAGCATCAATGATGAAGAGGAAAATTTTACCTCCAAAAAAAAGCAAAGACCATCAACTACTTTGAATTTCAATAGTCATATATAGCAAAACAGAGATAGTTTTTCCCAAACCCCTTTTTCTTCCATTGATGATTTTCTGGAGAAACATGAATCTGGTAAGTGATAGCATACCTCTTAAAAATTAAGTGAGATTTTCTTTTCTTTTTTTAATATTCCTTTTCACTCTAGGTAAACTTGAAGTTGAAAGAGATACTCTCAACTTTCAAAAGAAAAAATACAAGCTCTCTTTACAAAAGGATGATAGGGCACGAAACTTGGAGGAAAAGAAATTTGAGCTTTCTTTAAAGAGGGATGAGAGGGCACATGACTTGGAGGAGAAGAAATTTGTGCTTTCTTTACAGAGGGATGGGAGTGTTCAAGACTTGGAGCAGAAGAAATTTGAGCTTTCTTTAAAGAGGGATGAGAGGGCACATGACTTGGAGGAGAGGAAATTCGAGATAATGAAAGAAGAGAAGGCTCTTGAGTGCAATTTCCTATTGAATAAAATGAAACTCAAGTATCAACTTGAAGATGGTTCAAAAAAGGAAGATTTTTTGAGAGAATGTGTTAAAGCTAATAAATCTATTGAGAAAATTGAACACTTAATGAAAATTTTTGATAACTAGTTTTTTTTATTACATTTGGAAAGTTTTCTTGATAGAATGCATTAAAGCTAATAATCAATTCATGGAACACACTCTTCACTGAGATGTGAAAAATTTTATTGAAACATTAAAATTCCAAAACTCAGTTACAAGCCAATGAATTAAAAATGATTTATGTCAAAAAAAAATTTTTGGAAATACCCTCCCCTGCTATTTACCATAACAGGGGGTGGGGATCACCATTTTTTTTAAGTCAGAAAATAATTTATGACAAGAAAAATAGCAATACCATCCCCTGCTATTTACCATAACAGAGGGTGGGGATCACCATTTTTTTTCTAAGTCAGAAAATAATTTATGACAAAAAAAAATGGCAATTCCCTCCCTTGTGTTTTATTGAAGTAGGGGTATAGATCTCCAAAATTAATGTTCATTTCATAAATTAACATGAAAAAAAGTTTTATGAGATTAATAACAAACCTAAATTAATGACAATTCAAGTAAAAATCTGAGTGGAAATTGTCTTTGACCAAAGTCAATGAAATCAAACACAAATTTATACATGAACCTCATGAGAAAAACATATTTCCTCATGATTACCATTATACAACACACAGCCAATGGCTCATTAATTTATGTAAGTAGATTATCATATATGACTTTTAAAATGTTAATTTGTGAAATAAAAATAAAATTTGAAAACCTATATTACAACCCATACTTTTTCTTTCTACCTAATGTTTTTTGTTTTCCTCACCTTTTTCTCTTACCTTATTAATCCTATTGACCAGCTTCTAATTGATTTGAAATGAAAATCTGAAATATGTGAATTTTTCACAGGATTCTAAGCCAGGTGGTGCTTTAGTTGTCTGGTGATTGTGAAGATTTGAATACCAAATTGCTACAATTATTCCATTTCCTGTTCCAAAGTCAATAATGCATCAATGGTTTGGAAAGTATAGACCATGGCCTTTTTTAGATGAGGAGGGTGAGGGAATAGGAAGACCAGTTTTTGGATTAATGTATGAGAATATTCCAAATGTGAGTGAGTTTAGATTGCTTTTATCCATGTGAAAGTTGTTATAAAAACCACCAAAGGTTACTGTGACATTAGAAGCAAAAACATCATCATCAACAAGTTTTAGCCATTCTTCATCTGTCCAATTAGGGACTCTAAACCATTTTGCCAATTGATGATTAGATTAAAAAGCATATTGACATAGATTTTTTAATTGATGAGCTAAAAAATGGTTGAATGTTGACAAGGAGTCCCATTTTTTTAAATCTTCTTTCATTTCTTGGGCAGTAAGATCTCGGACTAAAGAATAAATACCTGTAGAAAGAATAATAAATTTTTTTTATTCATTCATCTATAAATAATCTTACCAAGTGAAAAACCTTTGTCATATCCTGGTCTCCAATCAATACCATACATGAAACCTCCAAGAATATTTTTGTTTGATAAAGGTTGAGGAGCTAAGGCCATTTGATAAAAATTCAATATAAGATCTGATAATTTTTGAAATGTTTCATTTGTATTTTCTTCAAATGAGTGAATCTCAAAAATAAATTGAGGTTTGAAAGAATTAAAAACAACATCAATTTTTTTTTATTTCCAGTCTTATCTTCATCATTTTTACTTGACTTTAATTTTTTATTGATTATAGGCTCAGGAAAAAAAATTATATTTTCAGGTAGTTTTTTTGGATAAGTTTTTTTTTGAAAGAATCTAGTTTTGAAGTAACTGAAGCCAGTTGAACTTCCAATAAATTTGGAACAAAATTGTTTTTCTCTTATGTAATTTCTACTGTGACCAGGTTTTGAAAGAGATGGTATTGAAGAAAGTGAAGAAAGAGAAGATGAAGATATAGAGGTAAGTAAATAAAGGGATGAGTTTGAGGAAGACATTTCTTTATTTTTAGATTATTCTAGATTCTCAGTTATTTTTTTGTGAAAAAAAGAAAAGTATCAATCTAAAAGAAAAAATTAAACAAAATTGGATGAAACTTACCTAAAAAGCTCTCCTCAAACTACCTGAAAGAAATAGTCTCAAAAATTGCCAAAAAGGAGCCCCAAATATTCAATGAAAGAGCCCCAAAAGTTTCCAAACAAGAGTTCAAAAAGTGCCAAAAAAGTGTTCCAAGAGTTTCTAAAAAAGTGTTCCAAGAGTCTCCTAAAAGTGTTTCAAAGGTTTCAAAAAAAAGTATCCTGAAAGTCTCCTAAAACCTCCTCAAAAATATCCAGAAAAGTGCCAAAAGGTTTTAAAAGTCCTTGAAAAAAATGATAAAAAAAATTATAAACAAAAAATTAAACCAAAAAAAAAATTTTGTATCAAAAAAATTTTTCCCAAAAATTAAAATAAAAATTATAAACACATCAAATTTATTTTTGATTCAGCTTGAACCATAAAAAAAATTTATTTATAATATTCTGTAAAAAAAAAACAAAAAAAAAACAAAATAATGTTAATAAAAATAACAAATTTTTTCTTATACAAACTCCCATATTACCCCTCCATGTCTGTCTCATTTCACTCTTTTTGGTATCCTCAAACCCCCCCTCCCTGTTCTTGATCTCCTCAAAATCCCCTTACCCCCCTTTTTCACCAGTTCCTCCTCCCTTTTCCCACCTTGAGGCACCTTTTGCCCCTTCAGACACCTCTTCCCCCCCTTTACAACCTTTTCCCCCCTTTAGGCTGCCTCACCCCTTTCCCTCCTTCTCATCCCCCTCTCCCCTCCACCAAGGGGGGAAGGAATTAGGGGGGAGGGGGGGAGGGGGGGTAAGCAGTGGAGGGGATATGGGGATGAGGGGGGGGTGAGGGGTGAGGCAGCCTAAAGGGGGGTATAAGGGGCCTAAAGAGGGAAAAAAAAGAATGCCTAAAGGGGATAAAAGGGGGGGAGGGGGGGAAGGTGAGGAAAGGTGAGGAAGAGAATAAGGGGTGAAAGGGAGATTGAGGCTGTCAAGAAGGGGGAAAAGGAGGGGAAAAGAGGAAAAGAGAGAAAAGAGGGAGAGAAAAAACAAGAAAAATTATTTTAACCTTGAAAAAAAATAAATGAAGCACTTACAAAAAAAAATCAAAAACAAAAACAAAAAAAAAAAAAAAATAAGGCAAAAAAAAATCATGATTAGCAAATAAAAATGAAAAAAAGAATTACCTTGTCACGCGCCACGTGACACTCAAAGCGAAATTAACTCAATAAATCAATAATATCAAGTCCTAAATCTATACTTGAAGCGCAGAAAGCAATTCTCCATAGCAACTGCGATTTTCCTTTGTGTACTTACTATTTAACTGCGCTAGCCTAAACTCTAAATCTAAATTAGTCAATCTCCCAATAGGGTACCTTAGTCCTTTTCAATAAGCGACGCACAGCGCTAGGATCAACGAAATAGTATAGTAGTAGTTTTTTTTTCATTAAAGTTTTGTTAATTAATTAAAAGGGGTAAATTGAGCATGGACGGATATTTAGTGGAGAGGGTCTAAGTGTATGTTAGTAATGGTCAATGGAATGGGAATGCTGCGATGGAAGGGAGGTCAATGCGAGGAGGAACAAAGGATATAAAAGGAGTTGGGTATTTGGTTCGATATTCCTTAGAATTAAATTATAATATCGTATTTACATTAATAGTGGTAAAAACCTTAAAAGTTAAATCATTGTTATTGTATCTTTCTTTTACCTTCTCAAATATTCATTTCTAAATCCTAAATCTTTGATTATTGAGTTTCCAACCCTTCGTGAGATTTTAAGAATTATTATTACCTTGGAACTAGTTTATAATTCTTCTTGATTGAACCTCGAACCTATAGCTATTACTTCGAGTGACCTTCGAATCATTTCCTCGAATCATTCCTCTGTGCTTCGAAGAAGTTTCTAAAATCCCTCATCTCACTTACAGGAACATCCTCGACCTTGTGCGTAGGTCGTCCGGTGACATACCTGGTGAGATGAGTTTAAAAAGTGGAACCAGAATATTTGAGGGATGTTTTAGGAGAGGAGGAAAAGGATATGAGTGAAGAATGAAAAAAATAAACACTGAAAAAATATGTGATTTCAGATAATATGTGATTTTCATGTTGAGCTGGTGAAAGAAAACCAATGAGTCATCCAAAAAAGGGATATTCACCATAAATTCAAAAAAAATGAATATGCAGCAAACAAAAATACTAATCCAAGTGAATAAAGTATACACAGTGGACATTTGGAGAGTATGAAAACAAAAAATTAAAAGGGGTGTGTGTCAAAATGGTGGAGGGTGATTGGCATAATGACAGAGCGTATGCCAGTTGAATGAATATTTTGTGATTCAAGGGAGGGGAGAGCCGGTGCTGGTTCAGGATCCTCTTCTTCATAAAGATCATTCCACTCATCCTTTAAATCAGCTAGGATATTGTGGAGTATAATGCAAGTCATTATCCAATGATTTGCAGTTTTTATTTCAATTTTTTTTTTTGAAATTGAATTCTGAGTTCCCAGAGACTAGAAAATCTTCCCTTTAAAATCCCAATAGCATGTTCAATACATACTCTTGATTGGGCAAGGTGATAATTAAAATTGGTTTTGGTGTCATTTTCTAAGCTTGCACCACAGAAAGAAGGTATAATGTACTTTCCACTTGCATATGCTGAGTCTGCAAGAAGGTACCGGGATTCATCAAAGTATGAGTCAGGACTTTGAGAAATCATCATTCTTTGGAAGATGGAAGAGTCATGACATGAGCTGGGGAGCCACTATGAAAAGCAATAAACTTTTTTTTGATGTCACAGACAAGTTGAACAGCAATAGAGTATCTACAAAGAAGATAAAAAGTAAGTTTATGAAACATGTGAAATTGGAGAACATTTTGAAGAAACCTTTTTTTGTGATCAAAATAATGGTTGCCATCATGAGCAAGCTTTTGACTCAAAGGTATAGTTGTGCCATCAACAAAAACTACACATCCAGGGAAACCTTCAGCTTACATTACTTGAGAGGATTCAAGTTGTTGTTGTGGAGTTTGTCAAGCAAGTGTTTGAGACTTGAGAGAAAGGATAGCAATCATGCAGCACTTGGTGTATAATATGACAGTACCATATCCTATGGTAAAGAGACTATCTAGATGTCTTACAGAAACACCATTTCCATTTGAACCAAAGCAACATAGTGCAACAGCAAGTTGAAAGGCAGGATCACATTGTTTGTTATGGGAACTATTATGGAAGATAAAATGATTGGAGATGAGTTGAGAAAGTTTGAAATAGTTGAGTGAAGTTTAGTTGAGGAATGTTGAGAATGGAGCAGAGATCATATCTGGGATCATGATTAAGATTTGGCCCCCTTGGAATGATGTAATGCTTTTTGGAAAGATAAGACATATAAGCTAAAGTGTCTTCCAAACCAGAGTCAGAATCAGAGTCAATGGCTAAAACTAAAGTGATAGCATTCATAGCTGTGTGAAGCTTCTTCATAGTAGAGAGGTGCTTCATTATTGTTGGTAGAAGGTTTAAGTGATGAGTGAGAAGTGGGAATTTGCCACCAAATGAGCAGGTGGGGTGTGTAGATAGAAAAACATGTTATGTGTTTGCCACCAAAATTAAGTAGCATAGAGTGAGGAAAGACTTAAGGATGGCATCAGCAATTATGAGTCATGTGACTTTCTTGCAAATCCATCATGGATGAGATGAGTTTGGGATCAGGAATTAGGAATGGAAATTGGGGTATAAGAGGCGGGATGATGCATTATCGTGGATTTCTTATCCACTAGCCCTGGGGCTAGTGGATAAGAATCTTCCGCAATTAATAATGTCTGATCCCGGGAAAAAAAATTCCTGATCCCTAATTGCGGATCCCTGAACATTGATACCCCCTATTATGTGAAAGGTTTTTCATCCGTTTCGAAAATACCTGCCAGTCAACTAAGTCTCTGACAAACCCTCTTGAAAATTTTTTTGAAATTTATTCATTACCTCAGTAGTGAATGTGTCTGTTTTAAGTTGAGATACTTAAGTTATGGTCAATGAATCAAGAACTACAAGACCCAGAGTATTTTGAGCACTTTGACAAAAAACATTAACACATTTAAATTTTCGTTTGAACTTTAATTAGCAGATAAATAAATACAATTTAAATGAGGATTACACAAGTGAAAGATTGAGAAGTAATTGGAAACTAATTGATTCACCGCTGATGAGTAGAGCTGAAGTGGATAGGCAGTGTTCATACTGATGATCCAAGAAGCAAATGGTGTTCCCAATAGCATGGTGCGTTGTGGGTTGTGCGTGTGTTACAGCTCGAACGCTGGGATGATGTTTCCTTGGGAACATCACCTATTTATTGGTAAACTGAAAAGCTAGGATTGTGCGAGGCTGGGCTTGCTTGATCTTTGCTTGGGCATCGTCATTGTTGTTTCCTAGTATTTTTAAGGACTTAATCATATGTTCGCGCATGTATATAATTCACTGTAGTGACAAGTGGGAAGTTTTCTCTGGTCATCCTACGGACACGGCACTGCAGTCACGACTTGTGACTGCCCAATGACTCCCAGAATATTGGAACTCCGATGAAGCATGCCTTGATACACAAGGTTTGATACAGTTAAGAGGCTGGAGATGGAAATATTTTTAGAAAGCCGCAAGCTTCTCGGAATTAGATAGTTGTGCATTTCAGTTATACAATAAATCCGAAAAATCTGGGCACAGCTAACCCAAGTTTCTTGAAATTTTCTTACATGAAAAAAATTGCAAGCAAACGTGCGTCTGCTGTAGTCGTGCACATAATCAGTGACTCAGAAAAAATGAAAAAGGCTCTCCCAGAACCTCTAACCAAAAATACGTGATACTCTCAATAACCAAACAATGAAAACTGGGTGTTCAAATTATGTGAGAAAAAGACAACTTGTACATGCATGCTCAATCCATATTGATCAATCACAAACTGCTGCGTGACAATGTGGAATAGAGTGTGGGGGGTAAGAAAACATTGAGCAAGAGATCACTTCCTCGCGGAGTCTATGGGGTTTATACCTCGTTGGAATTGCCATGGCAATAATAAATAGATTAAAAATACTGAAAGTAACAATAATCAAAATTAGATACTTGATATAATTAACCACCAATGGAGCTCGACTACACATAGATGTAAATAATATAAATAGCTTATCTGATTGGCATAATAATCCCACCATACATGTAACCACACTCCCTCCGATTTAAATGCTTATCATATTTCAGGTACATTTAAAAAACTATATAGATCGAATAAAAGATAAAAAAAGAACAGGAAAGATAATTTTCCAAAATAAAGAAATCAGCCTTCAAGATGTATGAAACTGACTATATGGAATAGATGTAATTTCAAACACAGATAGACGAGCTGGTTGGACTTTCATATATTCGCTAACTAGAAGCCTAATTCTAATCCATATGCTGTACGGCTTCATTTAATAAACTCCCAGACCCATCTATATCGGTGTCCGAGTCATCATCCAACACTTCCTCCTCTGTTTCTTCTGTGATAGCTCTTATGATCTCGGCTTCTCCCAGGCATCGTCCTTCATCAATTCCTGGTTGAAACCTCAATCTATTTGAAAATCTAATCAAAGAAGTAAAAATAAAAAATAAAAAAGTTTTCTGAGCAAACAGTGCAAAATTACAAGAAACATGTCAAGTCAGCAAACCTATAAGGATGGATTTCATCCCACGTTGCACCTGTCCAAGTTTCCGGAGCCCCACCCCCTATCATTGAAAACTTGCGAATCTGGACTTGAGATAGAAACTGAATTCGATCTTCGACAGCCTGAATAGCTGTCGGAGTTGATAGATAGAATGCATCGCTAACTGAGCTATCTCTCAATAGAAGAGAAGGATTGTTAACCATGCATGATAGTCGTGTCAGTCCATCATGAAACTCGGATTGAAACAAGGTAGATTCGTCGTTTTTAATGGCTGAATTTTGCTGAGAAATTATTGGATCAACCCAAGAAAAGAATTCCTTCTTGAGTTCCTCGGAATGTGTTTCACAAAATTGAAGAGGGGCTCCTGTGAAAAGAGAAGTTGTTAGGCATGGTAGACGTGAAAATTGGAAAGATATCCACACCATGAATAACTCGAATTTTAGGACCTTCTGGTACATTTAAAAATGTGCTCGCACGATCCTTCATCATTCCAATGTCATAAACATTGTCGGTATCACCCTAATTTAATGGAAAAATGTTAGATTCTTTTAGCAAAAAAAGCATGGAAAAATGCATGTATCAATAAATTATATGCATGCACTTACATGCATTATCAACATGGGCGTCCGTATTTGCTTTGCCATTGAAGGCGGAGGGGCAGTACGCTGTGTGGTCGTGTGAATCGGGGAATAGCATAGATAAAAGCGAAAATTTCTTACAAAAGTGAGTAATTGATTCATCATGAAAGATGTAGGAGATTCGTGAAATATTTTAGAGTGCAAGCAGACCTCAATGAAGGGAAAAGTCGCGTTAAGAGAAGTGACAGCCTGGCTAGGAGGATACCGTCGCAAAAAAACCCCAGCCCCAGTATCCAGTAATTTGGTATTACGGAGAGCTCGTGGCCCATACGTCCACCAAAGTGTGGCCAAGATAGCTTAAGGTTCAGAATTCCCCCCCCCCCCAAAAAAAAATAAATAAATAAATAAAAATAAAAATAAAAATGTATGGAACAAAAAAAAGCAAAACAAGACAATCAAATTTTATAAACTATTCAAGTTACTGCGAGTGTGAATATGTCCAATCAAAAATAGTGATAATATTTTGGCTAATGGGAAAAACAAAAATAATCACGAGTGGAAAGCAAAAATCAAATGTCAAGGGTTTAGCAAAAAATAAATGTCGCTTACCGGCCTCCCAGTCTTCTGGCACTTCAGGATTGAATGATGAAGCCATACATGTGGAAAAGGCAGCTTTGAGAAAGCCCTGTCTACAAATTGATATGTTTTAGAAGTTTGAAAAAAAAAGTCAATTTGTGAGTTAAAGAAGGCGGGCTTGGAGGATAGGGATGACAAGAAACAATGACAAAAGTCCAGTAATAAACAAACTTAAAATCAAAGAAGACAAATGAAATAAAATTCAATCAATTATAGAATAAAATAAAAACAAACTCAGTTTCGGGCGGCAAACCGCACAAGCACAAGCTGAGAACGCGGGAAGGAAAAATGGCAGCCATTCTTAGAGCCATTTCAGTGGCACAAAGATGTAAAGTGAGGATATGCACTGGAGGCAAATTGAGAAAATGCAGAGCGAACACCAAATCTGCAGCCCAAGTGTACAGATCACACGTAGAGCGAGGCTTTGAACGAGTTCTGCCATGGCTACGCAAATCGAATAAAACAATATTAAACCTTTCACGAAATGGGTTGCAACTGTTATTATCCCTATTGTTCACATCGAGATCAATGAGGGGATAAACCCAAGATAGATCCTGGTAAAGAGGATGAATAATCAAAAGCCAAGGGACACATGAGCTGGACGAAGTAGATGATATGATTTCGTAATAGATTTCAATCTCGGGCGCAACTTGAATGTAGCCCATGTTACACTTTCTGTTTTTAATGATGAAGGATACCAGCTGCAATAAAGAGGAAGGAAAGGTGAGCTTGAAACGAAATGGTGTGGATTAAGAAAAGATAACAAATGAGAGAAAAAGCAAGTAATCACCCTAGTGATACCTTGAAAGAAAGCCGTTGGAATGATGTGGTCAATCTAAGAGACCATTTCCCTTACATGTAATGTTTAATTAATGTCACACTCATCTGTGTGGCTTCGGCACACTATCTGCTAAGAGCTAAATGTAACAATTAATCTCACTTTTACAAACAAACCTCTTGCTTAGAATGTATTTCATCAATGAGAACTCTACCGTCTAGTTACCGCTAGGAGCATTCGCAATTTAATAGATAGTTCACTGACAAACAATATGAATTATTCTAGTAAAACCAACCAATCATTCCAAAATATCGAGTCAATTAATTGTGATTGATTTTCCAAGCCTTTCTCAAGAGCCAAGGGTAATTCTTACCACCAAAAACATAGAGGCTATTCAACAAAGTCAACGTAGAGAAAACCCAGGAAGACACTGGGTCCCATGACCGTTTCAAGTTCATTCATGAATAGGAAATGTTTATCTGCCCACTCCATCTGAGAAAATTCAAGCAACGCCTACCATTGGTTGCTGTTTATTACATGTCACAATGGCATTTTGATTTATCTCACCTTGTAGCGAATAGGCTTGGGTGACAGGAGATATGTGCTTAGCGGCAAAGTTATTCTTAGACACACTTGAACATAAATTTAAACCATCAAATTAAATGAAAAGATTATTCATCTATGATATCACATTGAATGTTATTCAACTTTATCTTGTCTAGCAAGTGAAACTTCCACTTGAAGAAAAAAACAATGACTTCACCTGGTTAGAGGGGTTCTAAATATCAGTCCTAGTAGTTACTATATCATCATTTATACTTTCCCAAAAATAGAACCTATGATGCTCTAAACAAGTATACATCCCATAACTTTTGACTGGATGAAGTCTGATGGAAAAATTCATTCTCCTTTTCTGTTTGTCATAAGCTCTCCCCCCTCCTTCCTTAGCAACTCAATAGTTTACCTTCGCGTTGATCTGTGAAGGCTATTTGCCTCACACTATGCAAACGGGGGAGGATTACCTGAAATCCCTCTCCGTGGGGTTGACTGCTGTTTTAAAAAACGTCTTGTTTCAAGCGTTCTTTTGGGTTCTCTTTCAGGGAAGACCTGGAGAACGAAAGCAAGGTTCAATCCCGCTGAGGTGGATTGTCTGTAATCGACTGGCGTTTGCGCGTTGTGGGTGCCATTCTTATTTTATATACACTATGTGTTTACAATCAGTTATCAGTCAGTGAATTGATTAGATTCCTAATCAGAGACCTTAGCTGGTTGAACTTTCATTTACGCATACACTGAGTCCGCTGAAACACAATGACGTTTTGGCTTTCATAATCTTTAAACTTTAATTAATAATTTCTGTAACCTTCCTTGGGGATTTTTTGGTGAAAAAAATATCATTGTTACGCTTGTTGAAATTTTTTGTTGGCTGTAAAGATGTACTGCAGGACACCTTTCATTGATTTTTCATACTTGAGAGACTCTAGGATTGATTTTGAGATGAAAGCTACACTGGTGAGACTACAATAGGTACCAGAAGACCTACAATTTCAATATTACTAAAATACACGTTCTCGAATCGTGCACTCTGAAATCATGACGCTAAAACAACATGGTTCAATGTTACAGTTCACACCCTGATAAATGTGTTCTATCTGTGGTACTCAAATCCTGAAACCTTTGGCAGTACCCCAGCAGTTCTGATTTTTTCCCGATCTTAGTACTCTAAACTTAAACATCTTACTAACACTCCGCTTACTGCTGTGCTACTTTGGCACATTTCAACACATTTCTTAACACTGATATGTTGAACAAGATTTGAAAATATCTGAGACCTGTCATTGAAAAAAATATATGCAAATCATATCAAACGTCTAACTTGAAGGCCCCTAGTTTCTATCCTTTCAAATGACATGCTTGAGGACCATTCTAACTAAATTATCATTAGAAAGTGCCATGACATGAATTTACTTACTAGCTCGAGTGGCAGTGACTCTCACGTGAGAACGATAATTTCCAATGTAATTAGGACGAGAAGTCAATATCCTACTAATATAATAGCTTAGAAGTGGAATTTAGCTCTACCAGGATAATTGCTAATGACTCAATGAATTTTACGGATTCATGACTTTGATACCCTTCAAAGTTTATAAATTAGAAAAGATATATGTTTATTTTAAGGGGGTTTTGTTTCACTTCCTTAGGCTTTCCTTTATCTGCTTTCTTTGTCATTTGGGATGGATTATGCCTATTGGAAGTTTGGATACCTTCATCAACATTAGGCCTGAGTTCACACAGCTAAGTCGGAAAAGCTTGCGGAATTCTTGACGAAAAAAATAAATTGGCTCTCACCAAAAAATGATTTGCCTATTCAACAGGGCTGGAAATAGGTCGGAGGTACTCCCTTTTAAATAATCAAATCACTTTTTTGTGGGGTGAATTTTTTTGTCAGATATTCTGCAACCTTTTCCAGCTTAGCTGCATCTTTTATGGCTTCTATTTCACTCTTTCCATGGAGCTCCCTCATATTCTTTAAACTTATCAAAGATAAAACTTATTATTTATCAGTGACAGGCTGTGCTGATTTTCCAAGTGATTACAGATATAAACAGTTTGAATAATCTTTTGTTTACTAATTCTCATATTATCATGTGGATATTTTTTTGTTATGAGCACATTAAGGTGCGTCAAACTGTTATGATGTTACCATACTATGTACTTAGCTAGTCTATCATCAGTATATAGTGTAGCCTCCAAGTGCACCGGAGATCTTTTCCTGGTTCTGCAAGGCATCATTCTCTACAGGTTATGGGCCGTCTCACTCATGGAGAACCCTTCATAGAACCCTGTTCATTGCAACAATACTGCAATTTTCCTCCTCCTCATGGTGTATGGGTGCCATATTCTCAATTCTACTCTCAAAACAGTGTATGGGCGCTGTTCTTGCCTCAGCCAAAAAATGGCATTTTCCTCTCTAAATTTGGTGTATGGGCACCATCTTATCATCCTCCCTAACAAAGGCATCTGCTCCACTATGGTGTATGAGGCATCTTCCCTCATTATGATTTGTGATGATACAAGCAAAACTTTTTGTCACAAACTATTCTCAACACCCACCTTGTTAACCACTCCTTTCTCTAAATCTTGTACCTTGGCCACATGTTGGCCTCAACAGGAAGCATCCCCCAAACCCCATTATCTCATATCTCTAAAATCACCAATCAATCAGAAGCAAGTCTGAAAATCTACCATTTTGCACACAACTCACAATCCCTTCTTGCTCAATTTTCAAAATTCACTCTGATTATCTCAAATCTCAATAACTGAACATCTTTCCTTACTCACCAAATCTTTTATACCTTGTCCTGCTCTAATTTTTTCTTTTATCTGTTTAGTAGAGTACTTGGTGGTATGGTGCTGTCTTGATGGGGGGGATGTCCAAATTTTTCTTACAAATTTTCTTTACTCTCATTAAATACTTTTAAACTACAAAGTGGATTAATGTGTATTTTATTTTATCATTCTTCTTAACACACTCTTTTCATATTAGTTTACTATTCCTTTCTTTATCACTTTTTGCAATCTTTTGTTATTATTGTAGGGTGATGTTCATCTAGCAAAGTGGGGGGATGTTATGGTGCTACCATACTATGTACGTAGCTAGTCTCTCATTTGTGTATAGTGTAGCCTCTGAGTGCACCAGAGATCTTTTCCTGGTTTTGCAAGCCATCATTCTCTACACAAACATTACAATATATGCCATTCAAGCATGCCACAAAAAAGGAACCAAGTAAGTCATTTTTATTTGAAGTACACATATGCTGAACAAGTTTACTTCAACAGCATCTTTGTCCCTTGGAGCATGTAGAATTGTCCATTCAAATAGCCCATTTATGCAATTTTTTTTGCATTAATTTGCTCTTTTTGCTCCAATTATCACTTTTGCCAATGCCCATCAAAAAATTAGAGGGAATCATTTTAAGAGATCCACAATTAGGGATCAGAATTTTTTTTTCCCCAGATCAGACATTATTAATTGCAGAAGACTCTTATCCACTAGCCCTTGGGATAGTGGATAAGGAATGGATGATAATGCATTGTCCTGCCTCTTATACCCTGATTTTTATTCCTAATTCCTGATCCCAAACTCATCACATCCATGATTAATTTGTATTCAAGTCACATGACATATAATTGTGGATGCCATCCTTATGTCACTCTTCACTCTAGGCCACTTAATCTTGGTGGCAAAAACTTAAGATTTTTTTCTATCTACACACCCCCCTGCTCATTTGGTGGAAAATTTACACTTCCCTCATCACCTAAACCTTCAACCAGAAACAATGAAGCACCTCTCTACTAGGAAGCAACTTGAAACAACTATGAATATTATTGCTTTATCTTTAATTTCTGACTCTGATTTGGAAATCACTTCAGCTTATATGTTTATTCTTTCCAAAAAGTGTTACATCAACTAAAGGAGGCCAAATTTTGTTTGTGATCCTGGATAGAATCTTCACACAATCACTAGGAATGGTTAATTTTTTGCATATTGACTTTGATTTTGAAATTGCTGTTAAAGCCTTTTTGTTTTCCTTCATCAACTCAACATGAAATCATATATTTTCTGCAATTGCACAATTTTTTGGTCATTGTTTTTTTCTTTCAACGCTCATATGTTTCCTCCTCTCCTCTTGCATCCCTCAAATAATTTGAAGTCAATTGTTTTCTCAACTCATCTATCCAGGTAAGTCATTTTTTTATTTTTACTTTTATTCTTGCTAATTGTAATTTTTTTTTTCTGTTTTTATGTTTTTCTTTTTTTTATTCTTTTTTGTAAGTGTTTTCTATTTATTTTCAAGGTAAAGTTAACTTTTTTTTTCTCTCCCTCTTTTCTTTCTTTTTTTTTAGCTCCATCCTAATATTCATCCCTCCTTGGCATGGTCATTATCCCCTTTTCCCCTATTTCACTTTTTTTTGGTTTGATGTCATTGAACCACATACATTGCACATTTTTTATTCATTCCACTTCATATTCAGTTTCCCCCGATTTCCAACATCAATTTTTCTCACTCTATTTTTCCTACCTTTCAATAACTGTAGTTTTCATCTCCCTTTTCATGCCTATATGATATCTCTTTCTTTCTATGAAAATTTCATACTTCAATATATGTAGGACTATTATCTGGATAAAAGTGGAATTATTAAACTCCTCTTGTTGTCATTTTCATTATCACTTTTCAAGTTTTTGTAAAAAATTTAGTATCAGAGTTGGACATAAGGTTAGTTATATTAAAGTTTAATTTCATTTCAACTAAAGATTCTCCTGAATCCTATATCCCATTCCCCACATTGGGAATTGAATTTGTTATAGTGGTTTCTGAGATATTGACATTTAAAGTTGAGCCTTGATTTCCAAATATCACGTTTTTTATTTCATTTTTTTGTGTAATAAGTTAGATTAAGGCTCATTTGAATCACACTTCCTTTCAACTGAAGATTCTACTAAAGCCTATCTTTCATTTTCCACAAACGGATTTGAGTTAGGTAAAGTGGTTGCTGAGATATTGATATTTAAAGTTGAGACTTTTTTCAAAATTTCACTTTAATTATATCATGTTTTTATATTGCATAATTAGAGCATAAGGCTTCTGAAACTCTTTTCTGATAATTATCTAGGCTTTTAGCTCCCTCTTATTGGCATTTTCATCATCACCTTTCAGGTTTTTGTGCAATTTTGAATATTAGAGTTGTAATTAGAGTTAGGTTTATTTGAATCTAATTTACTTTTAACAGAAGATCCTACTGAAGCCTATCTTTAATTTCCCACAAATGGATTTGAATTTGGCTCAGTGGTTGCTGATATATTGAACTTTAAAGTTGCACCTTTTTTTACCAATTTCACTTATATTTAGTTCATAATGCATATCATAATTTTTACATCATTCATTCATCCTTCCAGATTCCTCCAACTACTTTTCTATTTACTTAATATTCTGCCCTTTCATCAAGGTGTATTTTTTTCTTTTTCTTACAATTTTCATGTGTCTAACCCTTCACTCATTTTGGCTGCTCTTTTTCAGATAAGTCAAATGTTAATTCAATAAATCAAAAAGGTAAGAAAAGAAGGTATAAGTAATAAATTTTAAAAAAATTTAGGAAGATTAAGAAAGTATGGGTATTTTTAGAGTCACCAAATATTGATTATTCTTTAATATTTTTTTAATAAAAAAATCTGACATTTCAATTTATTAAGGCAGGTTATACATCCACAACCTATTTTTGATACGGATACAACCTACAATAGAATTTTTTTTTCATTTGATGCACTCTTACACCACCAAATGAAATTATTTACTTACTACTAATCACATATTATATTGTATGCAATAATACATACACTTGTTTACCCCTTCCATGAGAAAAAAAATTGCCACTCTTTGACTTCCTCAATATTAGCAATGATACCCAAGCCCACAATTTATCCCACCTTAGATGAAGCAAAAGAAGCTGCTAAAATCTTTTCTTCCAGACAACAAGCAAGTATCTCTTGCAAAAGTTCCAACAAATACTTTAATGGTCAGACTGAGAATGCCTGGCTTACTTGCGTTTACTCAGGAAAAACTCAAATCAAAAGGCCTTTTATTACCAAGGAAAGTCAAATACAAAAGACCACCAATCTGCTCACTTTTGTCAGGGGATATTGCAGAAAGGTTCCCCCTTTCCACCTTTCTATTTTATGACTTTATGTCTTTCTATTAATGCTTGGAGTAATGTTTTAGGTGGTTTTCAGAGATTATGGTTTCCTGTAGAAGGTGCAGCTGATACTGCTGCTGAAAAATCTCATTGAAATTTAATTAAAATAGATTGATTATTTTTTTACAAGACAGAAAGTTAATCAGCTAAATTACATTATAAACTAAGCATAAAAAAAACTATACATTCATTTTAGCTTGTAAAGTATAGATATACAAAAAGAAACAATCAGTCTAAGAAAAAAAAGTCAAAAACTAGAGCAAGAGTGAGAGTAAGAGTGAGAGCAAGAGCAAGAGAAAGAGTGAGAGCAAAGGAAGAATGATACCTTGCACAGGGTTGGAACAAGTGTATGTATTATTGCATACAATATAATATGTGATTAGTAGTAAGTACATGATTTCATTTAGTGGTGTAAGAGTGCATCAAACAAAAAAAATTGTATTGTAGGTTGTATCCATATCAAAGATAGGTTGTGGATTTATAACCTGCCTTTAATAAACTAAATTAATGGGCCAATGACCTTTGTTTTTTATAAATGGTAATCATGAAAACATTAAATTTTTCATGGGGTTCCTCTAGCCTACACCTGTGGAATGTACCAAACTTAGTTTCTAGACTTGATCTGCATTTTGGCATGAGGGATTGTCATTACTTTAAAACTAGTAAATTTAACATATCTTATTTATTTTTTTACTAATTTATGTAATTATATTAAATTTCGGTGACTTGAACCCCTTACTTCAATAAAATGTAGGGGAGGGTATTGCCAAATTCTCAAATCTGACATGCAAAATTGTTGACTTGAAATTTTTTTGGTGATACCCACCCCTTGCTTCAATATAATGCAAGTAGGGGGGAATAGCCAAATTTTCATAAAAGATATAGGATATTGTTGAGTTAAGTATATTAACAAATGAATATTTATTGACTTGAGCTGTAATTTTGGAAACCTTGATATGAAAACCCAAAAAATTAAAAAAAAAATTTTGCCATTGGGACCATTTAAAATGAATTTGTTACATTTTTTGATATATTACTCAACTTAGGATGGATAGTGTAAAAATATACGGGAATTTATTAAATACTTTCATTTCCAAAAACCTAAAAACAAAAGTGGGAAAGAAGACAAAAAATAGATAATCAATCAAAAATTTTTATTAAGCACTCAATTTTGTCATTAGATTTATTAGCTTTAACACACTCTATAATGAAAAACTTTTTTTTGAACCATCTTCAAGTTGATACTTGAGTTTAATCTGTTCCAATTGAAAATTGCACTTGAGAGCTTTTTACTCTTTCTTCAATTTTTCAATACTTAGAGTTGGTTCAAATTTTTTCTCCTCCAAGTCTTGTTACCTATCATACCTCTGTGATGAGAGCTCATATCTCCTCTATTCCAAGTCTTGTGCCCTATTATCCCTCCATAAAGAGAGTTCATATTAGCGCTTGTAAAAGTTAAGAGTCTCTCTTTAAACTTCTACTTTACCTAAAATTTTATGAAATATTAACAAAAAATAAAACAAAAGCAGACTAATCTCTCAAGAGGTGTCCTATCATTCACCAGCATCACATTTATCTAAAAAAATCTTTGATAGAAGAAATAGGGGTTTGAGAAGTACTATCTCTTTTTCTTTAACTGATTGAATTTAGAGTATTGGAAAGTCTTTGTTTTTTGTTTGAGGAGTTTGGTATATTGTCATCATCATCATTGCTGTTGCTAGCTTCAGAACTTCTTGACTGTGGCTCCTGGGTTTTTTCATCAACCTTTTTATAAATAAGAAAAAGAGAAGTAAATAAAAAATTGACTAGATTCAAGAAAATAACTAATTTAAGTTATATTGGATTGGTTTATATCACCATAAGGATCTATAAAAAAGATATCTTAATTTGTGGAATTAAAAAAGGGGAGGCTTAATTTGAGGAAGAGGATTCAAAAATAGTTCTATCAATATCATGATTGGATATAGAATTGTCTCCATCCAACATGTCTGTGGGATTATCATTGGATTTCTCTCTAAATATAGAATCCATCACTTTATAGTAAGAACACAAAGAATCAAGTTTATTCACCAGAAAAAAAATGTGAGCACCTGATAGCAGGTTCCAATCCCTATCTTTGATTTGATTCAGTTTTAGCTCAGCTGTAATTCTTCTGAGAAGACTGTGCACTGAACACTGAGCACGCCAGCTTGTGCTGTATCAAATATGAGTTAAGCTTGAACCACAAATGGATTGAAGGGTTGGCACCTGCTAGCAGGAGCTGGCTGTTTTTTTGTCGTGATTGTCTATAGATTTGATTCCCTCACTGATATAAATGTCAGTAATACTAGAAACAGTGAAATATGAAAGAGTCTTAGCCTTCTTGTATTTGGCTCAACAGTTCTTTAAGCATTCAGACATCTTTTTTGGAATAATATCAATCTTTCTCTCTGTTTTATTTCTTAATTAGGTGGCCATTAGAAGATTGAAATTGAAATTTGATGCAAAGGGCATCCTACTTTTGTTTCATTCTCAGTAATAAAACAAGAATCATAATTAGTTTTAGTTTTTGGCCAGTTGATAAGAGAAGGTGATTATATTTTTTTAGTTGAATAGTCTTTTACTTCTTAGCTAGATGGGGGAAAGAGGGAGTAGTTGAATTTGAAGAACAACTGGGGGAAGGCTGCATTTGAGAAGATATGTGGCAATGAGAAATGTTAATATATTTGATGGTGATGACTAAAAGGAGTAGATGAGATGGTGATGAATCTGAATGGATAGAAGGAATAGACAGGATGGGAGTAGGAAGCAAGGTAGGGAGGCTGGAACATTCAGAAAGTTGTTCAAGATGTGGTTATGAAAAATTGAGGATAAATATTTCAGATAAGAGATGAAAATTTACATGTAAAATGTCTTATAACCCAATCATTTTCAAAATTAATTGCAGATGATTATTGGGGTATAAGAATTTTTATCTGCAATTAATTTAATTGCAGATCTACTAACTTTGATACCCCCTATTATCTCTATAAATAAAAATTTCATAATTGTCAATAATTGAGAATAATTGAGAGACACATGATCTTAACACCACAGGACATAAGTTTCTAATGTATTTAATTCTCAATTGTTTCTACTTCATTTTATTTTGTATCTATTTTTTCGAATTCAATATCTACCCTTCAACATGACATGACACTTTTTTTGCATTAGAAAAGCAACTTGCCAAATCTTGGCTTTCTTTATGTCAGTCAAAAGCCTTATTTTTAGTTCTTAGCTTTAGTACTTCATTACATATTACAAACTAAGCCTCTTCACCATATCTCAACCATGATAGCAAATGAGACTATTTGAGAATTAAAAAATTGACTCATTAAATGTGCAGGTTTTTGAATAAAATGAATATTAATATGTGATCTCAATTACATAAAAGATAATGTGAGAAATAGCATCCTATTAAATTTACTTGGATTGATATGATTTTATGTCAAACGTTACCATTTTCCATTAGAAAATGTGACAGTAGCAGGAGAATTGCTATTGATTCAAAATAAATTTCATAATGAAGAAAATAATTTTGAATATTGTAGGTGAAAAAAATTATTTATAATTTTAAAAGAAATTTGGAAAAATGAATGTGAGCAGCTCATGTCTATAGCACTGATAAGTTCAGCTCTTGGTTAATGTAATTATGAAGAGCAAGAAGAGGAATATGAAAAAAGGATATAGAGTAATAAAAGCAGGGATAGTTTGTGCAAACACACTGCATGGTTTAATTTAAAACTAGGAGTATTGGAAGTAAAAGTATTTAAAGGAAAAATTTGACTAGTGGGTGTAAAGTGAGGGGCAATATCAGGATTCAACCACTGTTTTTATGGAAGCAAAATCACTATTATAAAAGCAGTGAAATAGCTATTTAAAATCTATGAAATTACTATTTAAAATTAGTGATGTTGCTATTTAAAAAGCAGTGATTTTTCTACAGAAGTGAAACAAGGAGAGAGGGGGACATAAGGAGTTAATGATGCATGACTGTGGAGCTCAAGTTTTAGTGCACATTAGCAAATTCATATAGAGTAATATTTTGAGCAATTACAGAAACAAGCCAATTAGCAAGATTGTTTTATGTTTCACCAGATTTTATAATTTGATTTTTCAAGAACAACTGTACATGCTCTTAACATGCCACTTTTTGAGTGCATCCAAGCCTTTCAAGAACTTGATCCTTTTAACTTGGTTAGTCAGCACTGGGTACACAAATTTCCATACCTTTAAGTTTTTCTTCACCTAGTACTTAGGGACTCATTCATACATGTACAGTGCACTTTGAATCAAGTCTTAAGGCCCCACTAACATCATACTCCAACTCTTAATTACTCCCACCCTTATTTCACCCCCCAAAGACTTTCATGAGTCCTTCATTTTGTCAACAGATTTAAAGAGCCACTAATTCTGTCACCCTTCTACTTATTTTTGAGTCTGATAAATACTACAATTCTAAATTAGACTTGTTTTATATAATTCACCTGTTAGAGAGCCACTACCTTACTTCCCAAACACTTTCTATTGACCATTAACCACAATATATACATAAGAAAATTTTTGTGATTCCTCAACCTAGATTTTTACAAATTTTCCAAACTACTTATCATGGTTTTAAGTGGACATATGATTTGATCTACCATCATTCCATTTTCCATAACAGCCCACATTTCTCACATTGATATCCTGAAATACAAATCTCTGTGGCACTTTTCAAATTTGGCTCAAATGGTAATGGTGCTGTCATAACTCATCATGAGAAACTTTACAGTTTAAGTCATGGAACATTAGATCTATACAGCGAGAAAACCATCTTAGCCATCCATTCATTTCTATCAAAATTCCTGACATAGTGAACTAAGGAGGTTTAACCAAAAAATTCAAATTTTTTATTTTTAAAACTCTTTATCTTTTTTCTATTACATATATATGCATCTAAAAAATATTTTCCAACCAATTCATCCCTAATTTTTGTCAAAAAATATATAAGAAAAGGCATCAAACTCCCTTTAAATTGACTATGGGAGGGGGTGAGGATTACTAAAATTTCATTTTTATTTAATAAATTAATAAGTAAAACATACAGAAATATAATCAACCAAGTAAAATTAATGAAGTCCAGAATAATACCTGCCAATGATTTCAGATGTGACCAAATTCAAATGAAAAATATGATAATGAATTGCATTGTGTACATATTCAATCATTTAATTTTTTTAATGATTATCTTAATACAGCAGTAAATCCCAATGGACTATTACTTGAAGTTAATAATTATTTTTAATGACTGATTAATTATAAATTCAAGAAATTAAAATGATGATTTGTAAAATTCTATATTTACCATAATTATCCTCACCCCCTAAATTTTACTTTTTTTATTTGACATTCACACATCACTTTACTTACCCAGTTTATAAAACTTTGATTTATCTGAAAAGAAAACCTAAAATGAGTAAGATTTTCAAAAGATTCTAACCCTAAGGGTGCTTTTTTTATTAAAAAAAAGTTTAGCAAATGACTCAGAAATGTGCTAGCAGAATTTCTAAGTTGTTTTGAAAAAAAAAATTGAAAAAATCTCTTTAAAAATCAGGAAAAGTCCTAAAAATGTTTCAGATATGATTTATTGAAAAAAAGGGAAAAAAATTTTAGAGAGAAACTTGGAAATGTTCTTGCAGAATTTCTGAGTTGTTTCTGATAAAAATAAAGAATAATAATAAATTATAGAAAATTCTTGGAAACATTCAGGGAATATTTCCAAGACAATTTATTGAAAAACAAAGTTAAGAAGTCAGGGGGTAAAATGAAGATAAATAAAAATTAAAGATGACATCAGTAAAAGAAAAAGAAAAGAAAAAACACAAGGAACTAATAACCTAGTATAGGGGTTAGAGGGACCTAAAAGCAAAGAGAAGAAAGAAACAAACAAAAAAAAAGAAAAAAGTCAGAAACAGTGGAAAAAGTAAAGAGAGAAGATAAAGAAAAAATAGGACAAATGATAGAATAAAAAAAGGATCAAAGAAAAAAAATCCTAACAAAGATTTGGTGAGATAAGAAAACCTGAGGTAAAGGAAAGAATAAAAACTGAAGCTTTATAAATAAATGATAAAATAATTGAATAGGAAAAACATACAGTGATGAGGAATATATATCAATTTAAGTTGCAAATTTTGATGATAAAAAAAGAAAAAGGATGAAATGAAGTGGATTAGGTGATGTGTGTATTCACTGACTGAACTGTGGTTGGGGAAATTGAGCAAGAGTAAGAAGTATTTAACCTTATTTTTGACATGCCTACCCCCAATTAAGCCATTTATGATGGTTTATTGAGACTGAAGTCTTCCAGGCATAGATGTAAATTCTTGACACCCCCTATTAAATAAAATAAATGTTAGATATGTAAATATATAAATTAGGGGGTCTCAAAAATTAGAATATATGCCATTCAATCATGCTAAAAAATTGATACCCTGAGGGTGATTCTTATATGAAGTAAACCTTCCTGGTATAAGTGTACTTGAATGATGTGTTTTTACCTCAAAACACCCTTCTTTGGGTAAATCTATTCTATTCACAAGCTACATCCATTAATAATGACTATTCAGCATCTGGTAAACACAAACCCACATCTTAGCAAAAAATTAGAGAATATTTGACCTGATTTTTGAGAGCCCAAACCCCAAGTCTGAAATTTATCATGAAGTCCTGGAATGAAGTTTTGATGCTAAAGTCCACCAGGTGTGTATTCTATGCTTAAGACCCCCTTTTAGTACTCACACCTGGTGGACTTCAGCCTTAAAACTACATTCAAAGATGCCATGACAAATGACAGAATTGGTTTAAGTGGTCTCAGTCATGATGTCAAATACTTCCGAATTTTGTGCTTAAATGTGGGTATGTTTGTACCAGGTGGTGAATAATCATGATAGGTATATGGAGTGTGTGAATTTCATAGATGTAGAAAAAGAGTGCTTTGAGGTACAAAAATACAATTCAAGTACACCTTTCCTGAGGAGGTGTACCTCAAATAAAAAATGAATCACTTAGTACCAAGTTTTTGATGTTTTTGAATGGAATATATGATAATTTTTGAGACCCCCTATTATTATTATATCACTTTTTAAAATAAAAAAAGCCCATTCAATTTTATCTATTTGCTATATGATTTCAATAAAATATATGTATTAGTTATCTTTACCAAAATAAAAAACCTGAGCTGGATTAACTGGTTACCCATTTAATTTAATTCACTCTCATCCAACCAATTGTTTTTTTCTTCCTATTTTACCCACCATTCCAGACTACTCATCAAGAAAAGAGTACTCTTTTTTTACTCAAAAAAGAAATGATACTTGGTTCAATTTGAAAAGCTAGATGTGAGAAAATGTCAGGCTGAGTTCAAATAGAAATATGTGAATATCGTGATTAGTCAGCTTTCTAGAAGTCCAAATGGTCCAGTATGAATAGTTTTGTTTAAATCTGGCTAAGTAATAAAACATAATTCAATATAATAGTCTCAGTAATTTAATCTCACTTATGATAAATGGCATACAGCTTACAGTTGGTAGAAAAATAGAACCAATGATTTAAAACAATATTTAAAAGACTTCCAAAGTACTTATGAATATGTATTGCAATGTTTTGGTTATATATTTGTAAGGTGATATAAAATAAAGTAGAATAAAAGCCCAAAAACCTCCTCCTGTTATACCCATAAATACCCAAATGTTTCCCCTTGTATTCCCAATCTTTTACATGGCCAATAATTTCCCATTATAGCAGCTACAAATTCCCATCAGTCCAAGGTTCATCTAATAACAAAATAAGAATCATATCACATGCTAAAGTATAAGAGTAACATGGCTTAATCCATCAAAATAATGTAATAAACCAAAAAGAGATTATATACTTAAAATTCTTAAAATAAAAGACTAATTAAGGAAAGAAAGAACATGAAAATAATTTCTAATTAAGGGGGATCAAAAGTAGAAATTACAACATTAATTATAACAAATTTTTACATGAAATCCCCATTTAAAAATGTCCAATATAGCCTGAGAAACCGTTGAGAAACCCAAAATAAGATGTGAAATGTGGGGCGACTGAATGAATACTCTTGGAAGGTACTTGAGCATGTAAATCCTTTACTAAATAGTCAATTATAAGTGTGGTAGTAAAATATGGGTGCCAATCTTGAGGTTATTAATGAAATTAGTGCATATAATTAGATCAATGCACTAATAATAAAATTAGGACACTAAATAAGTGCCTCTCACCTATTTTAGCATGTTTAAACATATGGAGCATACAATGTGGGGTACAGTTAGTGTCAAAATACTAACTTTGTTAATAATGAAGCTATGCACATGGGATAAATGCAGGCAGCATAAGGCCAGTACACAGAAGCCATTGCTAGCATAAAAAAACATCAATTTTTAAAAGTGTTATTTTTATAAATTTAAGTAGCCATATAAAAAGTTCTAAATAAGCCAAATTGATCTTTAAAAGCACAATCTCAATATTATAAAATTTATAGTGCATATATTCAACTTTTAAATAATTTAAAGTGCATTTATTCATTATTTCACTATAATAAGGAAAACAACAGTTTTAGGCTCTTGAGACTCTTAAATTGTATTTCCACAAATTTTTAAGATTATAGCTACATTTCTTGACTGTTAAATAAATTGTTTTTCTTAATGAAATTATTAGACCAATCCTCACCATAAAACCAACCATTGTCTTTATAATAAAATTATTTCAAAATAGAATGTTCCTTCCAAATCAATAATAAGTGAGCCAGAATTAATTTCAAAGAATATTTTAAGTGCCATACTAAACTTTAGACTTCCACAGCATGTATTTAAAGTAATATAGTGGCATCTATTGTATTGACTGACTGATTTCACTTATGTATACATACTGTATACTTTCACTTATTGTCCCCATGTGTAATACATGTGTTTAGAATTTTTTTATGATTATTTTACTCAGTCCTGGAAATATCCAGACTTACAGAAAAATACTACAAGAGTTTATATCCAAAAAATAATTAAGCTTGAAAAATGTGAAAAATATTGTTTTTAGTTCATTTATGTAGATATCTATTATACCTGCTACTAGCCGGCCACTGAAACTATTTTCTCTTTTTTGTATTGATACCATATCAGTTCCATTTCATTATTGCTATTACTGGCTTATGCTTCTGATATTGAACATGTCAGTATCAATTTTTTCCTAATTCATCAATACTAGAGGTCAAAAATATATCCCGATTCATCTCATCAATATTCATGAAACCAAATGTCACCTAGCCTCATTGGTTTAGTCAAGCTGCCATAAATTATTGATACCATGTGTATTGTGTGGTGATGTTTTAGTAGATGTTAATTGAATAGTTATGCAGGAGATTAATCAAGAATACTATATCACCAGGTCAAAAGTTAGACGACTTTCAGTCAAGTGGTTGTTTAGTACCTGTGGTCTAACCTGAGTCAAACCTGTGTTGGAACTTTGGTGGGAAAATTTTTCATCATGACACATAGCTAATAGCTGAATCATTAGGACCAATTTGAATTCTTCATATATTGCTGCTTGCATAATTTCCAACAGGCAATAGATCATACTTTGGTGTCTAAAATACATATATTGAATTCATAATGGATATTATAAAGGTGACTAATATGCACTGGCTATATTCCTTAATGACATTATACAGACAGTATCTGATAAAACACCACCAAAGCCACTTGGATTGAGAGTTCTTGAATCATGTCCAATAATATCTTTATGAGTAATAATAACATTTTTAGACCATCAATTGTAGCACCAAAATGTTTTGAATCCTGCTTTGAGAAAGGATTTTCTATTTTTTTTCAACAGCATCATACAATTCAACTAGAATAAAGATTTGATCTGGTAAAATTCAGTGACTTCCACGTTCTCAAAAAAAAAACTCTAATCTTGTTGCCTCTTGATATTCCCATAACCTTGTTGTTTTGAGTATAATGAGAAGTATTTACCACCAATGTTTTAGTATTGGAGATCAGTAATTTTAGATTGTAGAAATTTTAAAGCACCAATGAATTTATCTTCTTAAAAAATGTTTAAAAAAGACATTTTTCTATAAATCTTGTTTAAATATTCCGGCCATAAATCATATTCTTCACAGAGCAATATAACAGTTTATTTTGAAGTCTTTCCTTTTTCTATATTGAAAAAATATTTAATTTGTATTTTAAATAAATTGTCATTCATCTCAAGAACAGATTGAATATTTACTATCATGATGAACATTTCCATTAACATTTTTTCCATTTCAAATAAAAACAAAAAAATAATGTAAAAAATTATGGGTAATAAAAAGATTTATGAAAAAATGAGTTTATTAATATTTTGTGGGATAGATCTTAAAATTTGATTCATACTCTAATGATCCCAAGCTTCCTCTGATGATGCTGGGCCAAATATTTGCAGAACTTCAGGAAAATTTTGGGCTAAATGGACATTAGGCTTGATGTGAATTTGTGGCCAAAATTTTCCATGGAATTTTTATACTCCTTCAGCTAATCATGAAGAGATATAATTTCATCTTCATTGATTTAAAAGTAAGTGAAAAGTTTTTTTATTGATAAAAAAATGGACATACACTTAAATAAATTCTTCTCTTTACTTTCAGAATTTTCTATATTCACAACTAGAAACAAAGAAACCACATCATAATTTTTTTTAGCAAAATTCATTCTTCTGCCTTGAGATTTGTTCCAGTCTTCCCTAAATGGTGTCAAACACAGTTGAACCATGAGGTAATGAGTGTATGAAAAATAAAATTTTGAACCATCATTAAATCCTTAGTACTAAGATCCAAATAAGAAGTTAAATCGTTTGGTGTTGCAACCGATCCCCATTTGATTTAAGGTCTAAAACAGGCAGAAAATTCCTGAAATGCAGACTCTAAGGAAGATATTTATTAGGGAAAATTTTATCTAATGATGATTCAGCTATAATTACTTGAACTATCTACATCAGAACTATATTTTTCATTATATGAGCTGGGTCCAACACCTAGTGGATTAGAACTTCCTGATGGCCCAGCAATTTTTAGAGCTTCTTTTGTCTTCTCTCAACAAATTTCATCATAAGATAATTTTTGCTTGAGGTCTGTTCTCAGTGGTGGTATCACTATGCAAACTGTACTCTCTTTTTTCTTCCTTTACTTGAGTCATGAGAGGAATAATTTGAGGGGAAAGATGGTATTTTTGAAAAAAAATTCTTTTTTTGTGAATTTTGTCTTTGAGTGTGAACCTTTCTCTTTCTCTGTATTGTAGTTTAGTAGTCTTAGTCAACATTGTGTTTTTTCTATTGTTTTATATGGTGCGATTTGTCATATAATCAAGCCTCTTCTTGCTGTTTCCATTTTCCCCATCAAATTTATTTTCTCTATTCTCTTTATCACTTCCATTTCTCCCTCCTGTACACTGCTTCCCCCTTGGCTGAAACTTACATTTCTTGAATTTTTTGGGGATAATAAAGTCCTTTTTCCAGGTTCTTTCCTTTTACTTTCTGCTTATTCTTTTAATCCTAACCACAGAAACTCATCTTTTTGTACCTTCTTATTTCATCACATGCTTTTTTGTAGTTGTTGTAAGGTGCACAGTTGCTGATTGACCTATTTTTAGGTATGTTTGTTTTTGAAATTATATACAAGTATTTTTACCTCTATTATATTTATCCCCTACATTGATCCCTCCTGTTAACTTCTTCCCCCTTGGCTGCATCTGACAGTACTTGCTCCATGTGGGGAGAATAGAGTATTCTTTCCATTTTTATCACATGCTTTGTTGTAGTTTCTTTTTGAAAGGTGAAAAGTTTCTCATTGACATGTTTTTCACCTTCTCTGTGCTAAAAAATCTTCATTGATGTCTTTTATAGAATGATAAGGTCTGATAAGAAATAAAGAATCAGGGGAGATAGAGTATATTTAATTGTTTTGATTGAATATATCTTTCACATGACAGCCCAAATTAATCAATGGTTTATAGTCAAGAATAAGATTAATTATGTTGGGGAGTGACTCAAGTCCTTGGGAGATAGTTATTAGGAAATTAGAAAGATAAAAATTCAAAATATTAATTAGTAGGGGGAAGTTTGTATCTTTTTGGGGTAATAATGTATCTTCAACTCATATAGAGGATGAATCCTGCCCTAGAAGCTAAACCCCCAACAGGAGAAAATAAAGTTTGATATCCTGAGAGGCCAATTATTACATAGAGGATGTGGGAATTGGAAGGGCACTGTTTACTAATGTTAATATGAGTTGAATGTTCCCTAGCCCTGATAATATGTTATGTATGAGAGAGATGAAGTGAAAAAGGTTTCTCAATAAACCCTGGGAAGCTTCTGAAGTCAGATATGTGAAATTGAAGTAAGCTAATACAGACCGGAGAGGAACTATACAATGATTCCATCTTGAATATAAATTAATTATGAGAGGAAAGACAATAATTCAGGAAGAAATTACTATTTATAAAAGACTAAAAACATTTCTTGGAAAAGTAAGTCACATGATTTGAATGATGAACAGATTTCCAATAATTTTCAGAGATTTTTCAATCACTCTAATTTGAGATAAACCATCAGGAAATATGTCAGAAGCTAATATTAATTGAATTATAATTTGTACATAGATTGAAGTTACAAGAGGTCCCACTTGACCAATGAAAATTTAAAAAATTAATGATTGGTTTTTTCAAGTATAATTTGAACTCCACTTGTTTAAAATATGAATTAAGGTTTTCTCCCAAATTAAAAGAATAGATTAGGAAAAATTGAAAAGTAAAAAAATACTGAAACTTCCACTTTTACAAAAGAAGAAACCAAATTTTTGACTTGTGAAAAATGCTTATGGACACATAAATACATCCAGTAATTTTCTCATGTTTCTATTATCTAGTATTGAAATAAAAATGCAGGATCTGAAGGGCCTGGAATATGCTCTTACTTTAAAGTCCTGTTTTAAAAAACTGCACAAAAATGAGTTAAAATAAAAGTGGATCTCAGTCAAAGTATATAAAAAATCTATTATTTCACATGCCTTGTAATCTTACTTGATTTCTGTTTAAAATCCATAGCACAGGTTCAACTTCTTATAGTCAAAAAATTGTTAGTAAGTTTATGAGATTAAGTCTATCTAATAAAATAATTTATTTTTAATAAAAAATATTATATTATATTTTTCCTCTGGAACTCTCTTAAAAAAGTTTTAAATAGTAAAACCATATTTTAATTCACTGAACTCAAGTTCCAGTACAAATAAAGAAATTCATAAAGATACTCAACAATATATATTTACAAAAAACTTCAGCAACTTGAAGTGCTCTACCGTCATGCCCTGGGGTGCCCCACCCTGCCCCCCTTTTGGCAGCCACAAGGCCTTGCACAAGCCTCTCAAAATAACACTTACTTACTTCAATTTTTTCATTCTTACTTAGCATATTTTTATCATATACTCTGAATTTTTTCATAGAATGAAGTTTTAAAATGAATCAGATAAACTTTTCAACAAAAGTTTAAGGCAACAAATTGCCTCATGTTTTCAATAACAGCAGTTCAGAAAAAAAAGAGGCAAAATATGAGGCACCATGTTGCCCCATATTTCACTCTTTTGTCAAAGGCAGATGTGACATACACTAGGGTTCATCTGCATAAATATGAGGTGGCATGCTGCCTCATTGTTAGCTTTGTGGTAAATATTGAAAGTAATGGGTAGGTTAGTTGCTTACATGCATACATGAGGTGACATGTCGCCTCATATATGCATGTGGGCAACTTGCTCTCTCACATTGAGAAAAAAATACAAATAAAAACTGAATATTTACTTTGCATACATGAGGTGACATGTCACCTCATGTATGCAATAACAAAATCTCAGAAAAAAAAAGAGGTAAAAGATGAGGCACAATGTTTCCTCATCTTTTGCTTGTTTGTCAAAGGCAGATGTGAAATACACTAGGGTGCATAGGAATAAAGATGAGGTGGCATTTTGCCTCATCTTTTGCTTCCTGTAAAATAGTGAAGCTAACTGGTAGGGTAGTTACTTACATGCATAGATGAGGCAAAATGTCACCTCATGTATGCATGTGGGCAACTTTCTTTCTCACATTGAAAAAAAATAAAAAAAAACTTAATATTCTAATTGCATACATGAGGCGACATGTCGCCTCATGTATGCAATAACAGAAGCCCAGAAGAAAAAGAGGCAAAAGATGATGCTCCATGTTGCCTCATATTTTGCTTGTTGGTCAAAGGCATATGTGACATACATTAGTGTGCATTTTCATAAATATGAGGTGGAATGTTACCTCATCTTTTACTTTCTGGTAAATAGTGAAGGTAGTTGGTAGTGTAGTTTCTTACATGCATACATGAGGTAACATGTTGCCTCATGTATGCATGTGGGAAACTTGCTTTCTCACATTGTAAAAAATAAAATTTAAACAAAATTAAATTAAATATTGTAATTGCATACATGAGGCGATATGTCGCCTCATGTATGCAATAACAGCAGCTCAGAAAAAAAACAGGCAAAAGATGAGGCACCATGTTGCCTCATATTTTGCTTGTTGGTCAAAGGAAGATGCCACATACACTAGGTCATATTTTCTCAAAAAGATGATGTGGAATGTTGCCTCATCTTTTTCTTTCTGGCACATAGTGAAGGTAATGGGTAGGGCAGTTGTTTACATGCATAAATGAGGCAACATGTTGCTTCATGTATGTATGTGGGAAACTTGCTTTCTCACATTTAAAAAAAAATACAAAAAAAAAACATAATATTATAATTGCATACATGAGGGGACATGTCGCCTCATGTATGCATGTAAACAACTACCCTACCCATTACCTTCACTATTTTCCAGAAAGCAAAAGATGACACAACATTCCACCTCATCTTTATGCAAATATGGCCTAGTGTATGTGGCATCTTCCTTTGACCAACAAGCAAAAGATGAGGCAAAATGGTGCCTCATCTTTTGCCTGTTTTTTTTTCTGAGCTGCTGTTATTGCATACATGAGGCAACATGTTGCCTCATGTATGCAATTACACTATTCAATTTTATTTTGTATAATTTTTATTTTTACAATGTGAGAAAGCAAGTTGCCCACATGCATACATGAGGCGACATGTCGCCTCATGTATGCATGTAAGCAACTACACTACCCACTAACTTCACTATTTGCCAGAAAGTAAAAGATGATGCAACATGCCACCTCATCTTTATGAAAATTTACCATGTCCTGGCAATATGAATAAATGCGCTGCATCATGTCATGAGGACATGGTAGATATTTTGTATGTACAAAAGTGTGCCAAAATATCATTAAGGTACTGTGTTGGATTGAAACATATTGGTTAGCATATGTAGGAGAACATGTAGCAGCATGTTGCCTCATGTTTTACATATCTTGTATAGTAAATTATATTGTGATTGGATGGATGAAATGCTATTATGGGAAGGGTTTGGTGAAATTTTCAATTTTAGATGAAAGTATTATAGATGAGGCAGTTTTCAGATCTCTTCAGAGGTGCAGCACATGAGAAGCTAATAAATTTTCTTATATAGCTAATGATAGATAAACCTATTCTTAAAAGATAGAAAAGGTGAATCTGAAAAAATTGAAGTTAAACTTTCTAAAAGAAGAGAATTAATAGTATTGTTTATATAGCTCTAAAATAGTTATTATAAATTAACATCACATTTTTTAAGTTGTGTGATGGAATAATCAAAATTTATTCATATTTTTTGGTCCCTGAAATTACTGGATTTTTTAAAGATAACTGTATTAACTCTGATACTGAGGAAAGACAGGATGGGAGTAGTGTCATAACTCCAATCCTATGGAGGAGTGCTTGTTTTACTTGACATTTAAATAAACTTAAAAAAGGGTGGATGTCTAAATTTCTTTCAAGTTTTCAATCTCAAACATATAAGTAAGCTATCAGGAAAAGGTTGATCAAAAATTGAAGGTCCCTAAACCCCCAGAAATGGAAGGTGTTCAGCCTTTTTCAGGGCCCGGGAGTTTTCCTATGGATGATATTGTTGAAGAATATTTTACTGGGAAACTTCCAAAAGTCTTTCTAGAAGAAACACACAATTATAATTTGTCTGTGACAGAGTAGTTCATTTTTGATACTGAGAAAAAGGTCATTTTGGAAGATTTATCAACTTTTATAGAACTTTACTATTGTAAAAGTCAAGTTATTTTGAAAGCAGAACAGCTTGAGTTTTTACAGAAGGATAAATTGTCTCATTTATTTATACTAACTGCAGCTGTACTGTTTTTAACAAAAAGGAATTCTAGTTTTAATCCTTATTTTTCATCATAGCATACAGAATACATGTAATCTGTTTAAATACTTTAAATTTCCCCTCCCTAAGTTTCTAAAATTACCCTTTAACTAAAATAATTATTAAAAAAATTAAATAAAATCAGATTGAGTACTATAAGGTGCCTGATTAGCTAGTTATGTTTGGTGAAAGTACACTTTTTTCTCGCCTATTTACATTTTTATCTGCTCTTTCATATTTTTTTTTCAAAACCTTTTGTTTATCACTATAGGGTGAAACCTCAAATGATCAACTCATCTATTTTTTTTTAGATTATGGTGAAGTATATTCCTGAAACTATGATTCAATTTTAAAAATTACAGGTTTCAGATTAATCTGAATTAGTGCATTCTTTTATATATATATATATTTATAAAATTTCAAGTATAAGTCTAGTTTTAAATTGAGATTTTAACTCTTATACCATAAAAAATTCATCAAGTAATTTAAAAAAATTCACGTTATTTTCTAGAATTCATTTTGAAAATATGGTAAAATTAATAATATTATATTATTTCATGTAGTAAAATTTTCAATGATTAAATTAAACCCACACTTCCTTCACAAAAACAGGGTATGAGAATTTTATATGTTCTTTCATTGAATTTTGTCCTGGTAAAGTCTTTGTTTCTAGCCTGCAGAAAGAAAATTATGAAAAGGTATTGCATGGCCTGAAATAAATGTTGTAAAGGAACTTAGTATGAAGGACTTCTTGCCTGGAAAATGAAGCTAATATAGAACTAAGGAAATTTTTTTGAAAATTACTCAAGTTCAAATCAGATAGACAGGTTCAACAATAAGCGTTGAGATATAATTTTTCTAATTTTTTTTTTGGTACAGTGACATTCACAGTTTTGGTTTGGCTTGTAACTACTTTAAGCAAAAAATTTCCTTCAAAGGTTACTTCTGATGTTACTTTAAGATACCTGAAAAACCACTTGACTGCAAGTTGTCTAACTTTTGACCTGGTGTATATATTATGTTTTATATTTTACTTTTCTTTCTCCATCAATCTCATTACTTTATCTTTATTTCAATTATAATTATCTTCTTACTTACTGGCAATAAGTTATGATTTTTCATTAAAAAAATTTTAAAACCAATATCACAGGTATCACTTATTTTTTTTCTTCTCTTTTAGTTAAGCTCATACTCTTTTAATTAGGTTGGTTGAATCATTTTAACATTGCTTCTGATATTTATGCAATAAAAATCAGAGATAATTTACACTTTTATAAGGCTATAAATAATACCATTTGTCTCATTACTTAATCTCCTTTTATCTTTTTTTTTCTTACTTACCGGCAATAAATTTTCATTCATCATAAAAACATTTCTTGCACCAATGCAGGTTGTCTGTATCTATTTTACCTTCCCACTGATCATTGTGCCATACTAATTGGAGATTTCTGGCTCTCTTATAAGCTATCTTTAAGATTCACATTAATAGAATATGCAACCTCTTTTCATTAATTTATTATATTTTTGTATCATTCAGCTACTATTGATATCATGAGACATCAAATCACTTGTATAAGAGTTGGATGCCTAAGTGATGATTGCAAAATAAACCTTTCTCTTCTTTTATCTCTAACTGAGCACTCAAACTTGACTAATATCCTGAGATTTAAGATTGCTTCTTATATATATCCCTGTCCGGTAAATATCCCTATTTTTGACTTTTTAACTAACTTACCTGCTTACACTATTTTCATATAAAACAAGAGCTAAATATTTACTAAAAGGCAAGAGATACAGATATTATAAGTACCACAGGGTGAAAAAAAAGACAACTGGTAGGAAAGTCATTTTTTGTCCCTCAGACTACCTGCAGAACTACCTATTAGTAACTCCAGTGGCCCTTACTTTAAAAAATGTTGTGTTGCAATGAACCAAGTGTCACTTTTTGGATTTTTCAGTTATTAATACCTCTGGAAAAAATCAGCAGTAAATTTTAGTCAAGTAAGTTTCAGCAATATATATATATATATACCAAATTTCTTTAAAAAATTAAACATAAATTATATTTTTCTTTCTTATATTTTTGAAAAAATTTCCTGAATTTTTTGATTCTTTCAGATTTGTATTAAATTTTTTACAGTTTTTTTGAATTTTTTCAGATTGTTTTAATTTTTTCTTAATTTTATTGAGATTTTTTGAATTTTTTGAATTTTTCAACTTTTTAAGTATTTTTAAAATTTTTTTGATTTATTTTTTGTGATTTTTTTGACTTTATATTATTTTCTTGAAATGTTTTAGAAAAAATTACATTTTTAGAATTTTTTTTTAAAATTTTTTTCTTATTACTTTTATGCTTAATTTGAAATTGGAGTCATCTGAGGAAAATATGTTGTGTTTTTTCCTCATGTAACTTAATTCCAATGTCTCTAGTTCAAGTTTCCAGATGGACAACATAAAAAATAAGATTGTGAAAGTTTGTGGTCTATATGAAAACTTTTACTAATGGAACTGGAATAAAGTCATGTAAGTAGCAAAGATGCAGCATCTTTTCCTCACATGACCTGTTTTTTACAAAAGTTTTATTCATTATATATATTTTTTGATAAACTCTAAAAAATATTTTGCTTATTAATTTAGTTGAAGTCCCAAAATTTGTAGATAAACTATAAGTTACATGAAAGAAAATAAAATAGTGTTCCTTTTTTTACCTGGAATGAAATAGCTTTATTTTTTTATTAATCAGATCTGCTAAAAGATTTTTTTCTTGAGTATCAACTGACTAGTTGAGCTAGAGAAATGTAATTAAGTCAAATGATAGAAAAGACACTGTTTATTTTTGGAATGTGACTTAAATCACATTTCAAGTTAAAGACAATAAGAAAAATTCAAAAATAATGAAAAAATCCCTTGAATTCAACAAAATTCAGCAAAAATTTTGGGCTTGGACACTTTTGTTCTTCAAGAATCTGGGGGCACCGAAAAATTACCTCTGCCACACTATTTGCCAAAAATAGGTGATAATTCCATCCTATCACTACTAACCATTTCTCCCTCTACTGAAGCCACACCACCACAAAGTGTATGAGAAAATTCATAGAAAAAAATTCAATTTATGTCTAAAGAAGGCACTCAGAATCAATTTTTTTATTGAAAGATGAATATTTGAAACAAGAATTTTTTTAATGAAATTTGAAGGGTACAATGACTTTTGCTCAAAATAATTTTATTAACTAAATTTTTTTGAATAATGGGTAAGTGTGTGATTCATAAATTTCAAATTAAATAAATATATGATTATGGGATATCATGGAAAGGAAATTTGCAAAAAAGTACTATATATAATGAAATGTTGTATTTTGTAAAGAAATAAAGATAGTAAAGTCTGTAGGCATGATAAAACAATTTCATAAAATAAGTTGAACCTTTTTGATAAGACTAAGTTGAAACATTGTAAGCCTTTTTTTTGTTCCCAGTTGGGCCTGGTGAGGGCCCTTCAGTCTCAACAGAAGGGCCAATAAAAATATAGCAGCAAAAAAAAGGCCAAAATGTAAGTACTTAAGGAGCTGGTCAAACTTCATCCTTTTTTCAACTTTTTTCTAGTTTTTAGTTCATGTATATATAAAAGGGATGCCTTTTGCAAAAATTTTATCAAAAATGGTTCAAATCATACTTTCATAAGGTTAAAAAGTTTTTTATTTTGTTTTATTTTGATTTTAATGTTTAATATAAATTGTTAAAATATAGTGGCAACAATGGGTCAATGAAATAATAAATGTAATATAATAAAGATAATGTAGTAATAAAATTAGTGAGGGGGAAAAGGCCCAATAAATATGATGATGATCCAGAGGCAATGGTCCAATGGCATGGTTATGTTGATAATGATTCCAGGACAATTGCCAGTCTTGGTGATGATGCAGAGGAAATTTTCTTGCTTGATGATGATGGCGTGGGGACAACAACCTGAGTTGATGATTTTTCCAAGAAAAAAGTCTGTCTTTAATTATGGTGTGGTGAAACTATGGCCCATATTAATGATGATTCCAGGAACAATGGCCATTCTTAAATGATGTGGGGAAACTATGGCCTGTCTTAAAACAATGATGCCAGGACAATGGCTGGACTTGGATGGTATAGCCAAGCAGGAAAAGGTGCAACAGATTGTAAGGCAGTTGATGATGGTTGAGAAACAAAATATCAATATTGTATTTCAATTATTAATAAAAGAAGTATAAAAATTTAATGAGGCTTATAAGAGGAAAATTTACATTACCTGGTGATGATTGGTGAGTAACAAAAGATAGTATTCAACAAATGAATCTTGCCATCTTTTATGCTCTCCAATCATCACTAACTTTATGATATAAACAAGTTAGGGCTAAAATATATGAGATAATCCTTTTTAAATATATAGATATGTATATATAAATGTGTGTATATAGATGTTGTATTTTGTGTTTTGTATGTATTCTTATAAGAATATGTGTAGTAATGAGTGTAATGAAATGTTATATACTGCATTAAATGGCAGAAACTAGTCAATAGGAACTGATAATAGATAGAAATAGGTAAATTCAATATGGTAGAGAAAATAAGTAACCAAAGGAGTCTAACATGACTCTTAAATTCAAACATATTCTTCCAAGGAGATTTGTGATGAGGTAAGATTATAAATTTTATAATATAATCACCAGAAAAAAATGTGGGCATCTGATCACAGGTTCCAATCCCTATCTTTAATTTGATTCAGTTCTAGCTCAGCTTTAATTCTTCTGGAAAGGCCGTGCACTGAACACTGAAAATGCTAGCTTGCATGGCATTAAATCTGAGTTGTTCTTGTGTCACAAATGGATTGAGGGATTGGCACCTGCTAGAAGGTTCCAGGTGATTTTTTTTGGTGAATATTTCAGGGATGTCAAAAGAATGAGAAAAAAATTTAATATTTAAAAAATTGATGAGATCATTAAAATTTATTAGTAATTAAATAATTTATTTCAATTATAATAAGCTTATGTCTTAGACCTCTGATTTACCATTGATAAAAATTTTCTTAATTCATATGGTATTAATCTATTTCATTATAAATTACAAAACATTTATAGTGCAGTAATGAAACAAAACAGAAATCTCATTGCAAATATTTTTGACTAAAGGTTTGAAATTATGAAACCTGAAAGATGTATCACCTTTTATTTCACCTATGAAGGAAGTTTTTTCTATATTAGTTGTAGATTAAAATTTATTTCATCCTTAAAAAATACCAAGAAAATATATTTTCAGATATTAAAGTATATTGTAATTTTTAGAATTATTATTCTTTTGATATATTATTTAAACTTATCTCTTATTAAAAGAAAAAAATATCACCTTCTAGAAGGTACCCATCATTGAATTTACTATGGAAGTTTAGTTGGAGGGAGGCACTTTCTAGCATGTGAAATTACTTCATTTAGGTGACTGTTGTTAAATCATACAAGAGAATTTATCAAAATTATAGTGAATCATTAAACTATTTTCTTCGTGTACATGAAAAAACTACCATCCAAGCTTTACTTTACTTTTTTTCATTAATGTATATTTTAATTGGTGTTTTGAATATGGGAGGCTTTTTTTAATTTAAATTTTTAAAAAAAAATTTATTTTAATGGGAAGACAAACTAACAGAGAGATTTTTTATAGAATATTAAATTAATTAGTTCCAAATATTATAGATTCTCATTTATTATTGAAATTTTTTTACTCTATTTACCTTTCTACCACCACCAATACCATTAAAATAATGGAACACAGACCAAATTTTGATTTCAGAAAGTTTTATTATAATTATACAATATATACCTAAAATTATTTAGTAGTTTTCAGGTACCTTGAAAGATGCAGAACTGGTTTTTGGCTGGATGAAGTTTCAAAAGTCACCTCAAATTTTAATGGAATCCCTATTGTTTCTTTGAAAGAATTCAGAAATATTTACTGATAGAGTTATACATGCAAATGGTGCTATAAGATTTTTATATGTATTGATTCAATGTATTCTACAAATAGTTACCTACCAGTATTCAAATATAAGAAGAAGAACTACTTATGATGGCATATGATATAGATTAAACTTTCCAACATGTGGAAATGTTTCTTACCCATTGGACTAACCATTCATGTTGTTATTTATCTCTTTGTATAAATTTGGAGAAAATTATTACTTGAAATTGCCTAAAAGATTTAGTAAATCTGTTGTTTTTGTGTTGAGAAATTCTCTCGTCATACAAAAGTATATATTGAATGATTTTTTGGTTACCCTTATTTCTCAGATAATCAGAATTGTTTGGGTAGCTTTTAACTTTAAAGAGCTCAAAGTCTCACTCTAAGGCTTCCTTCAGGTTACTTCATGGATTACTCTAAGATTGCTGAAAAAAAACTTGCCTACAAGTATTCTTTTTTCACCCTGTGTACCTAGATATACTTATGAGATAATGGATAAAATCAAACCAAAAAATATCTTTATCCCATCCTCTCTATATGCAGTAAACATCACACAGATAATCCAAATCTATCAAATCAGGATTCATCAAACCCTAAATAGGGAGTACCAAATTTATTGTTTCAAACATTAAGTATACACCATTTTTTTCATGGATCTAAATTTATTAATGGTGGAAGATTATTATTCACTAGCCCTAAAAATTTTCAGTATAGAAGTGGTGTGTATGGCTCAACTCTGGGTTTTAACATATTATAGATTTGAAGATAGTTTTAATTTAAGAAAAGGTTTAAATATATAATAAATATAACTTTTAGATAGTCCACAAGAGAAACAATTCAAAAAGATTTTTTTATTGCTTAATATTTCAGTAATTTATAAGATTAATGTAAGAGGTAATAAAAGGAGAGTATTATCTCAATGATAGGTGTTAAAAATATAAAAGGTATTATCTCATTTCACAAACACACAAAAAAAATAAAAATAAAAACTTAGTAACCTGAATGAATTTCTTCCCCCCCCTCTTTCCACCTTTCTACTCTTCTTATTGGCTAACTGTCTAGAAGCATTAGTTTTTTCACAGTGGTCCTAACAGCAATGAAGTTCTTGTGATGTAAGTAATATTTCAAATTTCAGGCTAAAGAAATTTAAAACAAATATATTCACATGTATTTATATAAAATGCAATTGAAGTCCATCTGTAAAAATTTTAAATAGTTTGTAAAGGTATTTTTAAATTGTAAGTAAGTGATGGATAAAAATAGAAAATTTCAACCTAGGCTCTTATATAGCCAAGGAACTCTCTTTATTCCATAATTTGTATCTAAAAAAGTTAAATAACAAAAAAACAAAAAAATTTTAAAACATGAAATGTAACCATTACAATAGATTAAAAAGGGAATGTAAGGAGCTAAAAAAATGTTTTTAATTAATTGAACTAGATACATCAAAAGGTTTTTAGATAAAGAATAAAGAGGCCATTTAAAGGAAATATGTAATGTGAATTGTTGAGACCCTTAATTGAGATTTAAAATGGGATTGTTTCTACTATTCTTAGGTTGTTATGTGTTAATATTTGGGTTGAGAGGTGAGGAGGAGGAGCACCTAGGTGCTATGCATGGCAAGTGGCACAAGGGAGGTATATTGCATAAGGGGGGTTTTTGGAGAAAGAGAGGTGAGGTATTCCTTATTCGAAACCTTATTTAGTAATCCTGCTACTTTGTAGTCTCTCATAGTTGTAACCCTCACTGTTGGCAGCCCAAACATAGTCAGTCTCAGTCATTCTCATTGATTTCTTTAGCATAGTCAGTCCCCTCTTTGCCTAGCATCAGCACTAGTAGTAGTCTACCATCTTAGGTCTCATAATTTTGTCCAATCAATAACTGGTGCACTACAGAAGAACCATGAACCCCTCAGGTCAATCTGACACTGTGCTCCTTTCTTCAATACAAGAAAAAATGGCAAACTTGTAAGAACAGAATGCCAGATTCATGGAATGTCTAGAAGAGGCAAAACCCTCATATCGTGGCCTTAAAAAAGAAGAGCTGGATGATTCTGAAGCAGAAGCACAGGTACTTCCTTCCACACCAATTTCCCCTATCAAAGGACCAAAGTTTGCGGTCCCAGAAATCTTTGATGGAAAATGAGGCCCCTGAGCAGATCAGTACACATCACAGGTTAACCTCTATGTCTTTCTCAAGGGTCAATAGCTCCCAGATGAGCAAACAAAAATTGGGTTTGAAATATCATACCTCACAGATGAAGCAGAACACTGGGAAAGGCCATATACTAAAGAGATCCTTGAAATTCCCAGTCAGAAAAAACTTTTCAACAGTTCATACAGGCATTTGAAATAGACTTTTGTTATCCAAATGGGGCCACAACCTTGTAGTATGTACTAAATCAGTTATGTCAGAGACACTTGGCTTCTGAGTATGTGTTGGAATTCCATGGCCATGCTAGTCATTTTACAACATAGGGAGATGGATCACTCATGTTTCACTTGTAAAATGGACTCTTGCTGAAAATCAGGAATGCCTTAATCAGTCACCTGCTTCCAACCTCTCTCCAAGAGCACATAGAGCTGGCCATTCAAATCAATAACAAGCTCACACATAGGCAAATGGATGGTGGGAGTAGCACTTTTCATTTCTGAAACTATTTCCCATAAAGTGGGTCCAGTATTTTAGACCCAAATGCCACAGATATCAATGCAGAAAATTCACAGGGTGTTGGTGGGAAGAGAAGACTTTCAGATGAAGAATACAACAGGTGCATGAGAAAAGTTTTGTGTCTAACGTGTGGAAGTAGTTTTTATCTGGAAAGGAAGTGTAGAGGGGAAATTAAGGTTAGTGAAGTGGAGGATAGTCTAGGAAAGGCACAGGAAAAAGACAGCACCTGGGAAAGATGATGGTGCCCTCCATGAGAGGATTAGAGGGAAAAGACAAGGGAAAGTTAGAAGTAGAATTATAAGCATGTAAGCCACTTTAAATAAATGATAATCATGTTATACTGAACTTGATTTTACTTACCCTTGACACCACAACAAATATACAAGCCCTTCTGGAATATTGGGCCACAGACTGTTTTATTTCAAATAAGTTTTTACAGAGAAATAAAAAGAAAAAAGAAAAAATGGACCACCCCAGGAATCTAATTATGTTTGATGGATCCCCAGGTGGGGGACAAGAAGTAAGAGAGGAGGTTTTTTACAGATCCTGGTGCAACAAAAGAGATTCTCAATGCAAGTAATATGCAACAAAACTGAAAGTCCAGTATGACATGGTACTGGGGATGAAATGACTGAAAAATTATAACCCACACATTGACTGAAGGGAAAAGAAGGTTCAAATGGGAAGGAAAGGGGAAACTGGTGCTAAAGTATTTTCTCCCTGGGCCATCCCAGAAAGCCTTCTGATGTTCTGTTATCATCAGTTAAATTGCTGCATGAAATGATGATTTTTTTTTATTCTAAGGAGCAGGCTGGGGATGGGGTTCTAATGGGGAGCATCAGAAAATAATAGAGACGGGAAAAAGTGCACCAAAAGGAGGAGAAGGTGCAACAAAGAAAGGGCCAGGAAAGAGATGAAAAGGGGGATGGAGCAGATAAAGCATTGTCCCCCTGGTCTCTCCTGGAAATTCACCTGGTGTTTGATTATTATTGGTAAAATTTCCAAAAGAACTGACACTTTCTCTTGATGCTATGTCTCAGGAATCGGTGGGGGTTCTGGAGGGAGAGGAAGAACTAGAATTTTATGCAACAGCATTGAAAATATCTACCAAAATTTTAACTAAGGTCCAGTCCCCAAATCCAACAGAAAGCCTTAAGGAAATAATCCCTGAAGCTTATTGGGAGTTCTTACCACTGTTTGAAGATGTAGGAGTCAAAATCATGCCACCTCATCAGCCATATGACTTTTCTATTGATCTGATGTTATGGTAAGGTAAACTCTTACAGTCGCCTTGCTGTAAGCAGAATCCGGAGGAGATATGTGGATTTAGCTGAAAACCCCGTCCTTCCAATAAAAATAACAAAATGGGAATTCTAAATCACTAAGCTAACCAATCTACTTGGATCTGATTGATGAAAATAATGAAACTCTAAAATAATTAACGCTTATTGAGATTTAAAGAAAGTGGCTGTTGATAAAGAAATACTGATAACAACAATTAAGGTGTACCAGTGAAAGATCTGAAAAGATTGACTTTTATGTTTTTATAATAATTTAAATTTTTATGAGACAGCAATAATCAAGTCCCAGTGAAGAAGACCTTTCTAAAGATACCCTGTATGAAGTGTTATTTAAATTGTTGAATTGTATTTCTAAAATGTTATGTAAGTATAATAAATGTTATAAGGGTATTACAAGTTATTTTAATTTGTTGAGTAATAAAAAATGAGACCGTGGTGGTTAAAGATTAAGCTGTATGATGTGTCCCCCCCTCTCAATTTCGAGTTTGAGAAGCGCTTAAGTATTCCTAGTCACGTGCCTAAGTTTTCCCCTCCAGAGCTCTTCCAGAGTCAATCCGGAGCCCGTACGGAGTCCGTACGGAGCCGGAACGGAGTCCGTACGGAGTCAAAGCGGAGTCCGTACGGAGTCGAAACGGAGTCCGTCCGGACTTCCGGACTCAATTTAGAACCTAAAAACCATAATAAAAAATCTAGAAAAATTACACATAATAGAGCTACTTCCCCTTTACATACCAAACTAATTTTCGTAGTCTGCGCAGCTCTAATTACCCCGTGAAAATTCATCAAAGTTAAGTAATTTTTGAAAACGTAAATATTTCTATAAAACTTTAAAATTCATTTAAAAATATAAGAAAAATAGTAAAAATTCTGGGAAAATTTCCCAAGGTTCTTGAGTGACTCGACTTAATACTTATAAATTTTTCAGACCGTAAAAATAAGTTTTCTCCGTAAAATAAATTGTTTTCGTGTAGGCATTCGCTCGTGACCAATTTCTTCATATTTAAAACTCAAATAAATTAAATAAAACCCTTTTTATAAAAAAAATAATAACGCCAATCTTGCACGCCGTAATAACTCCATTTACATATTTAGGTGCCGTACTAAACTTTAGGCTACCACATCCTCCCTCCAATCGAGAATGTCCCCATTCTTAAAACTTTGCATAAGTGGTTGAACACAATATTCATCTTTAACCTTCAACCACCATCTTCTTTAATCAACTATAAAATTCATCCTCATCAATATGTCTTCCAAAGAACTTGTCGCTCCATGTGAACTCTGCGCTCGATACCAGGTACCTTGTTTAATGTCCAACCCTAATCTTCCTGGCAGAACAGCTTGCGACTTATGCCGTGTGAAAAAAGTCAAATGTAACCGGCCAATAGTTCCTTCTAAAACAAACGTATATTTAGGACCAGCAGCTCTCCCTGATCCCTCAACTTCTAAAAAGCGATCCAAAATTCCTGTCTTCTTAAAACGAATAAGATCAAAAACAGCTTCAAAAGTTCAATCTTCATCAGCGGATCCCGGCCTAATTTTGCCTTCACAAGATCCTAATCCTATAACACCAGTACCCCCAACTAACTTTGCTGAGACTATGTTTCCTGGCTCTAAATGTAACACCCTATTTATCTTACTAAAAAAAAACTTTTAATCAAAATTGACTAAACCTATGACTTAATAACATATTTGAACTTCTAGCTGTCGAAATAACCAACACTGATGATGTTGGTAGAGTGAAGACGGACTATATCAATCATTACCCGAATTTTCATCGCTATCTTTTTCTTGACTTTACTAATGAGTTGAAACGAAAAATGCTGGCCTATTTTCAAGAAACTCCAGCTAATAACCATGAAGACCTCATGAAAAGAAGAATTTTAATGCAAAGCTTTGATAATGATGTTGAACAATTTCAAAGAAATTATCTTTTCTAACAGTATAACTTGATAAAATTTTGTTTTTGCTTGGTCTTCTTAAACTTTCAACATAAATGATGTTTTCTTTCTTCTCTGGCTTGATATAACATAAAATAAAATAAAATAAATCTTGTGATGATTCCACTACTGAGAGCAAGGTTTGAATCCCTTCAGACTCCCATATACCAGTCTTCCTTCTTGTCACAGCATTGAGAGAGTGGATCTTCCTATGAGCCGAATACTCCTGATTCCAACCTCATAGGGCCCCCCACTGAGCCGAATTCTATGATTCCAATCTCGCCATAAGGTCCTCCAAGCTTCACACCAAAAAAAAAAATGGCCTAACTATGAGGCACTAAAAAAATCATTCCCTAAAATCCAACTACCATCCTAACTTCTGATTCCTTCATCACAATTTTCAAACTTTGCTTTACAGCAAACCCATAAAATACTTTTGCCAGGCTTCCAATAATAATATTAACTTTAGACCATGTTAAAGCGCCACAAATTTTCCCTAGTTAACCATTATGCTTTCTTTAGCATCATCACCACCTAAAATTTTAACCTCCTAAAGCTTATCAGCACCCAATTCCAGAAATAATTGAATAACCAGTTTAGAGTCATAGTGGACAGTGATAAATTAAAAGATTGATTTGAGTTATCCAAACAAGATTGACATTCCAGTTTATAGTCTTGGTGGACCAAACATATAATCGATTGCCAGTTTATGGTCTTGGTGGACCAAAGATCGTTTAAGTGCATAAATATCTTGATATATTCCTAAGTAAGGCCTAGGCTTGACCAAAGATTGAATAAATTTGATAATCCAGTTTAATGTCATAGTGGACCAAACATTTGATCGACAAGTAATCCAGTATAAGGCCATAGTGGTCCAATGAATGTTGAATTATCCTGCAGATATTAATTTTCCAGTTTAAAGTCATAGTGGACTAAACAATGAATGAACTACCAGTTTAAAGTCATGGTGGACCAAACATTTAATCGATAAGAAATCCAGTTTAAGGTCATGGTGGACCCAACACTTGATAATAGTCCAGTTTAAGGTCTTGGTGGACCTAACAACTTCTCTATCCTTGAACCCAGATTTTGCCACCAGCTTTCTTCATCCTAGTTTCAAGTTTTCTTCTTCAAAAAAATATCTCCTAACAAGATGAAACCTTCTGACTTCATTGCTTCAGCTGATCAATCTTGCAAATACTGTGCCTTCACCCATAGGGAATGTATCTTCTCTTTTAACTGGCAAAAGCACACTTATAACAGGGCCTGTTTATCCTGCTATGAGAAGAAAAGAAAATGTTCTGGCTTGAACTGTGGTTCTTTCCCCATCACTGCTACTAGCTTCGCCGCCTTCTGCAAACCTCTTCCTTCTTCTTCACCTTCTACTCCACCCCCTTTTCCATCAACCTCTAAAGATCCCATACCTTTTTCTCCATCAGCCTATTTAAATCTTTCTCCATCACCTAATCCTCTGGGTCCTTCTCTCCAATCTAGACTTGCTGCTAGTCCCCCAAGAACTCTTGCTGCTCCCAGGGCCATGCTTCAACCTTCTAACAATTCTTCTCCTTCTTCCAACATCTTGAAGCACAAAAGGTCCTATAATAGCCAGCAGTCTTCATCTTCTCTTGTATCATCCAAAAGGCCCATAACATCTACTTCAAACACCAAATCCAACACCAGTCCTCCTCATCTATCAAAAATAAAAAATCCTTTTCTAAACATAAAAAATCCCACTCCATTACCAAGTAAGCCATTTATCTATGATCATGATAGTGTTGACACAGGTTAGTTGTCTCTTTTTATTTTCTTAATCTTCAGGTTTTAATTTGCTGATATTTTAATTTGATAAGCATCCACCGGTTCTCCAATTTCATATTCAGCTTATGAGCTACCAGAACCTAATCCAAGCTTCCCTAGAGTTCCGATTCACCTAGTGTCTGAAAAGCTTTTTGCTAATTTTAATAACCTTATCGCTTATTTCCAACGATACCCGCCCTTTGATAGATCAGAATCTTGGATGAGAGAGCAACCGTTAAGAGACCTTTTCAAAATAGCCAACTGGCTTCAACACTATCATGACCGTGAAATAAGATTCGAATCCCAGGAAATCAATCAAGGTCCTTCTAAATTTTCTAATTTCAATTCTTCAAAAGATAACAACCCTTGATGGTGTTCTTCCTGGTATGTAGCTTTCTTGAATAATGTTTGAAAAATAAAATATAAACATCTAAACTACCTAAAACTAAAATACCTTTTATTTATTTTATTTTATTTTATTTTTATTTTTTATTTTTTTATTATTTATTTATTTATTTATTTTTTTATTTATTTTTTTTTTTTTTATTTTTATTTTTTATTTTATATTTTTATTTATTTTATTATTATTATTATTTTTTTTTTTTAATTTAATTTAAAAGAGATAGTTTTGAAATAAAAGTTAAAATTTAATTTTTAAAGAAAGATAAACGAATGTGAAAAGAAAGATAAAAAAAGTAATAAAATTTTTAAAATAAAATTTTAAAAGATGCCCCCCGGCCATTTGATGAGCCGTACCCTCGACATCATACCCACATCCAAGTGCAACTTGATGTGGTTACACAATTTTGAGAAATTGAAAAGAAAATAAAATAAATGAAAGTTTTTTAGAAGATAATTTTTATAATGATGATCACTGGGTGGGCTCCCTCCAATTTATAAAAATGATTAGAGACCACCAGTGAGCATCACCTTTACATTAATTCATAATATATATTAAAGAAAAGAAATCACAATCTAACATAAAAAATCAAAAACAAAATAAAAAAAATCTTGAATCCGGCGTTTAGAGCGGTGTCTCTTGATTCGTTCCAGTTTATAGTCTTAGTGGACTTCCTATAATTAAAAGACAAAGCCAGGATTCAACTAGAAAAAGGGAAAATTTTGGAAACGAACATTATGGGGTAATTGTGTATAGAGCAGCCAGCCCATCAATTACCCCCACACTTGCCAATATTAAATTAAGAAGGTTCCCCTGTGAACACTTCTTCCAATAAATTTTAAAAAGTTTTCCAACACTATCTTCAACCATATTTTAAGAATTTTAAGTTTTTGAAAATTTCTAAGAAGGTCTTCTTGAATTTCGTTAAGTTTCATCATAGTTTCGTCGCCCATATGCAGTGTAATGATAGTAAATTATTTGATAAAAAAAAAGAAGATAGTTTATACTCGTTGCGGAGGAATCCATAAAATTTCGTAGATATCATAGTTTATCCTCATTGCGGAGGAATCCATAAAATTTGATAAATGTCATAGTTTATCCTCATTGCGGAGGAAGACTTCGGCACTCCTGGTGCCTCTAGGATAGAACCGTTTCACTTGATCGGCCGCTACCCTCTTCTTCAATACTACTCCATCCAACTCTTCTAGCACATATGAACCGCCGGAAACTTGCTCCTTGATTTTATACGGTCCATTCCACCTATCTGCAAACATTTTTCCCCACTGACTTTCCAAACTCCTATTATACACCAGGACCATATCTCCTGGGTTCAAAGGTTTCCTTAATCGATGTGCCAACCGCTGTGGTAGCCTAAAGTTTAGTACAGCACCTAAATATGTAAATGGAGTTATTACGGCGTGCAAGATTGGCGTTATTATTTTTTTATATATAAAAGGGTTTTATTTAATTTATTTGAGTTTTAAATATGAAGAAATTGGTCACGAGTGAATGCCTACACGAAAACAATTTATTTTACGGAGAAAACTTATTTTTACGGTCTGAAAAATTTATAAGTATTAAGTCGAGTCACTCAAGAACCTTGGGAAATTTTCCCAGAATTTTTACTATTTTTCTTATATTTTTAAATGAATTTTAAAGTTTTATAGAAATATTTACGTTTTCGGAAATTACTTAACTTCGATGAATTTTCACGGGGTAATTTGAGCTGCGCAGACTACGAAAATTAGTTTGGTATGTAAAGGGGAAGTAGCTCTATTATGTGTAATTTTTCTAGATTTTTTATTATAGTTTTAAGGTTCTAATTGAGTCCGGAAGTCCGGACGGACTCCGTTCGGACTCCGCTTCGACTCCGTACGAACTCCGTTCGGACTCCGCTTCGGCTCCGTAGGACTCCGTACGGGCTCCGGATTGACTCTGGAAGAGCTCTGTAGGGGAAAATTTAGGCACGTGACTAGGAATACTTAAGCGCTTCTCAAACTCGAAATTGAGAGGGGGGACACATCATTCAGCTTAATCATTAACTACCACAGTCTCATTTTTTATTACTCAACAAATTAAAATAACTTGTAATACCCTTATAACATTATTATTTTTTACATAACATTTTAGAAATACAATTCAACAGTTTAAATAACACTTCATACAGGGTATCTTTAGAAAGGTCTTCAACACTGGGACTTGATTATTGCTGTCTCATAAAAACTCAAATTATTATAAAAACATAAAAGTCAATCTTTTCAGATCTTTCACTGGTACACCTTAATTGTTGTTATCAGTATTTCTTTTATCAACAGCCACTTTTATTCAAATCTCAATAAGCGTTAATTATTTTAGAGTTTCATTATTTTTATCAATCAGATCCAAGTAGATTAGTTAGCTTAGTGATTTAGAGTTCCCATTTTGTTATTTTATTGGAAGGACGGGGTTTTCAGCTAAATCCACATATCTCCTCCGGATTCTGCTTACAGCAAGGCGACTGTAAGAGTTTACCTTACCATAGTTGGCGCCCAACGTGGGGTTCGATTTCTCTAGCTTTCTTTAAAAGACTTACTTGGATCAAGAACGTTATTAGCCTGCAAGAGGCTTATTTTCTGGAACTCTAATTGGATTTTTGTTATTGGCCTGAAAGAGGCTTGTTATTTTATCGATTGTTAACGCTTTTCTTTACTTATTGGGATGTCTTCTTCTGCTGTTGCTTCTGGATCTTCTAACCCTCTTACTCCCTCAGTTAGAATTGTTTCTTGGGATGGCCCAAAGTTTGATGGGGAGGAGGTTAAATGGTTCATTAGCAGGTATGAAGCTGCTGCTGCTGTTGACGGTGCTTCTCATGTGGACATGGTGAAGCAAGTTAGATTTTTTATTGCCGATAGGGAGGTGGAAAAAGAGGTTATTGCTATGCAGGCATTCAAGGACAAGGATTGGGTTAAGCTTTCTAAAGCTATGATTGATAGATGGGGTGTTAGGTTTACTATGATGGACCTCAATAAAATTGTTGGAGACTGGCAAGCAAAAGGTGGTGTTTCTTCTATGGCTGACTTCAAAAAGCTCTGTGTTCAGTTTGATGAAGTGGTGGAATATCTCATACTGGTGGACGAGTTAGTGCATGAGAACCAAGCAAAAGATTTGTTTTGGTCAGCATGCAGCAGGGATATTCGAATGGACGTCTTGAAGGATCTTTCAAGAAAAGATTTGATGAAGGAACTGCCTAATGGTGAGCAGAAACTGCCGGCTCTGGAGGTTATCAAAGAGAACATTCAGGCCCATCTCAAGTTATTGGCGTTGGACAAATATCAAGAGTCTTGCACTCAATATGTTAGCAAGGTTAGCGAAGTTTTGGCCGAAAATAACGATATTATGGTCAAAGCCCAGGAGGCCAAGAAGGCTCAAATGGGATTACCTGCTGCTAAAGTTGAGGGTAATGTAGATAATAAGATGGTCGATCACCTGGCCGATTTAACAAAACAATTAAAAATATTTGTTCAAGAAACCCAGAAGGCCAATAAGGCCCCAATCGCTTCTTTGTCGACGTCGACTTCTTATCAGTCCAGAGGTTATGAACGTCGAAATTATAATGGCAATAACAACGGTAACCGCTTCCCAGGCAATGGGAGAAATGGTGGGAATGGTGGTAATGGATATAGAGGTGGCTATGATGAGCCAAAGGTGTGCTCCTATTGCAATAGGAGGGGTCACAGAGCAACAGTTTGTTTTGCTCTTGATAAGGATATGGATGCTGGGCGAGTTTTATTTGATGGTAAAGTTTATAAATTTCCCGATGGTTCGTTCATCAAGCCCAGTGATGGACAGTCTCCTTCTGATTTGGTCAGAAGAAGTTTAACGGCTGAAAGGAGAGCCAGATTTGAAGAGGTGACGGATGAAGATGTTAATGCCAAGAGTGGCAAAAATGGTAACGGTAATGGTGGTAAAGCTGACAAGGGCAAGGAGAAAGAGGTCAGTAAAGCCACATTTTCTACTTCTTTTGGTGGTTTAGAGCTGGCGACGGTTGCCCAGGTGGAGGGTAGCTGTATGGCTGGCGAATACGATGTTAATGCTGCTAGAAGAGCAGCTGCTACTAAGGCGAAAAGTAGCATTCAGAGCCAATTGAGGGCTAATCCTGGCAAGGCCAATAACAAAGTGAACCCTTACTCTAAGGACAAGAATTCTAGTGCTCAAACTGCCGCCAACAAATTGAACCCTTACTCTAAGGACGAATTATATAAAATGCAGAAGGGGATTGCTGATATGGGGCCCCCTAGTTATGGCAAGTTTGATTTAAATGGTGAGCCTATGCCAGATGATGATTCGGATTCTGAGGAGGACGTACCGTTGGCGTCTCTACCCAGACCAAGTTTTAGCGGTCCCATCCCAATGGAGGGTGTAAGAAGGACTAGCGATGGATCAGGATTAGTGCAAGAAGCTGGTGACGGAGTTAGGGTTATAGAAAGTGAAGATGTTATTATGGGAGGTGAAGATGGCTCGGTTGGACCTCAAGAGGTACCCAGGGCCAAGGTTGTTAAATCAAAGGTCCAGTATGAGCGGCCAGTAGTTTCCGGTCAAGCTAATGCGATGGACGCAGTTTTGAATAGGGTGAATCAACTTCAGATTCCCTTATCTTTGGGGGAGTTATTTACAATTAGTCCGGCGCTTGCTGAAAAGCAAAAGAAGCATTTGACGAGGCGTCGGGTTTCCACTGGAGAGGTGGAATATATTTGTGAAAATGCTGAAAAGTTTGGGGAAGATGTAGATACACATTTTTCCGCTCCCCTGGGTTACCTGGTGGTAACTCTTAACGGTAAAGAAGTAAAGGCCTTGGTCGATTCAGGGTCTCAAATTAATTTAATTTCATTGGAGCAAGCGACGAGTATAGGCTTGCCAATTAAAAGTGGAACTGGGGGAAACCTCAGAGGTATTGGAGGGCATGCAACAGAGCTGATGGGTACAGCTGAGCATGTCAGGTTAGGCATTGGTGGATCTGTTGGTAAGGTTCACTTTTATGTGGCCAGAGGAGCAGTCAAAACTGTTCTTGGTGGTCCTTTTTTGATGGATTTTGAGGCCAGGATAGGGTATCAAGCTGGCATGGGGATTAGTTTGGAGATCACTGGTGAAGATATGCGGAGGTTACATATGCGGTTAGCGCCTCCTGGAGATGAAGGTTGGGAAACACGGCCAGGGATTACTACTCTGTGCCAGTGTTGTGTTTGCACCAAGAAGCGGCATATTAAACGGACGGCTTCTGGTGAATTATGTTTGTTGGAAAGGGATGAAAGCCCTCATTTTTTGGGGTAGCAGGGGCTGATCGCTCTAATGTTGTAATCTCTCCTCAGGATGAGATCCCGGATTGCAATAGGTCAGCTCACTTGGAGATAATTCAAGTGGATTCTCAATTATTTTCTGTTAATATTACTTTGGAGTGCAAATACGTTTTGGACTTTTCTAAATGTTTATTGGATTTACCCGGTTTTTCTATTAATTTTAAAAACGGTGAAAAAGGCGAAATGGGCCAAATTAGGTTGGATAAAAATTGGAAGGGTATGTTTATGGACCTCCAGCAAGAGGGTAAACTGCGAAAATCTCATCAAAACCAAATTAAAAATCTCAGTATAATTAAAACTCAAAAAAATAATTTTTGTGAAAATTCAATTCCGGTCCTCCAACAAGAGGTTAAACTGCCAACTTTCTTTACAGGTGATTTAATGTTGGATAAGGGAAGCAAAGGTGTTGGAAAATCTGTTTATAAATTAGACGAGGGAAAGGAGAAAAGGGTAAAATTTAATAATGAAATAAAATATTTTTCTAATTTTTCTTATTCTGATTCTGGCGATGAAGAAGATTCATTTGATGAAAGTTTTAATGGCGAAACAAAAGAAAATGTTTTACCTCAAGTTAATTTAGATGTGGACGCAGCCAAATATAAGAAAGTAGCAAATAAAGTACGACCTATTAATGAACCGCTACCTGCTGAATTAAATCCACCTTTGAGAAGACCAAGGTTATCAAGAGATCCTTATGAAAGTCCTTTGGTAAAGAATCCGCCTGAATTTTCTGAGACGTCAAGAATCACTTTTGAGAGACTGGGTGTTGTTAATTTTGGACCTGATGGTTGGTTGTCTGGAGAAGAGAAGAAGTTGTTGTTGGATGTGATGGTCAAGCGAGAGAAGGCCATTGCTTTTGTAGAAGAGGAGAGGGGTGTGTTGAAGCATTCCTATGGGGAGCCTTACAAGATTCCTGTGGTATGTCATGAACCGTGGCAGCAGAAACCGATTCCTATTCCGGCTGCATTAAAAGAAGCCTATATTGAAGTTGTCAGAGAACGGATACGCACTGGACTGTATGAGCAATCAACGTCAAGTTATTCTAGTCCGGTATTTTGTATCAAGAAACCGAATGGCAAGCTTAGAGTTGTTCATGATCTTAGGGAGTTAAATAGGGTTACAATAAAGGATGCTGGGATACCGCCTAGTGCTGAAGAGTTTGTTGAAGCGTTTGCAGGGAGAGTGTGCTATGGTTTGGGAGATATTATGGGTGGATATGATGAGAGAGAGTTACATCCGGACTCAAGGCCTCTCACTACATTCGATACGCCACTTGGACGTTTACAGTTAACAAGATTACCTCAAGGTGCAACAAATTCGGTTGCAGTTTATCAAGCTCAGATGGCTTGGATCCTTCAAGACGAAATTCCACAATGCGCTGGAATCTTTATAGATGATGGAGGAATTAAGGGACCAACAACCGACTATGATAACCAGGTGTTGGAAGAGAATCCCGGGATACGCAAATTCATTTGGGAGTTTGCAATTACTTTAGAAAGAATCTTGTTTCAAATTGAAGAGGCTGGTTTAACTATTTCAGGTTCAAAATTTTCCTGTTGTGTGCCAGCCTTAGAAATATTAGGCCATGTGGTATGTAGAGAGGGTAGGATTATGTCCAAGAAGAAAGTTAACAAAATTCAGTCCTGGCCAAGACCCAAGAATACGACCGAAGTTAGAGGGTTTTTAGGCGTTTGTGTATATGTTAGAATGTTTATTAAGGACTTTTCTTCATTGGCAGCTCCATTGAGACGGTTAACAAGAAAGGATGCAGACTGGGAGTGGGATGAAGAGTGTGAGAAGGCGTTTGTGAAGTTGAAGGAGGTTGTGGGGAAGGATTTAGTCCTGCACAAGTTGGATTATGGAAAAGATGCTGGTAGAATTTATTTAGCAGTTGATTCAAGTCAGGTTGCAGCTGGGGCGGTTTTGTCTCAGATGGATAAAGCTGGTTACATCAGGCCAGTTAGGTATGAATCTGTAGTATTTACTGAGGTCGAATCAAGATATTCTCAACCAAAATTGGAATTATGTGGTGTGGCAAAAATACTGAAGAAACTTCAGCATATTTTGTGGGGGCAACATTTTGAGTTGCAAGTGGATGCGAAATCGTTAATCCAGATGATTAATTCCCCAAGTTTACCGAACGCACCCATGACGAGATGGGTAGCTTTTATTCAACATTTTTCGTTTGATTTAGTTCATAAGCCTGGCAAGACTTTTACTATGCCGGATGGTTTATCAAGGAGACCACCCACTGAAGAAGATTCAGACTCAGAAGAGTTCGATGAAGATATACCTATTATCAAAGCCAGCACTAAAGGAGCTGAAGACTTTCCATACCTCCCCCATGAGGTTAAACTGGCAGGACTATTGTGTTTAGATTATGATGATGATGACCTCCACCAAGAGGATAAACTGGAAAATAGTTTTTATGTTAATAAAGGCGTTGGAAAAGGTGTAGATAAATTCGGCAGAGAGGAGGTAGAAGAAGATGTGGTGTATGTAGAGGAAGATGGTTTGGTAGTGTGGGATAGTAGTAAATTAAGGAATGGTGTATATGTTGGAGAATTAGAGAATTTAAATAAAAAGGTGGATAAAGAGAAAGAGGTATTTTCAAATACGGTTTTCGAAGGATCCAAAGGTTTAGAAGAAAAACGTCGACATAGCTCAATTAAAAATTTATTTAGGGGTCAACTATTATTGGCTCATTCATGTGCAGGTGATATTGGTGATAGAGAAGTCCCTATTGATGTTATATTAATCGATTTTCAAGATGAAGTCTGGGGTCAGACTGGTTTTTATTTTTTGTTAGTCAAATATTTGTTGACTTTAGAGAGGCCAGAAGATTGTGAAGACGATGAATGGGTGGCTATCAAGAGGAAGTCATCTACGTTTTACCTATCTGGTTGACGTTTAATGAGGAGGAGGTATCCAAATCCTCAAGTAGTTATAACTCAACAGAAGGGGCAAGAATTAGTTTTGAAATCACTGCATGAAGATCTCGGGCATAGAGGCGTTGGAGAAACGTTTAGAAGAATTTCTGATCGATTTTGGTGGCCTGGCATGAAGATGGCTGTTAAACAGTGGGTTCAGTCATGCGAAGAATGTCAAAGACGAAGTTATTTAAGGCCAAAAGAACCTGGACGCGCGACCGGTGAATATACGCTCTTTGGGAGAGTTAGTTTAGATGCCGTTCATATAAAAGAGGGACGGTATAAATATTTAATTGTGGCCAGAGATGATTTATCTGGTTGGGTAGAGGCAGCGCCTCTTATTAATTTAACTGCCAAAAATGTGGCAGAATTTTTTTTTGAATAATTGGGTATATAGGTATGGGGTGATGAAGTTGGTAACGGTAGATGGAGGTCCTGAATTTGGGACAGAGTTTAAAGAGGCCGTATTGAAAGTTGGATCAAAGGTTAGGGTAGCAACCCCATATTATCCTGAAGCTGAAGGCATGGTTGAAAGAGGGCATCAAGTTATTAAGGATGCTTTAGTTAAAATGTGTGGGACAAGTGCTGAAAAGTGGAGGCACTATTTACCTTTAGTTTTATTTGCTGATCGAATCACTGCCAAAAGGACGACCGGATTTTCACCTTATGAACTTGTTTTTGGACAGAAAGCAGTTTTACCGGTTGATTTAGAAGCTGAATCATATCTTGGAGTTGACTGGGACACGGTCAAAACTACGGAAGAATTATTGTGTGCAAGAATGATGCAGCTAGAAAAGAAAGAAGAATATTTAGAAAAGGCATATTCGCGGATGATGAAGATCCGAAATCAATCAGTTAGATATTGGGATGAGCGGTTGGCACATCGATTAAGGAAACCTTTGAACCCAGGTGATATGGTCCTGGTGTATAATAGGAGTTTGGAAAGTCAGTGGGGAAAAATGTTTGCAGATAGGTGGAATGGACCGTATAAAATCAAGGAGCAAGTTTCCGGCGGTTCATATGTGCTAGAAGAGTTGGATGGAGTAGTATTAAAGAAGAGGGTAGCGGCCAATCAAGTGAAACGGTTCTATCCTAGAGGCACCAGGAGTGCCGAAGTCTTCCTCCGCAATGAGGATAAACTATGAAACTTCTTAAATTTATGGATCCTCCACAATGAGGATAAACTATGATATCAATGAAACTTTATGGATTCCTCCGCAATGAGGATAAACTATGATATTGATGAAATTTTACGGATTCCTCCGCAATGAGGATAAACTATGAAATTTCTTAAATTTTATCAACTCCGAAATGAGGATAAACTACAATTTTAATGACTTTTATTAAATTTATACCTCCGAAATGAGGATAAACTATGATATCTACGAAATTTTATGGATTCCTCTGCAACGAGTATAAACTATCTTCTTATTTTTATCAAAAATACTTTACTATCATTACACTGCATATGGGCGACGAAACTGTGATGAAACATAACGAAATGCAAGAAAACCTTCATTGAAAATTTTCAAAATTAAAAATTCTTAAAATATGGGTGAAGATAGTGTTGGAAAAATTTTTAAATTTATTGGAAGAAGTGTTCACAGGGGAACCTTCTTAATTTAATATTGGCAAGTGTGGGGGTAATTGATGGGCTGGCTGCTCTATACACAATTACCCCATAATGTTCGTTTCCAAAATTTTCCCTGTTTCTAGTTGAATCCTGGCTTTGTCTTTTAATTTTAGGAAGTCCACTAAGACTATAAACTGGAACAAATCAAGAGACACCGCTCTCAACGCCGGATTCAAGATTTTTTTTATTTATTTTATTTTGTTTTTGATTTTTTTTATGTTAGATTGTGATTTCTTTTCTTTAATATATATTATGAATTATTGTAAAGGTGATGCTCACTGGTGGTCTCTAATCATTTTTATAAATTGGAGGGAGCCCACCCAGTGATCATCATTATAAAAATTATCTTCTAAAAACTTTCATTTATTTTCTTTTCTTTTCAATTTCTAAAAATTGTGTAACCACATCAAGTTGCACTTGGATGTGGGTATGATGTCGAGGGTACGGCTCATCAAATGGCCGGGGGGCATCTTTTAAAATTTTATTTTAAAATTTTATTTTAGTACTTTTTTTATCTTTCTTTTCAAATTCTTTTATCTTTCTTCAAAAATTATATTTTAACTTTTATTTCAAAAACTATCTTTTCTAAAATCTTTTATTTTAAATTAAAAACAAAATTAAAATTAAAATTAAATAAAAAAAATAAAATAAAAAAAAATAAAAATAAAAATAAAATAAAATAAAAAATAAAAATAAAATAATAAAAATAAAATAAAATAAAATAAATAAATAAAAATAAAATAATAAAATAAATAAAAATAAAATAATAAAATAAAATAAATTAATTAATTAAATCAAAATTATTATATTTCTCAGTTTTATTTTTTTTTAGTTTTCATTCTTTTTAGCTTTATTCATTTAGTTTAGACAGGAAACAGGGTCTAGGAGAACTCAATACCAATGGGATTTTACTTCAAGACATCTGTTAGTCCTCCAAGACTTTAAACTGGCTACTGTTCAAAACGTTCTTTTAGGTTTTTTTATACCTATTTTGGATCTGTTAGTCCTCCAAGACTTTAAACTGGCTACTGTTCAAAACGTTCTTTTAGGTTTTTTTATACCTATTTTGGATCTGTTAGTCCTCCAAGACTTTAAACTGGCTACTGTTCAAGACTTTCCTTAAGGGTTTTATACGAATTTCGGAGCTGTTAGTCCTCCAAGACTTTAAACTGGCTAATTTTCAAGACTGTCATTAAAAATTTTATATTGGAGCTGTTAGTCCTCCAAGACTTTAAACTGGCTACTCTTCAAGACGTTCTTTAAGGTTTTTACACGTATTTTGGATCTGTTAGTCCTCCAAGACTTTAAACTGGCTAATTTTCAAGACTCTCATTAAAGATTTTATATTGGAGCTGTTAGTCCTTCAAGACTTTAAACTGAATTTCAAGGATGTTCAAGATTTTATGGATATTTTTGGAGACGATTTTTTTTATATATAAATCAAATGTTAGGTCCACCATGACCTTAAACTGGAGTGTTATCAAATGTTAGGTCCACCAAGACCTTAAACTGGACTGTTATCAAGCTGTTGGGTCCACCATGACCTTAAACTGGATTTCTTATCGATTAAATGTTTGGTCCACCATGACTTTAAACTGGTAGTTCATTCATTGTTTAGTCCACTATGACTTTAAACTGGAAAATTAATATCTGCAGGATAATTCAACATTCATTGGACCACTATGGCCTTATACTGGATTACTTGTCGATCAAATGTTTGGTCCACTATGATATTAAATTGGATTATCAAATTTATTCAATCTTTGGTCAAGCCTAGGCCTTACTTAGGAAATTAACAAGTTATTTATGCACCTAAACGATCTTTGGTCCACCAAGACCATAAACTGGCAATCGATTATATGTTTGGTCTACCAAGACTTTAAATTGGAATGTCAATCTTGTTTGGATAACTCAATTCAATCTTTTAATTTATCACTGTCCACTAAGACTCTAAACTGGCTATTCAATTATTTCTGGAATTGGGTGCTGAAAGCTTTAGGAGGTTAAAACTTTAAGTGGTGATGATGCTAAAGAAAGCATAATGGTTAATTAGGTAAAATTTGTGGCGCTTTAACATGGTCTAAAGTTAAAATTATTATTGGAAGCCTGGCAAAAGTATTTTATGGGTTTGCTGTATAGCAAAGTTTGAAAATTGTGATGAAGGAATCAGAAGTTAGGATGGTAGTTGGATTTTAGGGAATGATTTTTTTTAGTGCCTCATAGTTAGGCCATTTTTTTTGGTGTGAAGCTTGGAGGACCTTATGGCGAGATTGGAATCATAGAATTCGGCTCAGTGGGGGGCCCTATGAGGTTGGAATCAGGAGTATTCGGCTCATAGGAAGATCCACTCTCTCAATGCTGTGACAAGAAGGAAGACTGGTATATGGGAGTCTGAAGGGATTCAAACCTTGCTCTCAGTAGTGGAATCATCACAAGATTTATTTTATTTTATTTTATGTTATATCAAGCCAGAGAAGAAGAAAGAACGTTTTTATTATAAAGATTTATAAGAAGACCAGCTAAAACAAATTTATCAAATTATTTTATTAGATAAGATAATTCTTTTGGAATTTCTCAACCACTTATGCAAAGTTATAAGAATGGGGACATTCTCGATTGGAGGGAGGATGTGGTAGCCTAAAGTTTAGTACGGCACCTAAGTATGTAAATGGAGTTATCACGGCATGCAAGATTGGTGTTATTATTTTTTATAAAAGGGTTTTATTTAATTTATTGGAGTTTAAAATATGAAGAAATTGGTCACGAGCGAATGCCTACACAAATACAATTTATTTTACGGAGAAAACTTATTTTTACGGTCTGAAAATTTATAAGTATCAAGTCGAGTTACTCAAGAACCTTGGGAAATTTTCCCAGAATTTTTACTATTTTTCTTAAATTTTTAAATGAATTTTAAAGTTTTATAGAAATATTTACGTTTTCAAAAATTACTTAACTTTGATGAATTTTCACGGGGTAATTAGAGCTGCGCAGACTACGAAAATTAGTTTGGTATGTAAAGGGGAAGTAGTTCTATTATGTGTAATTTTTCTAGATTTTTTATTATGGTTCTAAGGTTCTAAATTGAGTCCGGAAGTCCGGACGGACTCCGTTTCGACTCCGTACGGACTCCGTTCCGGCTCCGTACGGACTCCGTACGGGCTCCGGATTGACTCTGGAAGAGCTCTGGAGGGGAAAATTTAGGCACGTGACTAGGAATACTTAAGCGCTTCTCAAACTCGAAATTGAGAGAGGGGACACATCATACAGCTTAATCTTTAACCACCACGGTCTCATTTTTTATTACTCAACAAATTAAAATAACTTGTAATACCCTTATAACATTTATTATTCTTACATAACATTTTAGAAATACAATTCAACAATTTAAATAACACTTCATACAGGGTATCTTTAGAAAGGTCTTCTTCACTGGGACTTGATTATTGCTGTCTCATAAAAATTAAAATTATTATAAAAACATAAAAGTCAATCTTTTCAGATCTTTCACTGGTACACCTTAATTGTTGTTATCAGTATTTCTTTATCAACAGCCACGATCATTTAATCTCAATAAGCGTTAATTATTTTTATCAATCAGATCCAAGTAGATTGGTTAGCTTAGTGATTTAGAACACCTACTTTGTTATTTTTATTGGAAGGACGGGGTTTTCAGCTAAATCCACATATCTCCTCCGGATTCTGCTTACAGCAAGGCGACTGTAAGAGTTTACCTTACCATACCGCTCATCCCAATATCTAACTGATTGATTTCGGATCTTCATCATCCGCGAATATGCCTTTTCTAAATATTCTTCTTTCTTTTCTAGCTGCATCATTCTTGCACACAATAATTCTTCAGTAGTTTTGACCGTGTCCCAGTCAACTCCAAGATATGATTCAGCTTCTAAATCAACCGGTAAAACTGCTTTCTGTCCAAAAACAAGTTCATAAGGTGAAAATCCGGTCGTCCTTTTGGCAGTGATTCGATCAGCAAATAAAACTAAAGGTAAATAGTGCCTCCACTTTTCGGCACTTGTCCCACACATTTTAACTAAAGCATCCTTAATAACTTGATGCCCTCTTTCAACCATGCCTTCAGCTTCAGGATAATATGGGGTTGCTACCCTAACCTTTGATCCAACTTTCAATACGGCCTCTTTAAACTCTGTCCCAAATTCAGGACCTCCATCTACCGTTACCAACTTCATCACCCCATACCTATATACCCAATTATTCAAAAAAAATTCTGCCACATTTTTGGCAGTTAAATTAATAAGAGGCGCTGCCTCTACCCAACCAGATAAATCATCTCTGGCCACAATTAAATATTTATACCGTCCCTCTTTTATATGAACGGCATCTAAACTAACTCTTCCAAAGAGTGTATATTCACCAGTCGCGCGTCCAGGTTCTTTTGGCCTTAAATAACTTCGTCTTTGACATTCTTCGCATGACTGAACCCACTGTTTAACAGCCATCTTCATGCCAGGCCACCAAAATCGATCAGAAATTCTTCTAAATGTTTCTCCAACGCCTCTATGCCCGAGATCTTCATGCAGTGATTTCAAAACTAATTCTTGCCCCTTCTGTTGAGTTATAACTACTTGAGGATTTGGATACCTCCTCCTCATTAAACGTCGACCAGATAGGTAAAACGTAGATGACTTCCTCTTGATAGCCACCCATTCATCGTCTTCACAATCTTCTGGCCTCTCTAAAGTCAACAAATATTTGACTAACAAAAAATAAAAACCAGTCTGACCCCAGACTTCATCTTGAAAATCGATTAATATAACATCAATAGGGACTTCTCTATCACCAATATCACCTGCACATGAATGAGCCAATAATCGTTGACCCCTAAACGAATCTTTAATCGAGCTATGTTGACGTTTTTCTTCTGAACCTTTGGATCCTTCGTAAACCGTATTTGAAAATACCTCTTTCTCTTTATCCACCCTTTTATTTAAATTCTCTAATTCTCCAACATATACACCATTCCTTAATTTACTACTATCCCACACTACCAATCCATTTTCCTCTACATACACCACATCTTCTCCTACCTCCTCTCTGCCGAATTTATCTACACCTTTTCCAACACCTTTATTAACATAAAAACTATTTTCCAGTTTATCCTCTTGGTGGAGGTCATCATCATCATAATCTAAACACAATAGTCCTGCCAGTTTAACCTCATGGGGGAGGTATGGAAAGTCTTCAGCTCCTTTAGTGCTGGCTTTGATAATAGGTATATCTTCATCGAACTCCTCTGAGTCTGAATCTTCTTCAGTGGGTGGTCTCCTTGATAAACCATCTGGCATAGTAAATGTCTTGCCAGGCTTATGAACTAAATCAAATGAAAAATGTTGAATAAAAGCTACCCATCTCGTCATGGGTGCGTTCGGTAAACTTGGGGAATTAATCATCTGGATTAACGATTTCGCATCCACTTGCAACTCAAAATGTTGCCCCCACAAAATATGCTGAAGTTTCTTCAGTATTTTAGCCACACCACATAATTCCAATTTTGGTTGAGAATATCTTGATTCGACCTCAGTAAATACTACAGATTCATACCTAACTGGCCTGATGTAACCAGCTTTATCCATCTGAGACAAAACCGCCCCAGCTGCAACCTGACTTGAATCAACTGCTAAATAAATTCTGCCAGCATCTTTTCCATAATCTAACTTGTGCAGGACTAAATCCTTCCCTACAACCTCCTTCAACTTCACAAACGCCTTCTCACACTCTTCATCCCACTCCCAGTCTGCATCCTTTCTCGTTAACCGTCTCAATGGAGCTGCCAATGAAGAAAAGTCCTTGATAAACATTCTAACATATACACAAACGCCTAAAAACCCTCTAACTTCGGTCGTATTCTTGGGTCTTGGCCAGGACTGAATTTTGTTAACTTTCTTCTTGGACATAATCCTACCCTCTCTACATACCACATGGCCTAATATTTCTAAGGCTGGAACACAACATGAAAATTTTCAACCTGAAATAGTTAAGCCAGCCTCTTCAATTCGAAACAAGATTCTTTCTAAAGTAATTGCAAACTCCCAAATAAATTTGCGTATCCCCGGATTCTCTTCCAACACCTGGTTATCATAGTCGGTTGTTGGTCCCTTAATTCCTCCATCATCTATAAAGATTCCAGCATATTGTGGAATTTCATCTTGAAGGATCCAAGCCATCTGAGCTTGATAAACTGCAACCGAATTTGTTGCACCTTGAGGTAATCTTGTTAACTGTAAGTGTCCAAGTGGCGTATCGAATGTAGTGAGAGGCCTTGAGTCCGGATGTAACTCTCTCTCATCATATCCACCCATAATATCTCCTAAACCATAACACACTCTCCCTGCAAACGCTTCAACAAACTCCTCAGCACTAGGTGGTATCCCAGCATCCTTTATTGTAACCCTATTTAATTCCCTAAGATCATGAACAACTCTAAGCTTGCCATTCGGTTTCTTGATACAAAATACCGGACTAGAATAACTTGACGTTGATTGCTCATACAGTCCAGTGCGTATCCGTTCTCTGACAACTTCGATATAAGCTTCTTTCAATGCAGCCGGAATAGGAATCGGTTTCTGCTGCCACGGTTCATGACATACCACAGGAATCTTGTAAGGCTCCCCATAGGAATGCTTCAACACACCCCTCTCCTCTTCTACAAAAGCAATGGCCTTCTCTTGCTTGACCATCACATCCAACAACAACTTCTTCTCTTCTCCAGACAACCAACCATCAGGTCCAAAATTAACAACACCCAGTCTCTCAAAAGTGATTCTTGACGTCTCAGAAAATTCAGGCGGATTCTTTACCAAGGGACTTTCATAAGGATCTCTTGATAACCTTGGTCTTCTCAAAGGTGGATTTAATTCAGCAGGTAGCGGTTCATTAATAGGTCGAACTTTATTTGCTACCTTCTTATATTTGGCTGCGTCCACATCTAAATAAACTTGAGGTAAAAGATTTTCTTTTGTATCGCCATTAAAACTTTCATCAAATGAATCTTCTTCATCGCCAGAATCAGAATAAGAAAAATTAGAAAAAATTTTTATTTCATTTTTAAATTTTACCCTTTTCTCCTTTCCCTCGTCTAATTTATAAACAGATTTTCCTACACCTTTTCTTCCCTTATCCAACAGTAAATCACCCGTAAAGAAAGTTGGCAGTTTAACCTCTTGCTGGAGAACCGGAATTGAATTTTCACAAAAATTATTTTTTTGTGTTTTAATTATACTGAGATTTTTTATTTGATTTTGATGAGATTTTCGCAGTTTACCCTCTTTCTGGAGGTCCAAAATAGAAGGAGATAATTGCAGTTTAACCTCTTGCTGGAGGCCCGAAATAACATTTTCACATAAATTATTTTTTTTGTGTTTTACTTATACTGAGATTTTTAATCGAGTTTTGATGTAATTTTTGCAGTTTACCCTCTTGCTGGAGGTCCGTGATAGAAGGAGATAATTGCAGTTTAACCTCTTGCTGGAGGCCCATAATAGAAGGAGATACTTGCAGTTTAACCTCTTGCTGGAGGTCCGGAATAACATTTTCACAAAAATTATTTTTTTGTGTTTTAATTATACTAAGATTTTTAATCGGGTTTTGATAAGATTTTCGCAGTTTACCCTCTTGCTGGAGGTCCGTAATAGAAGGAGATACTTGCAGTTTAACCTCTTGCTGGAGGTCCATAATAGAAGGATATACTTGCAGTTTAACCTCTTGCTGGAGGTCCATAATAGAAGGAGATACTTGCAGTTTAACCTCTTGCTGGAGGTCCGGAATAACATTTTCACAAAAATTATTTTTTTGTGTTTTAATTATACTAAGATTTTTAATCGGGTTTTGATAAGATTTTCGCAGTTTACCCTCTTGCTGGAGGTCCGTAATAGAAGGAGATACTTGCAGTTTAACCTCTTGCTGGAGGTCCATAATAGAAGGAGATACTTGCAGTTTAACCTCTTGCTGGAGGTCACAAAACATACCCTTCCAATTTTTATCCAACCTAATTTGGCCCATTTTGCCTTTTTCACCGTTTTTAAATTTAATAGAACAACCGGGTAAATCCAATAAACATATAGAAAAGTCCATAACGTATTTGCACTCCAAAGTAATATTAACAGAAAATAATTGAGAATCCACTTGAATTATCTCCAAGTGAGCTGACCTATTGCAATCCGGGATCTCATCCTGAGGAGAGATTACAACATTAGAGCAATCAGCCCCTGCTACCCCAAAAAATGAGGGCTTCCATCCCTTTCCAACAAACATAATTCACCAGAAGCTGTCCGTTTAATATGCCGCTTCTTGGTGCAAACACAACACTGGCACAGAGTAGTAATCCCTGGCCGTGTTTCCCAACCTTCATCTCCAGGAGGCGCTAACCGCATATGTAACCTCCGCATATCTTCACCAGTGATCTCCAAACTAATCCCCATGCCAGCTTGATACCCTATCCTGGCCTCAAAATCCATCAAAAAAGGACCACCAAGAACAGTTTTGACTGCTCCTCTGGCCACATAAAAGTGAACCTTACCAACAGATCCACCAATGCCTAACCTGACATGCTCAGCTGTACCCATCAGCTCTGTTGCATGCCCTCCAATGCCTCTGAGGTTTCCCCCAGTTCCACTTTTAATTGGCAAGCCTATACTCGTCGCTTGCTCCAATGAAATTAAATTAATTTGAGACCCTGAATCGACCAAGGCCTTTACTTCTTTACCATTTAGAGTTACCACCAGGTAACCCAGGGGAGCGGAAAAATGTGTATCTACATCTTCACCAAACTTTTCAGCATTTTCACAAATATATTCCACCTCTCCAGTGGAAACCCGACGCCTCGTCAAATGCTTCTTTTGCTTTTCAGCAAGCGCCGGACTAATTGTAAATAACTCCCCCAAAGATAAGGGAATCTGAAGTTGATTCACCCTATTCAAAACTGCGTCCATCGCATTAGCTTGACCAGAAACTACTGGCCGCTCATACTGGACCTTTGATTTAACAACCTTGGCCCTGGGTACCTCTTGAGGTCCAACCGAGCCATCTTCACCTCCCATAATAACATCTTCACTTTCTATAACCCTAACTCCGTCACCAGCTTCTTGCACTAATCCTGATCCATTGCTAGTCCTTCTTACACCCTCCATTGGGATGGGACCGCTAAAACTTGGTCTGGGTAGAGACGCCAACGGTACGTCCTCCTCAGAATCCGAATCATCCTCTGGCATAGGCTCACCATTTAAATCAAACTTGCCATAACTAGGGGGCCCCATATCAGCAATCCCCTTCTGCATTTTATATAATTCGTCCTTAGAGTAAGGGTTCAATTTGTTGGCGGCAGTTTGAGCACTAGAATTCTTGTCCTTAGAGTAAGGGTTCACTTTGTTATTGGCCTTGCCAGGATTAGCCCTCAATTGGCTCTGAATGCTACTTTTCGCCTTAGTAGCAGCTGCTCTTCTAGCAGCATTAACATCGTATTCGCCAGCCATACAGCTACCCTCCACCTGGGCAACCGTCACCAGCTCTAAACCTCCAAAAGAAGTAGAAAATGTGGCTTTACTGACCTCTTTCTCCTTACCCTTGTCAGCTTTACCACCATTACCATTACCATTTTCGCCACTCTTGGCATTAACATCTTCATCCGTCACCTCTTCAAATCTGGCTCTCCTTTCAGCCGTTAAACTTCTTCTGACCAAATCAGAAGGAGACTGTCCATCACTGGGCTTGATGAACGAACCATCAGGAAATTTATAAACTTTACCATCAAATAAAACTCGCCCAGCATCCATATCCTTATCAAGAGCAAAACAAACTGTTGCTCTATGCCCTCTCCTATTACAATAGGAGCACACCTTTGGCTCATCATAGCCACCTCTATATCCATTACTACCATTCCCACCATTTCTCCCATTGCCTGGAAAGCGGTTACCGTTGTTATTGCTATTATAATTTCGACGTTCATAACCTCTGGACTGATAAGAAGTCGACGTCGACGAAGAAGCGATTGGGGCCTTGTTGGCCTTCTGGGTTTCTTGAACAAATATTTTTAATTGTTTAGTTAAATCGGCCAGGTGATCGACCATCTTATTATCTACATTACCCTCAACTTTAGCAGCAGGTAATCCCATTTGAGCCTTCTTGGCCTCCTGGGCTTTGACCATAATATCGTTGTTTTCGGCCAAAACTTCGCTAACCTTGCTAACATATTGAGTGCATGACTCTTGATATTTGTCCAACGCCAATAACTTTAGATGGGCTTGAATGTTGTCCTTGATAACCTCCAGAGCCGGCAGTTTCTGCTCACCATTAGGCAGTTCCTTTATCAAATCTTTTCTTGAAAGATCCTTCAAGACGTCCATACGAATATCCCTGCTACATGCTGTCCAAAACAAATCTTTTGCTTGGTTCTCATGCACTAACTCGTCCACCAGTATGAGATATTCCACCACTTCATCAAACTGAACACAGAGCTTTTTGAAGTCAGCCATAGAAGAAACTCCACCTTTTGCTTGCCAGTCTCCAACGATTTTATTGAGGTCCATCATAGTAAACCTAACACCCCATCTATCAACCATAGCTTTAGAAAGCTTAACCCAATCCTTGTCCTTGAATGCCTGCATAGCAATAACCTCTTTTTCCACCTCCCTATCAGCAATAAAAAACCTAACTTGCTTCACCATATCCACATGAGAAGCACCATCAACAGCAGCAGCAGCTTCATACCTGCTAATGAACCATTTAACCTCCTCCCCATCAATCTTTGGGCCATCCCAAGAAACAATTCTAACTGAGGGAGTAAGAGGGTTAGAAGATCCAGAAGCAACAGCAGAAGAAGACATCCCAATAAGTAATGAAAAGCGTTAACAATCAATAAAATAACAAGCCTCTTGCAGGCCAATAACAAAAATCCAATTAGAGTTCCAGAAAATAAGCCTCTTGCAGGCTAATAACGTTCTTGATCCAAGTAAGTCTTTAAAGAAAGCTAGAGAAATCGAACCCCACGTTGGGCGCCAACTATGGTAAGGTAAACTCTTACAGTCGCCTTGCTGTAAGCAGAATCCGGAGGAGATATGTGGATTTAGCTGAAAACCCCGTCCTTCCAATAAAAATAACAAAATGGGAATTCTAAATCACTAAGCTAACCAATCTACTTGGATCTGATTGATGAAAATAATGAAACTCTAAAATAATTAACGCTTATTGAGATTTAAAGAAAGTGGCTGTTGATAAAGAAATACTGATAACAACAATTAAGGTGTACCAGTGAAAGATCTGAAAAGATTGACTTTTATGTTTTTATAATAATTTAAATTTTTATGAGACAGCAATAATCAAGTCCCAGTGAAGAAGACCTTTCTAAAGATACCCTGTATGAAGTGTTATTTAAATTGTTGAATTGTATTTCTAAAATGTTATGTAAGTATAATAAATGTTATAAGGGTATTACAAGTTATTTTAATTTGTTGAGTAATAAAAAATGAGACCGTGGTGGTTAAAGATTAAGCTGTATGATGTGTCCCCCCCTCTCAATTTCGAGTTTGAGAAGCGCTTAAGTATTCCTAGTCACGTGCCTAAGTTTTCCCCTCCAGAGCTCTTCCAGAGTCAATCCGGAGCCCGTACGGAGTCCGTACGGAGCCGGAACGGAGTCCGTACGGAGTCAAAGCGGAGTCCGTACGGAGTCGAAACGGAGTCCGTCCGGACTTCCGGACTCAATTTAGAACCTAAAAACCATAATAAAAAATCTAGAAAAATTACACATAATAGAGCTACTTCCCCTTTACATACCAAACTAATTTTCGTAGTCTGCGCAGCTCTAATTACCCCGTGAAAATTCATCAAAGTTAAGTAATTTTTGAAAACGTAAATATTTCTATAAAACTTTAAAATTCATTTAAAAATATAAGAAAAATAGTAAAAATTCTGGGAAAATTTCCCAAGGTTCTTGAGTGACTCGACTTAATACTTATAAATTTTTCAGACCGTAAAAATAAGTTTTCTCCGTAAAATAAATTGTTTTCGTGTAGGCATTCGCTCGTGACCAATTTCTTCATATTTAAAACTCAAATAAATTAAATAAAACCCTTTTTATAAAAAAAATAATAACGCCAATCTTGCACGCCGTAATAACTCCATTTACATATTTAGGTGCCGTACTAAACTTTAGGCTACCACAATGTCAAGTGCAACCCCTCAATTTAGCCGCATAATCCCAATATCAAACTTGGAGTCAACAGTGCTAAAAGAGATGATTGATGAAAATTTGAAGAATGGTTTCATGCAAGAATCAAAATCTCCCTGAGCATCCCCTGTAATTTTTGCAGGTAAAAAGGATGGTTTGTCAAGACCTTGTATGGACTTCAGAAGATTAAATGAGCTGACACATAAGAACAGATACCCCCTTCCACTGACTTGTGAGTTGATTGACAGTCTTCAGGGTGCCGAAATTTTCACATTCCTAGATCCTAGGACAGGTTACCACAACATATGTGTGAAAGAAGGAGATGAACACAAACTGGCATTTTGCACTAAATTTGGTCATTTTGAATAGTTGGTAATACCATTTGGTCCATGTAATGCACCTGCCACTTTCCAACACTTCACTAATAGCATCTTCAGAGATAGAATAGGTCTGGATGTGGCTGTGTATCTGGAGGACATCTTTATTTACTCCAGGTCAATGGAGGAACACCAGATATGTGTAAAGGACTGTTTGCAGTGCTTGAGTGATGCACAAATATGGTTAAAACTTGTAAAATGTGTCTTCTCAGTAAGTGAGATCCCCTATCTGGGTGTGATCATTTCAATGAATAGGGTGCAAAAAGACCAGGAGAAAGTAAATGAAGTAACAGAATGGCAAACATCAGCATCAGTAAAGGAGATCCAGTCATTGTTGGGCATTGAAAATCTTTACCACCATTTTATCAAAGACTATTCCCACATTTGCTGCCCACTGCATGACCTAAAAAATATGGAAGCCAATTTTGCTTGGAAAAATAGCCAACAAAATGCTTTTGACTACTTGAAAAGGCAATTTGTGACAGCCCTTATTCTTGAAATCCCAGACTTACTAAATCCATTTGTTCTGGAATGTGACTGCTCAGATTTTTCACTAGGTGTTTTATTATCCCAGTTTGATTCTGAAAATATCTTACACCCAGTAGCATATATGTCATGTACACTTCTAGTTTCCAAATTGAGCTATGAAATATAAAATAAGGAGCTATTGGAATTAGTAGAAGCTGTATGCACCTGGAACCACTATTTGGAAGGGGAACCACACCATATACAAGTTATTATCTATAGAGATCACTAAAACTTGGAAAACTTCCTGACAACAAAAAATCTGACTCAACAGTAAGTGCACTGGGAAGAGCTGCTAAGTAGCATCAACTTTGTTGTTCAATTCTGACCAGGGAAGAAAAGTGGAAAACCTGATGCACTATTGTGACACCCTGACCTGTGACCAGCACCAAACCAGTTACACACTGTTGGTGCAATGTTATTGAAGAGGTATTTTGAAGAGGGGGTTGTCCTAAATGAATTGGAATCGGTGGATGAGGATTTGATTGAATGGATAAGGAGAGGGCAGGAAATGGATGAGGGAGTGCAGGAGTTAGTGAAGGGGCTGTTATATGAGGAGGTATTGGTAAGGAAGGGATTTGAAGGTAAAGCACTGTATTAGAATGGTAGGATAGTGGTGCCAAATAATGAAGAGCTCAAGAGGCAGGTGGTCAAATCAAGGCATAATTATCCAATTGAAGGACACCCAGGACCCCCAAAGACAGTGGAGCTGGTAAATTGAAACTTTTATTGAAATTTCATGAAGGCATATGTCCAGTTCTATGTAGCAGCATGTTACTATTCCCTGAGAAACAAGGTAAGCCCAAAAGCCACAACAATAGCCCCACTTAGTATAACCAAGCAGCCATGGAGGGAACTCTCTTATGATCTTATAGTGGAATCACCCAAGTTGAAAGGAATGAACACCTTTTTAATCAAAATAGTTGACTGCTGCAACGATATGGCACATTTTGTCCCCACCACTACCAAGGTTACATCAGATGATATTTCAGACCTAATGGAGGTGCATGTCTGGAAGTTACATGGATTGTCTGACAGTATAGTGTCAGAAAGGGGAATTAATTTTAACTCTAAGTTGTTGAAGGCAAATTATGAGAAACTAATCATTAAGCCCATTTTATCAACAGAATGGCATTTGCAAACTGATAGGCAATCTGAGATAGTGGGTAAGGCAATCAAACAATATTTTAACCACTTTGTTAATTCCCAGAAGGATGATTGGGTGCAGCTGCTACCATTGGCTGAGTTCCCATACAATAACCAGACACATTCTGCAACAGACATGTAACCTATCTATGCCAACTATGGATACCATCTAACATTCTCAATTGGTACCCCATCAACACTGCAAGTTCCAGAAGCTGATGAGCAGATTCAAAAAATACTATGTATATGTCAGGAGTTAGAAGCAGTGCTCAATATATCTCAACAGTCAATGAAGTGCCATCACAATCAAGGGAAAACCCAGCATCAGGTGCTAAAGGTAGGTGATGAGGTTTGGTTAAGCTCACTATTTATTTCTAAATTATGCCCAAGCCCCAAACTAGATCACAGGAAGGTAAGTCCATTGAAAATGAAGCACAAGATATCCAACTCAGTGTACAAATTGAAACCACCAATTTCAATGAGACAAGTGCATCCAGTGTTCAATATTTCATTACTCACAAGGTGCCAAGAAGACACCATACCAGGATGTCCAGAAGAGCCACTGGTGACAGTCTTTGTCAAAGGGTCTTTTGGTCTAGAAGATTTATTCGAGGGTTCTACAAGGATTTTAAGTGGCTTAATGGACTCTCAAAAGCAAGGTACGTATTTCTTAATCTATTTGATTATTTTACTCAAATTATAAGAGGTAATTTTAAATATTATTATAATTTATATCTTTAGAATTACGGTGATGTAAGTACTAATGTTTATAAATAATAGTAATAAATGTGTTTTAATTGATGTGTTATAAAAGTTTGTAAGTAAGTCAAGGAATGAATCAAAAGGTACAAAAAGGAAGGGCCTTTTATAGGCAAAATGTGATAAAATAAAACAAGGAATTACCATCCCCTAGTACAAGAGTGTGAGAGGAAAAAAAAACTTAAATAAAGAGAGTATGTGAAATAGTAAGAGTAATACTAAATAGTGCATAAATAAAAGGTATTTATTTTATTTGAAATAAAACTCTGAATCCCTTGGTCCATCACATTTAATACAAAATATTTGATTTAAAATGTAGATTCAACGGAATTTTAATTTTTTTTATATTTTTATTATATTTTAGTACTGATTTTATTCCCTCTCACCTGTATTATTGAGCACGGTGTTAGGAAGTAAAATATGTATGGGACAAGTACATATTTTTATTAATTATCTACATTACTTAGTGTACTTAGCTAGTTAGTTGTAAGTAATACATAAGTAGTTAATAAATAATTAATTATTAATAAGGATTTAAAAGGCATGGCTTCACCTCAGTAAGATAATTAATTATTTTACTGGTTAAGTCTAGTAGCCTGGCTGACAGTCTTTGTAAGAAATGAAGAGGAGTTTAAAGTTGAAAAGATTATTTCTAAGCGGACATACAGGGGAAAGATTCAATATGGGGTGCATTGGAAAGGTTATGGGGTAAGAGATAAATCTTGGGAACTATTAGGAGTGCAGGGGGCAGGAAGGGTAAAAGAGGGGTTAAGGTTAGAATTTGGGTTGAGAAGTGAGGAGGCAGAGTACCTAGGAAATATGCATGGGAAGAAGCAGAAGGGAAAAATATTGCATAAGGGGGTTTTATGGGGCAAGTGCTGTGGGGTGTTCCACATTGGACAACTTATTTACTAATCCAGTTACTGTGTAGTCTCTCATAATTGTAACCCTCACTATTAAAAGCCCCAACATAGTCAGTCTCAGTTAGTCTCACTGCTGCTTTCAGAATAGTCAGTCCCATCTTTGGCTAGTGTCAGCACTAGTAGTAGTCCTTCCTCTTAGGTCTTTACATTATGGCACATTTAAGAGTCAAAGAAGCATCCTTTTTTGCTTATAAAATATTTTAATTTTATTCACAGGTCTTATATAATAATTACTGGGCTTTTAGTACAGCCTGGCTGACACTTCCCTCCTCCTCCTCCTCCTCCTCCTCCTCCTCCTCCTCCTCCTCCTCCTCCTCCTCCTCCTCCTCCTCCTCCTCCTCCTCCTCCTCCTCCCACCACACCCACCAAGTTACCTAAGTATAACTATACCTATGTCTTTACCTTCACCACACTCTCAAAGTCAACAAGAGAACCAAACCATTATCAAATATGATTGATCAAATAAAATTATCATCAGCACAACCAATCAATCATATACATGACTATAAACCTAATCAAATCTAATTTAACTCAAACCTAACATAAACCATAACCACTACTACTCATATGATATCTTGCTATTGCTATTGCTATTTTCATCATTTCAGTCTACCACTAAAAAAAAAGGAAGCAAGAACATTATTATCATTATCATCTACTACCACTAGTCCACCCAATCACCCGATGCAAACACAAACACAATTACAACCACCAACTCTATTATCATGAACATGACTCATACACTACCTACCACACATTGACAACTACTACTATCTTCTTTCAAAAAAAAAAAAAAAAAAAAAAAAAAAAAAAAAAAAAAGAAGAGGAGAAGAGAGAATAAAAAAAGGAGAAAAAATCATAAGGTGCACGCATGAAATAAGGATCAACAAAAGTGACCAAGGGCAGATGTATATGTATGTAGGCATATGTGTGCAAGAAAGGAATGGTATACAAAGAGAAAAAAAAATGCCAGAAAGCCATAATGGGACAGGGGAAGGAACTAAGTCTTTTACTATAATCACCAAATCAAAAAACCAAAACAAAATGTCCCCCACAAAAAACCTTTAAATTTATAAATTGGCATACACATGTTATACAAAAGAAAAAAGAAAGAAAGAAAAAAGAAAGGGGGAAAAAGTAAAAGAAAGAAGTATTCATATAACCCAGCCATCTACCATTTTCTTTCTTAGAATAATACATGTTAACCAATAATCACTCATACAATGCTTACCCAATGTCACCAGAAAAAGTGTTTAATCATCTTCCTAATACATTTGTGTATACTCAATCAGATTTAGATTTAGAAGATAACATATCCCAAGAAGAAGAATCTTCATCACTCTTCAACCTAGGTGAAGAATCCAAGCTACTTTCCACCTTTCCACTACGTTTATTCATCTTATTAGAATTTGAGCTCACTACCATTCCTCCCTTTTTCAAAGAGCTAGGTGGTGATTCATTTTCACTTTCTGTGGGCGGTGAAGGTGATAAAAAGTCACTCTCGCCCCCACTTGAATAAATGACTGGTTCAATTAAAGGAGGAGTGCTTATTTCTTTTTCGACTGAATCTGGAAGTGAGGTACCTTTTTTGATGAGAGAGGTTGCATATTCATAATCCTGTCAAGATGCAGTAGAAAGAATCAAATTAACAAAATAAATTTTAAAAACTTTCAGCTTAAAAAAAACTCCAACTGACTCGATAAATACATTCAATAGCTTTGCTGACTCCAGACTCCTGAAATACAAATATAGATAAATACAATGTAAATATTCAAATAGTCACTTGGTCGGAAAAAAGAATGAATAAAATAAAATAACTCAACTGATCGTAATTTTTCTCCTATGATTTTTGCTCGACTAATCTGATTCAAATCGGTTGTAGCAGTCTTCAAAGCGTTAGACAAAGCTTTAGCCGTTAATTTTTTAACCGCAGAGCCCACTTGCAGTGCTTCCACTCGATCAGCCCCTGAACATACACATAAAAGTAAACTTGAATTGATCTCTCACACTAAAGAAATCTCATGATGAATACTTACAAAAGAATTGGTCTCCAAAGAAAGGCTTTATAATAGTAGGGATTCCAGCTGATGTGAAAGAAAACGAGAATAAAAATACGAAGTAGTAAAAAGAGCCATGCTAAATCGTCAATTTTTATTTCAGGAATAAATAACAGGAATGAAATGAGATTGACCTCTTAAGCTGGCTCCTGTCGTTCCAGCGCCTCCATGATGGCAAGCAGCGTTGATTTTAGGAAACAACCAATCATGAGGTACAGATTTGACTTGATAAATCATTTCTTCTCTTGATTTTTGAGCTTCTTCGCCCACTTTCGTTGATAAACTGAGAGGTAAAGTTTCTTTATCAGAAGCCAATCTATCGGACCATCCTTTTGAAATGATAGCATAAACATCTGCTTTTTCAACTGCCTCCATGACTATATTGAGTAATTCCTCTGGGTTGGGAACAACAATCTAACGCAGGTTGGATTCAGAGATGATTAAGAAAAAAAACGAAAATCGCATATAAAAACTCACTGATCCAAAACCAATATAAACCACCTTTTTATTGCTCTTTTGAGCTATACTTAGGAATTCCTCCAAACCTTCTTCAATATCCCAATCTTTCTCTTTTGCTTTGCCTTTTCCATTTTGATCTAAAACCCAAAAACCAGTAACATGCATCCATTCAAACCAATCGAGTGGTCGAGGTACCAATACAGGACTAAAATTATAAAGAAAAGGAACCTTGTGGGTTTCAAGTTTTTCTAGTGATGTGGGCTTTAAATGCAAAACATCTCTCCGCCATCTGTTAACTTGACCAGAGATAGCCGTCCAAAAAACCATATCAAACATAGTGTACCTAAATATTGTGAGGAAATAAAAACGAAATGTTATGATATTGAAAATTTAGGACAGATCACAACTGATGCAAAAGTTAAAAAAAAAAAAAAAAAAACACACGTCATGATATTGTATCGCCCACCCATCTTTCGGTCAGGGACTGCAAAAGCATGTGGATAAACTCTGGTTCTAGTCCAAGGCATTGTAAAAGCTCTGAAGTAAGGAATTTGTAATTTTTCTGCTATATGAATGCCTGACATCGTACTAGGACTTTCAATTAATAAGTCTGAGCCTATGCATGCTTCATAAGAACTTTTAAGTAAATCATCCAGCCATCCTCGGAACTAAAGGAAGAAAAGAAAAAATAAATAAATAAGCTAACGATTCAATGGCGAGAGGAGAGATTGACTCATAAAGAATAGATACTAGCCTTGCTTAATCCTTCCTTCAAGAATGAAATACTAAACATGCCTGTAGCACACGAAACAGATGGTTAGAATTTATTGGCCCAGAAACTTTCACACTTGAACTCAAACAAGTTAAATAAACCATAATACTCTTACCATTGTCAACACAAATCTTCATCAACTCAGCTGGATCGCCTCCAATGCCAACAAACCCAATTCCAAAACTTTCGACCCATTTTCGATATTCTTCATGAGTAGCAATTTTACATTGATGTCCATCTCTCATTAAGCCAACACAAAGGGCGATGTAAGGTTGCACATCACCTCGTGAACCGATTGTTAAACAGGTAATTTTCAACTTGCCAGGGGGAGGGAAAGTCAAGAAAGATGAGGAAGCTGATCTAAACATCATCGGTGGACTTTGAGCAGAATCCGGAGAATGAGCAGATGGACTGGTAGGTGATGAGATTTTGCTGTTTATATGTTGAGATGGAGTAACAGATGAAGCAGCATGGGCTTCCAAATCTCTCAAAACAAGAGCCTCACGAGCGGCGCTTCCTTCAGCTTCTGGAGTAGCTTTACCTAAAATGTTAGAAGCCTCTTCTCGACTTATCAAATTCAAAAATTTTCTTAACAAGTAAGTCATTTCACTACGATCAGCTTCGTTGAGAAATTCAAGAAAGATTTCTTCATAACCAGATACGATGATCACCAAACCAGCGTAACCAAATCTAAAGCCCTTTTGAGTTTCAAAACTGATGACGTCCTGAACTGGTAATATCATCTTGGTGGATGACATGGGTTTTGAGCCTTTGAAACAAATTTTGTACTTGCTCTTATTGGGACATGGTGCAGATGTATCAAGGGTTGATAAGGATGAAATATATAGCTGGCCGAAAACAGGAAGACCACGAAACAAATAACAAGGAATCTTCTTCAAGCATACTGCTTCACTGGGCAAGCTAAACAGAGACTGAAACCTGGTTTGATTGATAAATTCTGAACGAGCACTGGATAAGATTTCCGGTTCATCAACCAAAACTCCACTATCATTTACCATAGCATTGTCGCCATTTTCGCTATCATCATCATGCAAATCAAGGGGTTCTGTGTCAATCACTTCCTCTGCTGCTGTTGAGTTTGTCAAACTTCTTTTCATGATCTTTCTCTTGCCGAAAGCCATCAATGCGGCGGTATCTGCTGGACTAGAGATGAGGCCTCTTGCAGAATAAACAGGTTTAGAAGTAATCAATTCCTTGGCCGTCGTAGGAGCATGTTTAAGCCAGTTAGGTAACAAGTTCCATCCCACATTGGTGGTTCCATCAGTTGATGGAAGCGGAAGAGATGGACTAGGAGTAGAGTGCGAAGGAGATTGAGGCTTGTGCCGGTAAAGATTTCGAGTGGAATCAGATACTTTATTTCTGAGTGTCGCTTCTGATGCCGTCAAAGGGTCGCTGGTGTGCTCTATCATAGGAGGGGATGGAGAAGGGCAAGAAAAAGGAGGAGACAAAACCGCAGCCCGGGAACCAATGGAAGACGACAATTCTATAACGACTCCTTCGTTAGGTGAAGCAATTGAAGGAGGGACTATCAAAGAAGTTTGAAGGGAGGAAGAAGATTTAAGAAAGGCTTCTAAACATTCCTGAATTTTTTCATGTGGTTTTGTTACACCACCCTCTTGGAAAAAGGCAAAAAAATATTCATCTACTAATTGAACAACCTTTGGAGCTGCCTCTTCAAGGGCTGAGTCCGCGACTTCAGATTCTTCCTTGGTCACAATTCTAAGAGTTTCAGCAAAGTTCAAGCAGCTACTTTTTTCAATACCATTCAAGCCACCATCAATGGTTTCAAAGGGAATCGAGATTTTGACGCTTTCACCTTGATTTTGACAAGTAAAAGCAACCTTTTTAAGAGCCTTCACCCATTCATCACGACTAGCACGACTATCAGCCAAAAAATGATGAGCTGACCTCCTACCTCCTGAGGAGTGAATCTTGAAGGCCCATTGCGCATGAGAGTCTTCAGATTTACTATGTTTTTGAATAGGCTCGATTTTAGTGCAATAATGGAGATCGATTTGCCCATCAGGGAAATAAGGTTCATTGACTGAAGGATACCAAGAGAGCACAGCATCTTTTAAGACAAACCAATGTTTTTTGGTGTAGCGGCGCAATTTTTTGTACTTTCGGGATAATGAACCAGACTTGAGAGTGGATGTAGAATTGGTAGAAGGATTTAAGTAAGCATAAAAACATAAATGACGATTGGTGATGTACAAATAGCCTTGAAGGAGGACTTCACGAAAGAGCCAACAGGGAAACTCAGCCATCAAGGGTTCGACACGAGGTAAGTTAAAGATAGCGGCAAGTTTCTCAGCCAATACATCACTCCTTGCTTGATAGGGTATTGAGCTTTGAGCATCAAGCAAAGATGGAGGATTAGGGAAAGGAGAAGTGGGATTGTACGTTTTTGGTTCAAGATCTTGATCGGATGGAGGACAGGAGGGTGAAGTATGATCTTGCGAAACATTAGATGAATCATCCGCACTGCTCAAGCGAGGGATGGCAAGGAGGGAAGAACTCATGGGATCATATTCTAGGAACGAGAAAGATAAAGATGAATTAGATTTGGATTTGAATTAAACGATGAGGGAGATGGAAAGAGAGAAAGAGACATACGAGCAGGATTTTGGGAGGTAGGAGAGGGTTGTAGATGGGAGAGATGCTGAGTTGAAGAGGAAGGAAGATGAGGACGGAGGTTTTGAGGATGATTAAGGATCTGGATAGCTTTGAAAAGCTGTAAGAAAGACTGGTTTGGATTTTGATAATCCAGCGACATGGAGACAGAAGGAGGTTTTGAAGAAGGTGAAGGAGACGAAACAACTACAAGCTGTGGAGGTGTTAGGAGAGGATGAGAACGAGTGGTGGGCTGGGTGATGGTGGTCGTTGTGGATCCAGAGGATTTGCGCGCGGTGCTGTAAGGCATCTGGACGTCAATTAGGATGGCTCCAAATGCGCGTTAGTCCTGGCTCAAGAAGTGCTGTTGATGAGATTCGGGTGAGGACTTGGCGAAGGCGAAGGCGAAAGATTGCAGACTGGATGGTTTGGATTTCTTGTGTAGATGGTTGATTGTATTTTGTAGTGTTTAGTTTCTGTTTTAATTTATTTGGCGGCGACAGTAACAGCAAGATGATGTGCTGATCATCAACCAGTAACAATCTTCAGTCCTGCCAGGCTGTGAATCACACCCCCTATATATACTCACTCCATCCGCTCTGTCAGGGTCTTTCTTTATAAAATCACCCTATCTCGACTGCCCGCTCATCTCTGCTTTGGTCATCTTCCGTCATCTTTCTGTCTTGACTATCTCTTTTGTTCCCCCTACTTTGATGCTTTCTACTTACCTTTCTTCTTTTTTACCCTTACTTAATATCTTTCTTCTTTCTGCCGTCTTTTTTTAGCCGTCGTCTACACGGTTCTCAAAATCCCTAACTCTAAATCCCATATCGAGTTACACTCTTCGCTTGTCATATCTTCCCTCTTTGACCCTTTAGCCCTTATCACCAACTCTATATTGAAATCATCATTCCATTTTATCGTCAAATTTATAGTCGCTTGATTACCTTTATATCATTTCATGTGATCCCGTGATCATGTATCGGCAACCACTACAAAATTTGAATTAACCTTAATATTAGCAGCATCAACATTAGGATCACTCGTCACTAAGGGTATAGAATATCACTAATTGCCACGGTATGTTGTGTCCTAAAATCACCTTCATTTTGGATGGGTTAATAGGCATAAGACATACCTTACGCATCGAGTTGCCGGATGAGGGGAAGAATTAAGCATAGAATAAACGAAATACACAACACAACACAGCATGTATGTGTGTGTTTGCGTGTGTATGCGGGGAAAAGGGGAGAATGAGTTCAATTAGGAGTTTGTGTAACGGGAATAACGATTACAGTTAAAGTCATCAAATCACAAGTCCAAAATAAACCTGTTAATCTAATATTACTCTTCCTACTATGCTCGAACAAACGAAGAGCAATATACTCCTTATTGAAGCGTAATTACCTACACATATAAACCTGCGTAAGAAAGCCTGCGGCTCTTCAATGAAAAAAGTTGTGTTTTTCTTGTTGGAGCACTTGACATTGATATTAGACCACACACAACAAAATTACGTCACTTTGTTGTCAGATGTCAAGTTTTCCGTTATATATATATATATATATCTATATATCTATATATATTTTTAAAAAAAGCGGCGATTTGTATTTTTATTTTTTAGATTTCCTCTAGATATGTATATAAATAGCCAGCGAAAGAGAGTAGAGGAAGAAGGGGTATGTATTTATTTTGTAGAATCGCTCGCCCCAAGGGCATGAAACTACTATCAATGGTGCTATGAACAAGGGAAACATAGGCGGTGATGGAAGAAGGGGTGCGATATAGTTTGAATGTGATCAGAGTTTCAATTTGTGTAGCAGATTGTCCTTTACTTCGCTTACCAATCTTGTTCCTGATCAGGGACTCATCAATAACCAACGAATTAACACGGATAGAGTTACTGTTTACTCTTATGTATAATACTCTTTACTATTCAATAATCTTGCCTATATATATATAACTATATTGGAAATGGTTTGTGAAGTTTTAAAAATATTCTCTATGACTTTCTTAGCGAAATTTGGCTAATTGTGTCATTTGTCAGTGTAACTAGACTGATTTTGCCGTGAGTCTCCATCAGTCGTTTTCAATATATGTAGCTATATATATATATACATGTGGTTTTTTGTTGTTGTCATACTGATCATAGATGATGTCAACCTTATACATCAAGCTGTAGCACGGTGTCAGCCTATAGAACTCCGGAAAGAACCATTTTAGATTTATTACTTTACCTGTAGCACGGTGTCAGCCTATAGAACTCCGGAAAGAACCGGAGATTAGGAGACGCCGCGACTACAGTCTATATACATTTGCACACATAACTAAGTACATAGTCCTAGTGACTTAACATCCCCCCCACTTAGTTATGAAAAATATTACTGATATCCCCCCCATGCAAACATAACCAACTCCAAAATGAAAAAAAGGAAATAAAAGGAAATGAGAAAAAATAAGAGAAATAATAAAATATAAAAAAAAAAAAGGAAAAAGAAGAGAAGAGAAATATAACCCCACCACCACACACACACATCCTTCCTTCTCAGCATTGTTAGAGATGGGCCCAGTGATTTTGTGAGTATATCAGCCTGCATTTGAGCAGTAGGAACCCATTCCAATGTTGCTTTCTTTAGAAAGAGTTGTTCATTAACAATATAGAAACACCTATCCACATGTTGTGTCCGCTTGTTGCCAGGGTTATCTTTTGCATTGGCAATTGCTCCTTTGTTGTCGCAGAAGATCTTGATAGGGGGAATATCAGGGAAGATATCTTTGAGCAAGTTTGAGATCCAAATTGCGTCTTTCATACCCCCACCAAGTGCCACATATTCAGCTGTGCATGATGAATCACTTACTGTCAACTGGCGCCTTGATGTCCAAACAATTGGGCAAGAGTTAAGGAGTAGCAGGTGTCCACTTTGAGCTCTTGAGAATTCTTTGTTATTCCAAGTGGAATCAGAAAAAGATAGAAGCTCAAGTGGTGAGTTACGGTCAGGGTGGATGTGAAGACAAAGGGTAGCGGTGTGTTGAACATATCTAAGGAGGTGATTGAGAGCAATCCAGTGGGTGGCATTAGGTTTGGAGGAGAAGCATGCCAAAAAATTGACTGGGGAAGACAGATCTGGTTTAGTTGCAACTGCCACATAACTGAGAGCACCTAGAATGGAGAGATATTTAGTTGTCTCTATAGCTACCTCTTCATCTTTTGCCATGGTGATTTCCAAATTATTTGGTAAGGGTGATCTTGTGGTCAATCCAGATGGGTTATGAGTCCGTAGAATCTTGTCAATGAGCTGAAAATTGTGTAGATCAAAACCTTCTGGAACTTCTTTGATAGAAACACCTACTATACCATCAATATTATCATTCCATTTTACCTTCAAACTACCATCCAAACCATCTTCCAAACACTTCAACACCGCCTCACTACTACCAGTAACTATACCATCATCAACATGTATCCATATCACACCCAAACAATCCCTCTTCCTAAGAACATAGAAACTTTTATTGTACTGACTTGCCTTATACCCCAAGGCGTCCAATTTGCTGGCTATATGGAGCCACCAGCATCTTGCCGCTTGCTTGGTACCATAGAGGGCTTTCTTTAAGCGTAAGGCATTGCCACCGTCACGTAGCTGATAACCTTCAGGAGGTCGCACCCAAATTGCCTCATCAATTGGACTGTGAAGGTAAGCAGCGGTGACATCAAATGATTTGACAGGCCATTTGTGATAAGCTGCTAAAGTGAGGAGAATGCGTTGTGAAGCAAAAGTAGCAGTTGGGGCAAAGGTGTCAGTAAAATCAATACCGTACTGTTGTAAAAAACCTTTAGCTACATATCGTGCCTTGTAGATTGGCGTTTTGGAAGAGGGATTTTTTAATGTAAAGACCCATTTTGCATTGGTGAGCTTGGCGCCAGGGGGGAGCTTTTCCTCATACCATGCATCCATGTCTTTCATGTTTAGCAGTTCCCTTTTGCAAGCTTGGTCCCACTTGCGACTGTCAGGTGAGATCATAGCTTGCAGATGTGTTCTGGGAATAATGGATGATTGGGAAAAACCTTTTTTAAAAGTTTCATGTACAGCTTTTTCCTGAGAGATAAGAGTTTCCTCATCCTTGAAATCACCTAGTTTCATATTATTGAGGATATGATCTAGAGAGCCCTTTGATGGTGGTGGTTGATAGGCAGCTTTGTGAGCAGGAAGTTGGTCACCAGGGAAAACAGCCATAGCAGATTCAAAAAAGGAGTTCGATTCTGGGTGCCAGAAAATCCAACCTGCATTATTCAGAGAATAACCTATACACTTACAAATCAAAGCTTGTTGGTCCAGTTTACGTCTAGTTTCTTTATGGATATGGACAAAAGCTGTTTCACCAAATATTCTGAGGTTTGAGTAAGTTGGGTCACAATTGTACATGAGCTTCAGAGGAGTTTTCTCACCAGTCTTGACATTTGGGAGCCGGTTGTGAATATGAGCTGCCCATTTGTAAGCAAGGCCCCAGAAACATTCAGGTAGTTTGCTTGCTAGTAAGATTTTCCTGGCAATGTCCCCAACTGTTCTGTTGAACCTTTCAGCTGTTCCATTTTGCTCATGATGGTGGGGGCATGTAACTTCATGAGTAGCACCAATGTCGGCCAAGATCTGAGCCATTTTATTGCTGTGCATCTCACCTCCATCAGTGCCCAAAACCTGAAGCTTTTTCCCGGTTACATTTTCTAATGTTTTATAGAAGGAAACAAAACAAGAAGTTGCCTCAGATTTGGCATTCAGCAAAAATACCTCACCATAGGAAGTTGAGATTTCTCTGAACATTGATGCCCATCTAGCACTGTGAATAGTGGGATCCATGGGACCAACAAGATCTCCAACAATTAAACTCAGTAAGGATTCTGGCTTTGATTTACGAGTGGCTGATGGTTTCCTAGTGCTTTTTGCAATTAAACAGTCTTCACAATCAATCTTACCTGCAGGCATAGTTAGTGGCAATCCAGTGCCCATACCAGCATTGAATATTTTCCTGATGGTTTCAACGCTGACATGTCCTAGTCTTCTATGCCAGTCCATCAGGGAACCTTTGGCGGCAGGTGGATGATTGATATGATTCTTCTTCTTAACAGTGCGATATAATGAAGGGTGCAAGGAATAGCAATAAGAAGGAACATCATTTGGATTGAAATTACTAACACTAATTACATCCAAGACCCATTGTCTTCTGGTATTCTCTACTCGGCCAGTCATAATCAAATCCTCTTTCAGATAAATCCCCAAATTTTTATTTTCAGAACACAAACCAAAGCAGAAACCACAGTTCACTAAATTAAATAAAGAAATAAGAGCAGTCCTAACATCTGGACAATAGAAGACATTGGTAATAGTGACTATTTTACCATCCCCTTTAATTTTTAAATCTCCTATGCCAGTGATGAAGGAAGAAGGACTGTTAGTGGCCACTTTGACTGGAATCTGCCTCTCAAGAAGTTTGAAATTGTTTAGAAGGCTCACATTGCCAGTGACATGATGAGTCGCTCCACTGTCCAAGATAGCATACTTATCAGCAATTGCATCAGGAGACCATTCAGCACTATTGAGATCAATTTGTTCAACCATTTCATATAGTGCCTCAATGTTTTGTTCAAAGATAGTGATTTCATTAGCTTCAATTTGAACATTTCTGGCACAAATAGGACCACGTTGAGGGCGTTTGTATGGAATGTAGACTTTCTTGTTTCTTGCATTAGGATCAGAGGCAAAAGCAGTAGCACATTCCCGCATAATGTATAGTTTAGGTGAGAAATTTGAGGAGTGAGGATTATATGGGCAGTGTGCTACAACATGAGCAGTGGAGTGACATTCATGACAATTAGGACGTGCACCAGGAGGCCTGTAAGAGTCAGTCCTCCTCTGGGGTTGAGCGGTGGCATGAAAAGATGGTTTGACAGTAAGGGTAGCAGCAGGTGATGAAACTCCTTCTTGATAAGCTCTGTTTTGGGCAAGAGTTGGCATGAGTTGGAAAAAATCTTCAAAAGTAACAGATTTTGAGTCAGGGCGATTATTGAGGGCAACACATAGGTCAACATATAGATCTTTGAGTAATGAAGGTAGTAAAGCATGGGACATAAGAGCTTTGAAAACTTTCTGATCAAACACAATCCCTTTCTGTTCAATGACATCAAAGTGTTTGTTGAAGGCCTCTAAATATTCAGCATGTGAGGTAAACTGAGTTTGTTTTAAATTGATGAAATTACTGATAGCCGTCATGATTGATGTATGATTGGATCTAGTGAATTTGTTGGAAATGTGGAGATAGGTCTGACGTGCTTTCCAATCTGTTGAAATTTCATGGCGTAGAGTACTAGAGATTGAGTGAACAAGAATAAGATGTGTGACTCTGTCTTCAAAATCATCAGGACCAGGTTCATCATTCATTGCATAGGCTCTCGTGCCAACAAAATCTTTGATAAGTGCCATGACGTTGCTGTGCCACTCAGAGAAGTTGCTACCTGATGTTTCAAGGCAGGGAATGAACTTGGTAAAATCAATGACATTTTTTAATGTCCTTTGTCGCTCAATCATTCCTATGGGTTGTGTAAGATGAGGAGGAACAGGGCGGCGGAAGGGGGAAATGGAACAGCCCTGTGCAAGCAATGATTGTGAATTAGCAGATGCCATATTTTTGGTAGAGGTAGTTGGCAATTCCCCTAAATTTAATTCCCCTATTGCACAGGTTATTTCATTGATAGGGGTATTTAGTTTAGGGGGGGGTGGCTTTATTGGTTGTATCAAAGTTATGGTAGTGTATATTAGTGGCAGTGGTAAGTGTCTCTTTTTGCTTTGCTACTGTTGAATGAGAGGGGGGAAGGTACAGGGTGTCTTGCTACACTGTAGTGGTAGCAAGGAGGAGGTAGGGGAGGGAACAGTTGATTTGGGTAGCGAGATTAACGAGGGGGAGGTAGTAGGTATAAGGACCTTAGGAGTAAGGTCCTGGGGATTCAAGGGTAAGGTAGGGGAGGTAGTGGTGGGAGGGGATGTATCTAGTTTCAAGGGCAAGGGAGGGGAGGGGGATGGTGGTATGGAGGTGAGAGTGGGGGAAGGAGTAATAGAAGATGATTGACGTGTTGAGGAGCGGGTTTTGTGTGAAGCGTCGGGATAAGTTGGGGGGATAGAGGGATCAATTCCAAGGCTTTTAAGCTCCTGGGAAGATATTGAACAGGTACGTTTAATTTCACCAGCACAAGGAGGAGGAGGTATGTCTTTTTCAGACATGCACTGGGGGTCTTTCGGCTACTAACATTCCTAGTGTTGCTAACGTTGTGGAGTTTTGTACGGCTAACGTTTCAATGCCCGCAGGTACAGCCCATAACCTGTAGCATGGTGTCAGCCTGTAGAACTCCGGAAAGAACCAATTATCATTACTTTACCTGTAGCACAGTGTCAGCCTGTAGAACTCCAGAAAGAACTGGAGAACAGGGGACTCTGTGACTACAGTCTATATACATTTGCACATATAACTAAGTACATAGTCTTAGTGACTTAACAGCTATATATATATATACATGTGATTTTTTGTTGTTGTCATACTGATCATAGATGATGTCAACCTTATACATCAAGCAGATGAAAAAACGTCAATCCATCTATAGAGACAGGATCAGATACACTACTCCAAGAGGAACCGGAGTTAAGTGCACCCATCTCTACAGGTATAAATACTAACTCGCCAAGTACATAACACCATCTCAATTTTAATATTTCACAAGCAATGTTTAATAATGTTATGGTTTCACCATAGTTATGTACTTAGCTAGGCTCCCATCATGTATATAGTCTAGCCTCTGGTCCCTTTGGAGTACTTTCCTTGGTTCTGAAAAGGCATCATTCTCCACAAATAATCCCTCCTCCCTTTCCCCTCTCTTTTCTAAAAATAATAATAATAAAGTTAGGGTTCCTTCTCCTTCTGAAAAAATTAAAATTAAAAAAATTAGAGAGAGTTGGACTTGTGTCTAGGAGTTTTGCCTATAGAGTTTTTAAAATTTAAATTTTTATTTAATTTTAAATTTTTGATTTATTTTTTTTTTTTTTTGGGGGGAGGTGTGTGTATGCACCAAATAATTACACTGACACTTGAACTAATTGATGGTTAAGGACAGTTTTACCATTCCTTCTACTTTTTTTTCTTTTTTTTTCTTGGTCATGAATGGATGGGTTTTGAGGCTTTGCTATCAAGGTTATATTTTTGGATCTCTGGGATTAATTATTTGGTAATTAAATAGTTAACTAACTGATTAATCCATTTGACAGCATAAGTAACCAAAATGTTTGGTGAAAATTGGGAGAAATTAAGTGAACTTTCATCAATTGTTTTAAATATATAAGGCTAGCTTAACTGGACAGTATAATTCCAGGTAACATATTCTCTCAACACCACTTATAATTATTGTATTTCCCATAAATTTCCAAGTATTTTTTTATTGCAAATGTGTAACATGATTACTATATTGTGCTTCTCAAATCAAAATATTTGAATTTTTTTTTCTTGAAAAACAAGTATTTTTTTAGAAATTGATTTTTCTTTTTTGGATTTGAGCATGTTTATATATATATATTAAAAATCAAGAAGATTGTTTTGGTACTGGTGGTAGATACCAATTGAGAGAGGAGAGACTAAAGAGTGATTTTATTGGAAATTTTTTTTTTTAAAGTCTGCCATTTTTTTTACTTTGGTTGGCCTGTGTGCAAATAATTTGATGTAAAAATGACTTTATCATGGTGTTGGTAATTGTTTATCTTTCAGTGGACTTGTTGGTATTGCTAAGATGGTGATGGTTTAAAGAAAAGGGAGAGAGAGGTGGAAAAAATGGGGGGAGGGGTGGGGATGAGGATATATTACTGGGCATATTATGTATGTAAAGCCCCTACAAATAAGTCCTCATCACTCTTAAAGTATTTGTTTGACTTCAAAATCATGACTAAAATGACATAAATCTTGTCAATTTGATCAATTCATAGCCCTAGATTCATAAAATCATATCAAAAATATAAAATTTTGAGTATTCTTTTTATTCCATTAAATTTCATTAAGAATTGGGAATTTGAGCTTCTAAACTAGTGATTGAAGCACAATGAGATTAGCACCTTTATAAAGAGTGGAAAAAATAATAGTCTTATTTAAAAAGTTGATATGTTGTTGGGGTTTTTTTTGCTTATGTTTGTGGGGCCAATCCACTGCATTATCCCTCAACAAATTAATTTTAATAAAAATAAAAACTGAAATAAAATAAAATTCTAACATAAAATTTCAAAAATCAAAAATAAACTTAAAATATATATATAATAAATCTTGAATCCTGTGTTTCAGTGAGCATAATCAGTTGGCATTGTGTTGATCCAGTTTATAGTCTTAGAGGACTACCTATATGACAAAAAAACAAATCCAGGTTTAAACTAGAAACAGAGAAATTTTTGTAAAAAACATTGTGGGGTAATTTTGTATAGAGAAGCCAGCCCATCAATTACCCTCAAACTTGCCAATATTTAATTTAGAAGGCTCGCCTGTGAACAATTCTACCAGATTAATTACATTCCTACACAAATCTTCACCATAAAATTTTGACATTAAATTTAACAATCAATTTCTTCATAATGATAGTAAATAGTTTATCCTCATTCCAAAAGACTTCTTCATCTTAAATGATAGTAAGTAGTTTATCCTCTTTTAAGAGTACTTCCTTGTATCAATAATTAGCAGTTTACCCTCATTTTGGAGTTATTCTTCAGCACTTCTGGTGCCCCTAGGATAGAACCATTTGACTTGATAAGCAGCTACCATCTTCTTTAATACAATTCCATCCAGCTCTTCTAAAAAATTTGAACCACCAGACACCTGTTCTCTGAATTTTTACAGTAATTTCCACCTATCAGCAAAAATCTTCCCCCACTGACATTCCAAACTTCTATTATACACCAAAACCATATCTCCAGATTTCTAAGGTTTTCTGAGTCTATGAGACAACCACATATCCCAATATTTGACTGACTGAGTTTGGATCTTGATTATCCTAGAATATGCCTTTTCTAAAGTTTCTTCTTTCTTCTCTAGCTGTATCATTATTGCACATAACAAATCTTCAGTAGTTTTGATGGTATCCCAATCTACTCCAAGATATGATTCAGCCTCTAAATCAGCTGGTGAAACTGCCTTTTGACCAAAAACTAGCTTTTAAGGTGAATATACTGTTGCCCTTTTGACATTGATTCTGTCAGACAATAAAACTAATGGTAAATAGTGCCTTCATTTTTCAGCACTGGTCCCACACATTTTAACCAAAGCATCCTTAATAACTTGATTCCTTCTTTCTACCATTCCTTCAGCTTCAGGATAATATGGGGTTTCTACCCCAACCTTTGATCCAAATTTTTATATAGCTTCCCTAAACCTGACCTCAAATTCAGGACCTCCATCAACAGTCACCAATTTCATCACTCTATACCTATATACCCAATCTTTCATTAAAAATTCTGCCAAATTTTCGGCATTTAAATTAATAAGAGGGCCTGCTTCTACCAAAAAAGTTAAATCATCTTTAGAAATAATTAAATATTTATAACATCCCTCTTTAATATGAACAGCATCCAAACTAAACCTACCAAAAAGAGGGTTTTCAACAGTTGCATGTCCAGGCTCTTTTGGCCTTAAATAACATCTTTTTTGAAATTCTTTGAATTACTGAACCCACTTTTTGACAGCCAACTTCATGCCTGGCCACCAAAATATATCAGCAATTTGTCTGTATGACTCTCTAATTCCTCTATGCTCAATATCTTCATACAGTAACTTCATAACCAGCTCTTTCCCTTTTCTCTGAGTAAGAAAAACTTAAGGATTTGCATACCAACTTTTCATAAATATACTACCAGATAAGTAGAATCTGGGAACCTTCATTTTGATAGCCACCCAATCATCATCATCAAAATTCTCTGGCCATTCCAGAATTAACAAATATTTAACCATCTTCAAATAAAATCATGTCTTTCCCCAGACTTCATCTTGAAATTCCATTAATACCAAATCAACAGGCACTTCCTTATCAAAAAAAACACTTGCACATGAATGAGCCAATAATTTTAAACCTTAAATTTGACAACTTATCATATAAGATTTTAAAATTTCTGTCTCTGAACCTTCCAAACTTTCTTTACCTAAATTTTCTTTTACCTCTTCAACACCCCTTTCAGCATCAACCACTTCTTTTTCATCCATCCTCTTTTTAACCAAATTTTCACAATAAACCAACCTGTCTTTAACCAAATTATCTAATAATCCAAAATATACACCATTCACCAGTTTTCTACTATCCCACAAAATTACACCATTTCATCTCAAAACTCTTTTTTACAAAATTTATCTGCAACATCAAACTCCCAAAGCACATCATTTATCATAATTTTATCATTATTCAAATTTATACAACCAGAAAGTTTAACCTCATGGGTGAGGTAATTGTCATTATTTACACATATTGAGCCAGCCAGTTTAATCTCATGCGGGAGGTAAAGAAAGTCTTCAGAAACTTTTGTTCTGGAATTGATAACAGGTATATCTTCATTGAATTCTTCAGAGTCAGAATCCTCTTCAGTGGGTGGTCTTCTTGACAATCCATCTTGAATAGTAAAAGTTTTTCCAGGCTTATGAACTAAATCAAAAAAAAAATTGTATAAAAGCTACCTATCTGGTCATGGGTGCATTTGGTAAGCTTGGGGAATTAATCATTTGAATTAAGGATTTAGAATCCACTTGAAGTTTGAAGTGTTGACCCCATATAACATTTTGAAGTTTCTTCAAAAAAATTTTCACACCACAAAATTCCAATTTAGGCTGAGAATATCTTGATTCCACCTCAGTAAGAACAACATATTCATACCTGACGGGTATTATGTAACCATTATTAGACATTATGGACAAGACCACCCTAGCAGCAATTTGACTTGGATCAAAAGCCAAATAAATCCTACCTGCTCCTTTTCCATAATCTAATTTATGGATCACAATATCCTCTCCAACTACCTTCATCAACTTCACAAACACCTCTTCACATTCATTGTCCCACTCCCAATCAGCATCCTTCTTAGTTAACTGTCTAAATGGTGCCACCAATGAAGAACAGTCCTTGATAAACACTTGAATACAAACAAATACACCTAAAAATCCCCTGAATTAAGTAGTATTTTTGGGTCTTGGCCAGGACTGAATTTTGTTAACCTTCTTCTTTGACATTATCATACCCTCTCTACATACCACATGACCAAGAATATTCAAAGCTGGTACACAACAAGAGAACTTTTAGCCAGAAATAGTTAAACTAGCCTCTTCAATCCTAAATAAAATCCTCTGCAGAACAACAGCATATTCCCAGATGAGTTTTCATATCCTTGGATTCTCCTCCAGCACTTCATTATCATAATCTGCTGAAGGAACTCTTATTACACCATCATCAATAACTATACTTGCATATTGTGGAATTTCATCTTGAAGAATACAAGCCATATGAGTTTGATAAACAGAAACCAAATTTGTTGCACCTTGAGGTAACATTTTTAATTGTAATTGTCCTATTGGAGTATAGAAATTAGTGAGAGGCCTAGAATCAGGATGTAATTCTCTCTCATCATATCTGCCAATAATATGTCCTAACCCATAACACACTCTACCAGAAAACTCTTCTACAAACTCTTCTGCACTAGGTGGTATACCAGAATTTTTTATTGTAAACCTGTTTAATTCCCTAAGATCATGAACTACCCTGAGATTTCCATTAGGTCTATTGATACACAATACTGGACTTGAATAACCTGATGAAGACTTTTCATATAATCCAGTTGGAGTCTGTTCTCTAATGACTTCAATACAATCATCTTTCAAAGCTTCAGGAATAGGAATTGGTTTTTTCTGCCATGGTTCATGACAGAAAACAGGAATATTGTAAGGTTCCCCATAAGAATGCTTCAACACACCCCTATCCTCTTCAAAAAAAAGCAATGGCCTTCTCCCTTTTTACCATCACATCTAACAACAACTTCTTCTCTTCACCTGATAACCAATCTTCAGGTCCAAAATTAACAACATCCAATCTCTCAAAAGTGATTCTTGATGTTTCAGAAAATTCAGGAAGATTCTTGACTAAAGGAGAGTCATAAGGATCTCTTAATAAATTTGGCCTCTTCAAAGGTGGGTTTATTTCAGCTGGTAGTGGTTCATTAATTGGTCTGACCTTATTAGCTACCTTTTTATATATTCCTGCATTGACATCCACTTTGACTTGAGGAATAATATCTTTTCTAGATCCACCATTACGTAGACCATCATCAGAATTTTCTTCATCATCTGAATAAGAAAGAAAAATAAGTTGAAACATAATAATAATAATAATTATTTTTTACATTTTTATCCCTTTTACTTTCATCTAATTTAAAACATAATTTTAAATCACCATAACCACAATTTTCCTCCATAAAATCCGCAGTAAATAAAGTTGGAAGTTTAACCTCTTTCTGGAGGGCAGAAATAGAATTATCACAAATATTATTTTTCTGTGAATTAATTATACTAAGATTTTTTTTGATTTTGTTGAGTTGATTGCAGTTAATCCTTTTGCTGGAGGCTAGAAAATATACCCCCAGAATAAAAATCACTATTATCCACCATTTTAACCAAAATCTCATTCCAATTTTAATGCAACACTAAAAATCCCATCTTTCATCTATACCCATTTTTAAAATTTATAGAAAAATATGATAAAGATAATAAACATATAGAAAAATCCAAATCATAGTGACATTCCAATGAAATATCAACAGATAATAATTTAGAATCCACTTGAGTTATCTCCAAGTGAACCAACCTATTGCAATCCAAGATCTTTTTTGAGGAGAGGTTTAAACATTAGAGCAATTCACCCTTACTACCCCAAAAAATGGGGCTCCACATTATTATTATATTTAATTAATTCACCAGAAGCTAACATTTTAATTTATCTCTTCTTTGTGCAGACACAACACTGACACATGAAAGTTACACCAGGCCTAGTCTCCTAAACTTCATCTCCAGGTGGTTCCAACTGCATATGTAAACTTCTCATATCACTGCAAGTAATCTCCAAACTTATTCACATACCAGATTGATATCTAATCTTGGCTTCAAAATCCACCAACAAAGAACCACCAAAACCATCTTTACAGACCTTCTGGCCACATAAAAATAAACCTTCCCAACAGATCCACCAACACCTAGCTTTACATGCTCTTTTGCTCCCATCAGCTCAGTATCATGTCCTCCAATACATATAAGGTTTCCAAAAGTTCCAGTCTTGATTGGAAGACTAATAGTTTTAGCCTGCTCTAATGAAATTAAATTAATTTGAGACACCAAATATACCAGAGCCTTTACCTCTTTACCATTAAGAGTAACCATTAGATATCCCAGAGGAGCAGAAAAATGAGTTTCAATCTCCTCACCAAATATCTCCACATTTTCACACATATAATCCACCTCTCCAGCTGCTACCTGTCTCTTTTTCAGATGCTTCTTTTGCTTCTCTGCAAGAGCAGGACAAATCATAAAAAATTCACCTAAAGATAGAGGAATCTGAAGTTGATTCACTCTACCAAAAACAACTTTCATCACATTTTCTTGACCAACCACTACTGGCCTTTCATATGGAGCTTTTGATTTAACAAACTTGGCCCTGGGAACCTCTTGGGGACCCACATTTCCATTATTTTCAAACAAATTAAACATCTTCAGAATTAATAACCCTAGCTCCATCACCTACTACTTTCACTAATCCAGATCCATCACTGGTCCTCCTCACACCCTCCATTAGATTAGGACCACTAAAACTTGGTCTGGGGAGAGATTCCAAAGGTACATCCTCCTCAGAATCCAAATCTTCATCCACAGGCATAGGTTCACCATTTAAATCCAATGTACCCAAACTAGGAGGCCCAATATCAGCCAACCCCTTCTGCATCCTATATATTTCATCTTTAGAATGAATTTTCTTTTCCACCTTTTTTGGTTTTACCTTTCCTGTCTTAGCACTTAATTGGCTCTGAATGTTACTTTTAGCTTTAGTAGCAGCTGCCCTCCTAGCAGCATCCACATCATATCCTCCTTCCATACAGTTTCCATCAACTCTAGCAACAAAAAATAGTTCCAATCCAATAAAATAATTTGAAAATGTGGCCTTACAGACCTCCTTCTCTTTACCCTTATCAATTTTTCCACCATCATTACCATCATTATTTTTACCTTTACCATTATTAACATCATTATCACCAGCTAACTCTACAAACCTGGCCCTCTTTTCACCCATCATATTCCTCTTAAACAAATAAAAGGGAGTCTGACCTTCAGTGGGCTTTATGAAAGATCTATCAGGAAGTTTTTAGACCTTTCCATCAAATTTGACTTTGCCAGCATTCAAGTAACTATACAAATAAAAACAATAACCAGCTCTGTCCCCCCTCCCATTACAATAAGAGCACACCCTGGGTTTGTTATATACACCTCTAAAACAATTCCCACCATTACCATTGCCATTTCCATTTCCAGAAAATTGATTATTGTTTCCATTATAGCCATAATTACTCCCCTCATAACCCCCAGATTGATAAGAAGAAGAAGAAGAAGAAGAAGAAGAAGAAGAAGAAGAAGAAGAAGAAGAAGAAGAAGAAGAAGAAGAAGAAGAAGAAGAAGAAGAAGAAGAAGAAGAAGAAGAAGAAGAAGAAGAAGAAGAAGAAGAAGAAGAAGAAGAAGAAGAAGAAGAAGAAGAAGAAGAAGAAGAAGAAGAAGAAGAAGAAGAAGAAGAAGAAGAAGAAGAAGAAGAAGAAGAAGAAGAAGAAGAAGAAGAAGAAGAAGAAGAAGAAGAAGAAGAAGAAGAAGAAGAAGAAGAAGAAGAAGAAGAAGAAGAAGAAGAAGAAGAAGAAGAAGAAGAAGAAGAAGAAGAAGAAGAAGAAGAAGAAGAAGAAGAAGAAGAAGAAGAAGAAGAAGAAGAAGAAGAAGAAGAAGAAGAAGAAGAAGAAGAAGAAGAAGAAGAAGAAGAAGAGGACACAGAAGGGGCCTTGTTAACCTTCTGTGTGTCTTGAAAAAAAATTTAGCTGCTTTGTTAAGTCAGACAAATGATTCACCATCTAATTACCCACCATTCCCTCAACTTTATCAACCAGAAGTCCCATATGAGCTTTCTTGTCTTCTTGAGCTTTTACCATTATATCACTATTTTTCGCCAGTAATTTACTAATCTTGCTGACATATTGAGAACAAAATTCTTGATAATGATTGAATGCCATAATTTTGAGGTAGGATTCCACATTCTCCTTTATAATTTCCAGATCAGGTAGATTTTGATCCCCATTAGAAGCAGTATTCATCAGACCTTTCCTAGACAACTCCTTTAGCACATCCATCCTAAAATTCCTACTAAATGAAATTTTCATGATTAATATCATCCAACAAGACCAGATATTCCACCACTTCATTGAACTTCCCAAGGATTTTCTTATAATCCACCAAAGAAGCAAAACCACCTTTTGACTTCCAGACACAAACAATCTTGTTCAGGTCCACCATAGAATACGTAAAACTCCATCTGTCCACCATCTCTTTTGACAACACAATCCAATCCCAATTTTTATAACCATCCATAGCAATGAACTCCTTTTCCACCTCTCTTTCCACAATAAAAAATATGATTAGCTTCACCATGTACACATGGGAAGCCCTATCAACAGCAGCAGCAGCCTCATACCTACTTAAGAACCATTAAACTTCCTCCCCATTAAACGTGAGCCCATCAAAAATTTTAATCCTTACTGCTTCCATAACAGGAGCACCAACACCAGTAACACCATATCCAGAAGCAGAAGACATCCCAAAATTATAAGATTAAAGTTTTAAAAAAATTGTTCCAATAAGTAGGCTTTTTGCAGGATAATAAAGTCCAAGTACCAAGTAAGATAATTGAAAGCCAGAAAATTTGAACCCCACTTTGGGGTCCGTCAATTTAGAAAGACTCTTACAGTTGCCTTGCCGTAAGCAGAATCCAAGGGAGTTAGATAAACAGAAGAAAACCCTGTCCCTTTAAGTAAATTAAGAATTCAAAATTCACTAAGCTTAAACTTCTACTTGATAGTAAAATGAATTTTTGACCAGTTTTTCTTAATGGTTTTGAGATGATGAATCTGTTTTCTTTAAGTTAGGATAAAGAAATACAACAATTAAGTTGTACTGAGAAAAGTTATTTAAATGATTGAATTTATATGTTTTTATGAAGTTTATATTTTTATGAAAAGATGTTAAATTTGAGTCACTGGAGCTGCAAAATCTCTAATGATGACCTATAAGTATATATTTATTAGTTGTAGTGTAATATTTGTGAAGTTTTTTATAAAAATGTTATATTTATAAGGGTATTACAAATTGTGAAATATTATGTCAAAGGATGGTGATTATTTGTTATTATGTTGTATTATTATTTAATTCTGTCTCTTAATTTTTAGTCTACAGCCTTTATATGCATAGTCCAGTCATGTGCCCCCTTTTTTAATCCAGAGTCAATCTGGAGTTTGTATGGAGTCTGCCCCAACTTTTATGGAGTTTGTATGGACTTCTGGACTCAATTAGAACCTTAAAACTTTAATAAAAATCTACAAATGTTACAGATAATAGGGTCCTCATTAAACTTTGGTAGCCTGCGCAAAGCTATTCATTGACATAAAAATGATCAAATTTAAGTAAAATATCAAAAATAATAAAAAATACTTTATAAAATAATTAAAAATATAAGAAAAATAGTTAAAATTCCCCAAAATAATTTTAAAGGTTCTTGAGACTCCTGAATTTTATTTCCACACATTTTTAAGCCTATAGCTATGTTTCGTAATTGTTAAATGTATATTTCATCTTGACTCAATTATTAGACCAATTTTTGCTATAAAACCATCAATTTTCTTTATTATAAAATTATTTTAAATGAGAAAATACCTTCCAATCTCCATAATAGTCAACCCAAGATTAATTTAAAGTAATGTTATGTGCCATACTAAACTTTAGACTTCCACAACAAGTCTCTGTTGCACTTTTCCAATTCACCTCAAATAGTAATTGTGCTGAAATAACTAGTCATGAGAACCTCTTCAGTATAAGTCATGGAAATGTTGATATTTAAACTAAGTGAAAAATCAAAGCCATATTTTGTGTTACACATCTCACAGTAATGCATCAGTGTTGCGATTTTCAGCAAGTGCAACAAAGGGGTTGCTATGAAGGATGGTTATGAAAGTACTACAAAGGAGTTTTTCAGAAGCACAGAAAAGTTTACCCTCCATGCACAGTTTTTTAGTGCAGTATGGAATTATAGACCATGGCAAGCAAAAACTTAGAGGGAAGTGAATACTACACTATAGGACAAGAGTATGGCATGTACTTGAATAAAATATGGCTAGAGCTAGAGACATAGTATGGAATTAGGAAGAAGTTTCAAGAAAGGGTATAGGTTTCACCCTTAGATAAAAGCAACAGCACTTAAACATGGGCTACAAAATACCCATTGCTAGTAGGAACCTGTAGGGGTGCTTAAATGTGGCACTAGAAGAATGGGTGACTAACAAGCTAGTCAAATATGAAGTGCTCAATGATAAAAGGAAATACAATTAAGACTCTATATAAGGGAGGGTACTTACTTAGTTTGGAGGGCTTCACAATTAGTGGATAATCATACAGAAGCGCACATTCCCATATTAAGTATGGAAGATGATACAGTACTTATTATGAAGCTAAGGGTCTCAGGAAGTGTAGTGTAAGGTGATAATAGTTGATTTTATTTTGATAATACAAATGCTATTAGAATGATCTCATACTAAAGCTGTATTTAAGTTACTGAGATAGTTGGATTACAATTTGATACACTTAGATTAGTGTTGAACTTGTGAAGGAAATCCAGTAGGGGAAGAAGGCATAGGGAAAGGGTGCTAGACATTCAGTTTATATATAAAAGTAAACTCACTCTTTGAAAAAGAGCATGAAATATTTAGACTAGAATAGAATTGTTTAAATATAAGAGTATTAAACTAAAAATAAATAAATGTAGATATATTTTATTTTTGTGTGCATAGCAGGTGTACATAGCCAGAAGTAGTTCTGTAGAGTTATTTCATTGCTACAGTAAGGATAGTATTAGAGAGAGTGCTTCAAAGTGGGAGTGAACTAGAATACTAGTGCTTACTGAAAATATATCTAGCCATCAATAGATTACTTATATTTTAAATAGGCAGGTTATATGTCCACAACCTATTTCTGATAGAGATACAACCTACAATACAATTTTTTTTGTTTGACACCAAATGAGATCATTTACTTACTACTAATCACATATTATATTGTATGCAATAATACATACACTTCTTTACCCCTTCCATGAGAAAAAAATTTCCACTTTTTGACTTCCTCAATGTTAGAAACAACACCCAAGCCCACAATATATCCCACCTTAGATGAAGCAAAAGAAGCTGCTAAAATCTTTTCTTCCAGACAAGGAGAAAGTATCTCTTTCCAATGTTTCAACAAAGACTCTAATGGTCAGGCTGAGTGTGTCTGTATTGCATTCAATCAGGAAAATCTCAAATAAAAAGGCCTTTTATTACCAGAGAAAGTCAAATACAAAACCAAAAATGTGTTCTCTGAGACTGCTCATGTAAAGCTCATGTGATTCAAAGGACAGTTGAAAAAACTGAAACATAAATATGAATCACTTGTATTTGAAGAAAGTTTTGTGAGTTTTGAAAGAGACTTTCCCCTCAATGTAAGAATACTTTTTTTTTGGCATGATTTTATGAATGCTGAGTTTTGTCTCTCTTACACTGTGTAGACTTAATTGATGATCCAGTAGTGAAAAAAAATAAAAATAGTGCTGATGTGAAAAAGTACTTGTGGGAGCTCACATATGAGAATGTTTCACATAATCATGAGCTGGACTTAACTCTGACATATTATTCCCAAGAACAATCACTTAATGAAGTACAGTGCAAGGTGGTAGAGAAATTACATGGATGTGGAGTAAAACCAAACATGATACTGGCAATTTTGTGAGAACAGTACCCTAATCTCAAAGCCATTTCATGAGATATTTACAATATATTTGAAAAAAATTGTCTCAAATAATTGGATGGTTGAACCCTGCTTGAGGAATTTCTGGACTACTTAAATACTGATCAAATCATTCACAAATATAAACAAAATGAATCTCATCAAATAATGCACCTTGGTTTTACACTGAGGGCCAGTATTAAGCTATTTCATGAGTTTCCCCATGTTATATTGATGGATGCTACTTACAAAACTAAAAAGTGAGTAGAAAATAGTTATATCATAAAACTTTTTAGTCTCACAAAACATTTGAATTTGAAACTTAGGTACAGAATGCATCTTCTTCACATAGCTGGATCAAGTTGCACTGGTAAACTTTTTTGATTGCATTTATCTTTCTCAGTCAATAAAAAGAAGAAGACTACTTTTGGGATCTAGAAAACTTCAAGAAACATCTTCTCAAAAGTGATTTCACTGGAGTGATTGTTACAGATTGTGAATGAGCCTTGATACTGGAATTGTAAACACACTTTCAAAACTCAAAACAAGTTTTGTGCACTTGGAATCTAAATAATAAATTGATTTTTAATCTTAAAAAGAAGATTGAGTTTAATGAATATTGGGAAACATTTCTCAAGAATTGGATGAAATGTTGTGAAGTCAGTTGATGAGCCAGAGTTTCAGAAAAATTGTTTTCAATTAAATGAGCTATACCCTCAAGACATTGTTGACTACTTGGAAAGGCAGTGGCTAATTTATAAAGAAAGTTTTTTACTTGCATGGACATAAAAAGCTCCACATTTTGGCCATTCGGTAACTTAACACATAGAAGGGCAGCATAGCGTTATCAAAGCCTGGCTTCATGTGTCTAGTGGAAATTCACAAGCCATTGTTTTGAGGCTGATCCTGGAAACTTCAAGTCAAGAAAAAGGGATTTGTACAGATATAGCATTCAATGCTTCAACCACTTTTAAAACACAGCATTCTTTGATCTGGGAGCAGGTAGGTAAAGTGTATTTCTGATACATGTTTTTTGGTAACTTATCAAAGAACTTATATATAGGTGAAGTATAAAAAATCACATTTAGCCTTGCAAAAAGTTGAGGAGGAACATTAAAAGTCCATTCACTTGCTTCCTACTTCATCTGTATGTACAAATGTTTTCCAAACAACAATGGGCTTGCCATTTTCTCACCAAATTAAAGAGATTTTGAAGCAACCCAAAGCACTACTTGACATCAATTTATTTCACAAGCACTGGTGGTTACACCCCACAAAACTTCAAAAAAAAATTTCAGAGAAAAAACCAAAAAAACTTTCTGATATTCCTTCTAAAGTTGAAATCTTCTGTCAAAACCTACCTCCTCTGGATCAGCGAGAAATAGAAAATACTTATATACATATCTGAAGGAAAAAGAATACTAGATGTTGTTGAACCCAATTATATTAATAATCCCTGAGGCTGTCCTGAAAAAAGGAAGTGGGAAAAATGAGATCTTTCTGGGTTTGAACATGTTCTTAAGGAAGAGGGTCTTACAGAAGAATAAACTCATAAATTCAGAAGCTGTAGAAAGAGTGGCCACAACAGTAAGACTTGCAATTCAAAGGTGTCAACACTCAATACTCATTTGTTGATTTCTTAAAATTCTCTCTCAAAAATACTTCAATTACTTAAATCTTGTCTTGTTGAAATTCACAATGTACCCCCTGATGGCCACTGTGGCTTCTCTTGTATTGCAAAATCTCTTGGCATAATATGGACATGGGCTTCAGTTTGGAAAGCCATTATTCAGAAATTATCAAAAAGCTTTGAGGATTACACTCAGTTGTTTGGAGAAAAAATTCCAAGCCAGTCTATTCAACAAATTAGCTGCTTTGAGACTCCAGCACCAGAACACAATTGGTTTGAGTCTCCTTTTCACAGTCAGATCGCTGCTGATACATTTGAGTGCCAAGTAGTTATGCTCCAAGGTGATGAGTATGTTTGTAAGCTTTCATTTAAATTTGTACCAATTACATACACAGGAAGTACCAACCTGCTGGTAATAGTTTTTGACTGCCAATCTGCTCACTTTTGTCAGGGGATATTACGGGAAGGTGCCCCCATTCCACCTTTCTATTTTAGGACTTTATGTCCTTCTATTAATGCTTGGAGTAATGTTTTAGGTGGTTTGCAGAGATTATGGTTTCCTGTAGAAATTGCAGCTGATACTGCTGCTGCAAAATCTAATTGAAAGTTGATTACAATAGATTGATTGTTTTGTAACAAGACAGAAAAATAAACAGCTAAATTAGATTATAAGCTAAGAATAAACAAAAACTATACATTCATTTTAGCTTGTAAAATATAGATACTAAAAAAGAAACAAGCAGTCTACGAAAAAAAAGTCAAAAACTAGAGCAAGAGTGAGAGTGAGAGCAAGAGAAAGCAAAGAATGATACCTTGCACAGGGTTTGAAAATGTGTATGTATTATTGCATACAATATAATATGTGATTAGTAGTAAGTACATGATTTTAGTGTATGTATTATTTCATACAATATAATATGTGATTAGTATTAAGTACATGATTGTATTTGGTGTCAAACAAAAAAAAGTGTATTGAAGGTTGTGGACGTATAACCTGCCTTTAAATATATTACTTCTTTTCCTTTAAAAGTCTCTTATAGAAACTTCTCTCTACTCTTATTTTCCCCACAACCACACGTAAAATTTTGTCTTCAATGTCTTTAAAACTATAGTGGCAGGAACTTCTGTCTTTAGTTAGTTTTGGATAGGAGAACCAACCCATCTTGTAATTGTGTCTATAGATTAGTATTATAGAACTCTTTCTTTTCTACAATACTCTCTTCAATCAGAATTCCTTACATGGGCTACCAAGGAGGTTAGACTGGAAAATTATCAGGTGATGAAAAAGGAAGAATTCCCTGGTTGTATTAGCTTTGTTGATGGCACAACCATACCTTTGAGTCAAAATCCTGAAAAGGATGGAAATAATTACTTTGATCATAAAATGAGGTCAGTGCTTACCTATATCATACATTTCTTGACATCTATTACCAATCCTATCTTACTTTTTCTATTTTTAGGTATTATATTGCTCTCCAATTGGTTTGTAATATAAATATGAAGTTTATTTCTTTTCATACTGGATTTCCTGGTGCTTGATATGACTCTTCAGTTTTTCAAAAAATGATGATTTCTCAACAACCTGAGAATTTGATGAAAATCAATATCTTCTTTCTGACTCTGCTTACATTAGTGGTACATATATGTTCCCAGAATTTTGTGGGGCTGGTGATGAAAATACAGAAAAATCCAAGTTCAACACTCATCTTTCCAAGTCTTCAGTAAGGTTTGAGCATTTGATTGGAATTCGGAAAGGCTTATTTGCTTCACTATGGGAAATGAGGAGTCCTTTACGTAAGAAGAAAGAAATGAAAGTTACTATCAATGGGATCATTCATACTTGATACTACATAATCTTTTTGTAAAATTATGGAATGAATGGATAAATATTTATGAAGATGAAATTCCATAATTACCCCCAACTATTGAATCATCCTCAAGCTCTTAATCTCAACCTGGTGGAATGCATGCCAAAATTATTCCTATCACTCTTGCTTATATTGAAGACACAGCTTTATTAACTTGATTATCTACTATTACTCAAATTCTTTGTTTATTTCTTCTTTTAAATCCTTGTGAAAGTCTTTTAACATATCTCTTATATTCTTATGTACATCATTGAACCTTTCTATATGTTTGTTACTCGATATCTTACTGATTTATAATAAATTTTTGCCTTTTCCTTCTTTCAAAACTTTAACACACTTATTAATCAACTTTGGGATATATTCTTCTTGTTTAGTATCATCATATTCAAATCTCTGATTCCAAACACTATCATCATCCTCTGAATCTATTTGATTATGTTTTAATTTTTTTCTAACTAATAAAGTTCTAAATTTTACTCATATATTTTCTTTTTCAAATAACTACATAAAACTCACTTAGATTAATTATCTTTATCCTTTTTCTAGTAGTATTTTTATTGGTTGAAGCTTCTTAATCAAAAACCTGTTCAGTATGAGTAGTTTTATATAATGGCCTAGAAGAATTGATACAAGTCAAACCCAAAGATATCAAAGATAGATAATGAAGGTCTCTTACATAATCTCTAATTCTGCCTCAGTAGTGCAGTATAAAGTAGATGTAAATTGGCCTTGAGTATCTGGATTGAGCTCAAGGACATCACATTGTATATGGCACCATCAACAGCACTCACATGTTAAACTGAATCTATTTAATTGTGTGTTTTCAATAAAATAGTAATTGGACCTTTCACATTCAGTACAAGGGATGCAGTATCCCCTTGTAAGCTTAAAGTCTTCTGTAATGTGCTGTCTCTGAGTAGATAATAATGTAAGTGGAGACTTTGTAGACAATCATATAGTACTAATTTTAGGCCTTGACCAAGGAAGTTGGAGAGAAACTTGAGAAAAAACCCCCCATCCCTTTAGAAAATACCAGGTGAGATTAATTTTCTACAGGAAATAAGAGACTGTTACAATACCCCTTCAAATACAAATTTTGACTGCTTATAAAGTCAAGAAATTAACCCATATTACTACAAAAAATCAAAGCCTGAATTGCTGAGAAAACTCACACCAGAAACCAGAGACACAGTGCACTTGTTGCATGGAAAACAGCAATAATACTTGATGCAGGTAGCAAAGCTACACCGGAGAAAACAGTTACAAGAGTTGAGTTAAATGAAGAAGTAACCTTGCAACAAAAACAGTAAATATTTTACGTAAAAAAGTGAAAACAGAGTAAGAAAAACTGATCTAATTACCAGATGGTTGTATGATAAATAGAGTTGCCCTAAACTGTCTTATTCAGTATGTACACACAGACCCATATTAAAATCTAAACTAAACCTAAAAAATTGACTATACTGCCACCAAAATTGTATAAAAAACCTCTAGATACACTCTCCAGCCTGCTATGGTTGAGGCAGGTGACATCCCTGAGTCTAAATACACCCAGAAAACCCCTAAAAACCATGAAAACAACAGAAAACACTGAAACCTAAAAATATGCTAAAAATCATAAAACATAAAACATGGTGAAAAATTAGCTCTATTAAATAGTACTAAGCACTTAGCCATAATACTTAAGGTTAGTCCAAAAATTACAAAAAAAAATTAAACAATTATAGTGAAAAATGAAATATGCCCAAGTGAGCCCTTAAAACTAAGAATTAGAAAAATATCATCAAGACATGAAAAAAAGATAAATTGGGGCTATCCAATGATAATATTCATGTCCCTAGATCTCCAATATTCAGCACAGGAATCCAGAAAATAACATAAACTACCCAATTTGAGAGTGCCTGATACTCCCAAATTTCAGCCTAACTACCAAAACAACACCCAATTACTTGAAAAAAGGCACTATTTACATTGATATGCCACATCCTCCCTCAAATTAAGAATTTCTTCATTCTTTTTTTTCTACCCTTCATCCACCATCTTGTCAAAACCCAACTTAACTTCCATGAATCCCTTCCAATACTTTATTGAAAACAAAATTATCTGCAACATCAGGGAGCTTATTCACCCTTAAAGATCTGCTTTTAATTCCTGTCACCAAAAAAAGAAAGTCTTCCACAGATAAACACCACTACCGTAGTCATCTTTCCAACCAGGACCCTCTACTCAGCCAAATACTAGATCCTCTCCAGCCAAAAGACCTAGGCCTCTAATCCATATACCCAGGATAATATAAATATTTCAGTCTACTATAAGAGATAAAACAACCACTCCTCTTACTATATCAACTGCCTCTACTCCTCTTGAGAGTGAGTACCTTCTTCTCTTTATCATTAAAATTTACTGACTACTTTCCAGTATATTTCATACCAGGGGATGGTAACAAAGATATAATTAAAGATGATGATGATTATAATGTAGAAATTATTACATCCAACCATCCAATAAACTTTTCTGCCCTCAAACTCATTCCCATTCCCAAAAAACCACTTCTCTTATCCCATATTCAAGAGACTCATTCCAGAGACCAAAAAGACCTTAATAAAAGAAAACTTCTGATTCAGAGGTATAAAAATAAAGCTGATAGTTTTACTGCTTTAATTGACTCATTTAATTCTTGATCCTCATCTGTCTCTATTCTGTTCTTTTAACTACTCCTTTTGACTACCATTTAAACCAATACACAACTCCTCAGTTTAAAGTCTTGGGGGACTGATCATCAGTTTAATGTCTTGGGGGACACAACTCCTCATTTTAGAGTCTTGGGAAACTTCACCTAAGCTACCAATCCCAGAAGCAGAGATCAACCAGAAATACAATTAAAGAAAAAATTAAGTTTCTGGGGTAGTTGTATACAAATCAGCCAGCTCATCAAGTACCCCCCAACTTACCTTTACAAAATTCAGAAGCTCCCCCCTGGAATACCTCTGCCCATTAAATTTCCACACACTCAGTTTATAGTCTTGGGAGACCACCATCTTGAAGGGCCTTCATTGAATGCATAAAAAAATAATTTTATTGCCATGCATACACAGGGTGAAAAAAAGATGATTGGTAGATAAGTTGTTTTTTTGTCCCTCAGACTACCCCCAGAGTAACCTCAGTAGTAACTTTTTTGGCCCTTATTTTTTCTGTAAGAATGGTTTAACCATGAATCAGATATCACAATTTCGATTGGCAATCTATTGATTCCTCTTGTAAAAAAGCAAGTATTAAATTTTAGTCAAGTAATTTTAAATAAAAAAATTAAATTTTTACCAAAGTTCATATGAAAAAATAATTCAGTGTTTTATTGACTGTTTTTTGAATCTCTTTAAAAATTTGCTTAATTTTGAAGAATTTTCATAAAAGTTTATTGAATTTTTGAGATTTTTTGAAAATTGCAAGAAGTTTTCACAATTTACTTCTTTTTTATTGATTTACTGTACTCTTTTAATTAGTTTTTAATTTTCTAGATATTTTTGGATATTTTTGGGGATTCTTACAGTTTTTAAAAAAATTTATAATTTTTTAGAATTTTTTAAAAAAATTTAAATTTAAATTTTTTTTTTTGACTTTTTTTAAATTTTTTTGAATTTTTATGAATTTTTTTTTGAAGATTTTCACATTTTTTTGAATTTTTTATAAGTGTTTCTTGAATTTTTTTCAAGTTTATAGTCTTTTAGACATTTTTTTTGTGCATTTTTTGATTATTTTTATGCTGGAATTGTGATTGATTCATGTGCTGAAAAGATGCAGAATCTTTTCTATCATGTGACTTTATTTCATTTTCTGTAGTTCAAGCTGTCAGCTAGACCTCATGCATTTTTGTAAAATTTACTAGTGAAATAAAATAATTTTAAGTCAGCCGAAAAGATGCTGCATCTTTTCATCACATGACATGTTTTTTCTCCTTTTTGATTGACCATACAAGATGCTAACTCAAGGTTTATCTGACTATTCTTGTAAGGCTGTGTTCAAGTACAGAGACATGAATAGCTTGATTATTCAGTTGTCTAAAAGACTTAAATGGTCCAGTATAAATATTTTTTCCCAAATCCAAACAAGTATTAAAATATAACTCAATATAATAGTCACAGTAATTTAATCTCACTGAATATAAATGGTATACAGGTTACAGTTGGTAGAAAACTAGAGAAATGACTTATAACACTATTTCAAAGACTTTAAAAGTACTAATGAATATGTATTGTAATTTTATAGTTATATATTTAAAATTGAATGAGAAAGAATGTAGAATAAAAGCCCAAAACCTCCTTCTTATATACCCATAAATCCCCAGTATCCACCCCTTGAATTTTCAATCCTTTACATGGCTAATGACACTCCAATCTAGCAGTTAAACATTCCAATCAACCCAAGGATCATCCAGTAACGAAATAAGAGCTATATAACATTCCAAAATACAAGAATAACCTGGGTTAATCCATAATAATAAGGCAATAATCCAAAAAGAGAGTATATGCATAAAATATTAAAAATAAAAGACTAAAAAAGGAAAGAAAAGACCCAAAAATAATGACTAATAAAAGGAGATCAACAGTATAAATGAAGACATTAATCAAAACAATTTCATATGCAACATCCCCATTTAAAAATAACAAAAGTAGCCTGAGGAACCATTGAGAAGCCCAAAATAAGATATGAAATGAGGGGTGACTGAATTCAGACTCTTGGCAGGTGCTTGCATGGGCAAATCCTTGACTAAATAATCAATTTTAAGTGTGTCTGTGAAATCTGGGTGCCAATCTTGATTTTATCTATGAAATTAGTGCATATAATGAGGTCAATGCACTAACAATTAAATTAGGACACTAAATAAGCACCTCTTGTCTATTTTAGTGTGTTTATACATATAGAGAATAAACTGTGGGGAAATTTTAGTGTGAAGTTACTAACCTTATTAACAATGAGGTTATGCATTTTGTAGACAATCCTATAGTACTAGATATAGGCCTTGACCAAGGGATTTGGAGAAAAACCCCTCTCCCTTTGAGAAATACCAGGTGAGATTAATCTGTTACAATACCCCTTCCAAAACACTTCTTTACTGCTTAACAAGTCAATACAGAAGTTAATAGCAGGATAATGACAACCAATAAGCCTGAAATGTAGAAATAATCCACAACAGAGACCAAAAACCAGTGCACTTGTTGCACAGAAAACAGTAATAGTACTTGATGCAGGTTGCAAAGCTACACCAGAGAACCCAGTTTCCAAAGTTGAGTTAAATAAAGAACTAGCATTGCAACAAACACAGTCTATTGTGGCCAAAAAACAGTGAAAGCTGAGTGAGAAACAGTTATCTAATTACCAAATGGTTTAATGATAAATAGAGTTTCCCCAAACTGTCTTATTCAGTATGAACACACAGACCACCTCCAATCTGTCCAATTCCCTCTTTTTCATTTCTAAAACACATAAAAATACATGCCCAAGCACTTCCCCAACCTTCCAATTGCATATGCAGTGCAGGCCGGCATGTGGCTCCACTTCATGTGGACAGCCGCTTCTGAGCCAAAACACCCCAATTTACCTTTACAAAACACAGTACACTACCTAAAACCTTTAAAAAACAAAATTAAGCACAAATAACTGTGAGATATGAATTATAGAGCCAAATTAGGTCTATTAAATGGTACTAAGAACTTAACTATAAGACTTGATGTTAGCCCAAAAAAAACAAAAAACAAAATTAAACAGTTATAGTAAAATATGAAAAATGAGAAAATGAAGCCTTAAAACTTAGAATATGAAAAATATCATAGGGATATAAAATATAGAGGAAAGCCAGGGCTATCCAATGGTAGCAGCCAGATACCAATAGTCCAAATATTCAGCCCATAAAACCAGAAAAATCCATAATTCACAATTAAATGTCAATTAAGACATCCAAAAACTGCACCAAATAACACAAAAAAGGCACCTGCCAATATTGAAGGACCACAATGTGGGATAAATGCAGGCAGAATAAGGCCAGTACACAAAAGCCATTTCTAGCATAAAAAATCATCAATTTTTAGAGGTGTTATTTTTAGACATTTGATTAGCCCAATCAATTGCACTAAATAGGGCAAATTGATCTGTAAATGTGCAATTTTAATATTATTAAATTTATAGCACATATATCCAGCTACTAAGTGATAACTTAAGTGCAATTATCAATTATTTCACTATAATATTGAAAAAAAAGCTTTAATACCACTTAAAAATTATGTAAACTTATGTCTAAGGTTTTTAAGATTACCCTAAAATATTACAACTTAATATTAAGTACATAAGACCTATAAAAATGGGTTAATGTATGTATTTAAGGTATTATAAAGGCATATATTTTATTAAATGACTTATTTCACTTATGTATACATATTAGGGGGTGTCAAACATGGCAAATGTGGAAACCCATTAAATTCATTTCTAGTCACAAAAAATTAGAAATCCCATCTATATTAGTTCATCAAAAGATGGATATTTAAAAGTAAAAATCAATTTAATTGAAAGTTTATAATCTATTTTTTTGATTGAAAAAAATGAAATTTTAAAATGGCTGATTTGCAATGTTTGATGCCCCCTATTGTATACCTTTCCTTATTGTCCCCATATGTAATACATGTTTTTAACATATTTTCTATGCTTATTTTACTCAGTCCTGGGAATATCCAGGCTGACAACTCTTGAATCCAGTAACTTATTGTATATGTGTAAACTGGTCTGATTAAATTTGTTACTTAATAATTATTTACTTAATTATTATTAATATTATAATATTAATATTTTAAATTTTTTAAGTATTATAAATAATTATGTAGCTACATCATTTAATCTATTTAACAATTATACAATTAAATTATTTAAGCAATTAATATATTTCTTTAAACTATCAAAACTATGATTTTTATCATTGTTTTAATTGAGCTGAATGGGAATATAGTTACTTCAAATTTGTAGATCTAATTCCTTTGTTTTACTGTGACTCAAAACTTGCTTGAATTTGGCTAGAGGGGGGCCAGGGAGAGCAAGAGAGGGATTTAATATTTCCTTGTAACTTCAAGGGATATATTTTTATTAAACTTTGATATTTAATTTTAAATTTAATAAATTTAACTTATTTCAATAAATTTTATTTATCTTGTTTAAACTCTCAATTAAAAATTCAATGTTTAATTAAATTTCATCATTTAATCAAATATTAAATACACCTTATTTTTTATTTTTAGCTTTATCAATAATTTTTTTTGACTTCAACAAAATTAACATTGTACTCACTCATCAGTATAAAAGGTTTTCTCTTTTTGTTTAAAATCATCGTTTTCAATCATTAAACATTCTATTTAAATAACATACATAAAATCTAATTCAAATATTATTATTAGAGGAATAAAATTTTTTATTACTTATTATCATAAATTTCTAAACAAGTTTCTGAAATAAATGATAACTAAAATACAACTCTTATAAAATATATACTGTTTATTGTAAAAAGAAATAAAATATTTATTTTAATTACTACATCCAATTACCATTTTTTACTCTAGCATCACATCTTCATATATTAGTGTTAATACCTTCTATAAATCTTTCCATCTGTACCACACAAGCCAACAATTCTAGAGTATTTAAATTTTTTTTGGTGAAATAATTGAAAAGGATTCAGTGTGATGCTAGTATTACATTTTTATTACTTAGGTGAAACACAATTTTACTTTTTTGTAGCTCATCTGACATGTTGAACCTGAGAAATAGAGATAAAGTCATACAACAGAAAAGCTTCTGTGTCTTTTCAGCACATGACTTAAATCAAATTTCATGCATAAAAATAATTAAAAAAAAGCAATTAAATTGAAAGAAAATTTAAATTCAAAAAATACAAAAAAAACAACATCCTAGACCACTGAAGCTCTTGAAGAATCTTTAAGACCTGAATAAACAACTCCACTAGAATTCTCACCCACAACAGGCAAGGTATCTTACCCATAACTAGAAACTCTTTCTCTGTCAGCCAGGCTGTACCAAGAGCTGAGTAAATTTTATGTTAATTTATTGGACCTGAAAGAGGGTTTAAAATTACCAATTTTATGTATATAAATTAATATTATATTGCATAATAAAACTATATAAGTATCTTATTAAATATAAGTAAAATAAGTGTTATATTAATTTTATTATTATATAAATTATTTATACATTTAAATGAAGCATAATATATGTTATATTCTATAAATTATGGCACATTTTTATGTATTTAATAATTATAAATTAATAATTAATTAATTAGAAAATTATATTATAATTATAAGTGTAAAATTGTCTTGTAATGTAATTAAATTAATTAATTAAATTTATATATTAAATAAAACCTTTCATATCTTATTAAACACAAATATTAAGCGCTTTTTTGACTCATAATTGTGCCACCAAAGTATTAAACAAGTTAAAACATTTTATTAAATAAATTATTAACAGGGGGTCTCACAGATTACCAAATATGCCACAAAAACATTCCACAAAAAAGGTACCAAACCTGCTATCAAAAAATGAAATACACCTGCCCTGGACAGGTCTATTTCAACTGCATATTTTTCCTCAAACATGTCTTCTTTTGGGTCAAACAAGTCATCAAAACACTTCTCTTCAACATCATGATTAGTCAGCACTAGGTACAAAGGCGCCAACACTAGGTACAAAAGCACCAACACCTAGATTTTTTTCACCTAATACTTAAGGGCTTATTCATATGAGCAATGTATATGACTTTCCAGAACTTAATCAACCCCATAATCATACACTTACTATTTATCTTCACCACCTTTCACTAACATAACATGCCACTTTCAGTCCACCATCAACTTGAGATCACTGCTGCAGCTTCTCATTTTGAGGGCCTAGCTTAACTGATTTACAATTTTGTTTTTTGTGTAATAGTTTTTTCCAATGAAATTCCCCAGTTTCTCAGTTTCATTCTTTTTGGTTCAGCTCCCAGACTTTAAATTGCATAACATTTCTATGATTCTGTCTCACTAAAATATTTCATCTTCTCTTCATCTCTAACTTCCATCTTTCATTGTTGGTTCTGATACTTCTCACTTCACAGCACTTAAAGTAAGTCACTTTCTCATTTTTTTAAATTTAATTGTTAATTGAAATGTCTTTTTTCATGTCTCTTTTTTTTCTTTTTTATCATATTTTTTGTTTGTTTGCTGGCTTATCTGTTCTTATTTCCCTTTCACTCCCCTTTTTCTCCTGTTCTCTATCATTTTTATTCTTGATTTATTGACTTTTTGGGCCATTCTTAGGCATTTTCACTTTTTTGGACTTTTTCTTTTCTAAATTGCTTTGGAATCATTCAGAAACAATTTGGAAATGTTTTCCAAGCATTTCCCACTTACTTTGAGGTGGTTTTAGCCTGGTTTTTGGTATTTTATTATGTTAAAACCTTCCAGAAATATTTTCCAAGCATTTCTCAGTGAATTCTGGGTGTTTTTGGGATATTTCAGGTCTATTTTTTCACTAAATCAATTTGGAAATGCTCAGAAACCTTCAGAAACCATTTAGAATCATTTCAAGAGCATTTTAAAGTGTTTTTAAGTCATTTTGGCCTTTTTTTGGATGATTTCTGAAACTTTATCTGCGCTTTTTTCCACTTTTCTCAAAACCTTTTGGCACATTTTTCTAGCAATGTTTAAGAGGCTTTAGAGTACTTTCAGAGAAATTTTTTGGAACCTTTTAGAGCATGTTTAGGAGATTATTGGGAAGCTTGTTTGGAAACTTTTGGAACATTTTTTGGGTACTTTTGGGACACTTTTTTTGGTAACCTTTGGGGCTTATTTGTTAAACTTTTGGGACTATTTCTTTCAGGTAGTTTGAGGAGAGCTTTGTAGGTAAGTTTTATCCAATTTTGAGACTGCTGAAGCACCACCTGGCTTAGAATCCTGTGAAGAATTTAATCACTTTGGCAGTTCTTTTCAAATCAATAGGGAGCTGGTCAATAGGATTGATAAGGTATGAGAAAAAGATGAGGTAAAACAAAAAACATTAGGTATAAAAAAGTATGGGGTGTAATATAGGTTGTAAACTTTTATTTTTATTTCACGGATTTACATTTTACAAGTCATTTATGATACTTTACTTATCTAAATTAATGAGCCATTGGCCATGTGTCATGCAATGGTAATCATGAGGAAATTTGTTTTTCTCATGAGGTTCATGTATACATTTGTGTTTGATTTCATTGACTTTGGTCATAGAAAATTTCCGCTCACATTTTTACTTGAATTGTCATTAATTTAGGTTTGTAAATTATCTTATAAGACTTTTTTACATGCTAATTTATTCAATGAACATAAATTTTGGCAATCTATGCCCCTACTTCAATAAAACACAGGTGAGGGTATTGCCATTTTTTTATCATAAATTTTTTTCTGAATTATAGAAAAAATAGTGATCCCCACCCCCTGTTATGGTAAATAGAAGGGGAGGTTATTTCCAAAAAATTTTTTTTGATGTAAATCATTTTTAATTCATTGGCTTGTAACTTAATTTTTGAATTTTCCAATTGAAATTGATTATTTTTGAATTTTTTATCATCCTCTCTTTAAATCCTAACCTTTTCCCTATCAAAATTTAAATGATATTTTTCAATTTCTAAAAATGTATCTTCCTTTGATTGTGAATGAAACCACTTCATTTCCTCAAAAAGTAGTTGAAATTCTGCAGTTTTTTCATGAGACTACAACTTCATGATTTCAATTTGCACTTTTTCTTTTTCTGAAACAAGTTTAAATTTTAAATGTAAGAGAAATAAATTAAGAAAAACTCTTTAATCAAAACAAAAATAAAAAATAAAACCTTGTTTACGTTTATTAACAATCTCCCCATAAGCAGAAAAAGCAGCCTTTGAGGGTTGAAATTTGGCCTTTGTCCAAAGAGTTCATCCATTTTATCATAAAGAGGACACATAGAGTTGAGTTTTTCTAAAAAAGATGTGATTCCATGCTTTCCATCATCTTTGGCAACTCCGAACCCAGTTGAAGAAGAAGCCATCTTTGATTTCTTGTATTTTGTTTAATAGTTTTTGAATGTTTCCCTCATTTTCTTTGTTGTCAAATCCATCTCAACTTTAGTTTTTGATTTCAACTCCACTGCCATTTTATTAAAGCCACTAAATTTTGATGCGGGTGGACAACCAACTTGAGTGGACTTTGCACAGCCAAAATAGGCATCATTATTAGATTTAGTTTTAAGCCAGTTAATTACAATCTGTAGGTCAGACAGTTTCATTTGAGTAAATTTTTGAGAAGTAGATTTTGGGAAAGGTATGATAAATTAACACTAAACAAAGAAATTAGTGAAAAAAGAAATTTTGTTGAAGAAAAGGAGAAACTAAAAATAATTTTAGATATATGTGATGCCTTGTATAAAAATAAGAAGTTGTGAGTATAGAAATTTGAGCAGGAAAATTCTCTAAAAAAACAGAATAAAATGTAATAGACTTACTTTGGTTTGAAAGAGAAAAAATTCAATTGGAAATGAACTGGGGGAGAAGAGTTGTGAGGTAGAGTATATGAGTGAGAATGGAAGGAAAGTAATGCACAGCTGATTGGAAGGATGTTAATATTTGTGGGCTGAATTGTGGTTAAGAAAATTATACAAAAGTAGGACGTATTTGACCCCATGTTTGAGACCCCAAGTACCAAATAAGCCATGTTTCACAGCATGTTTGTGTGGTGTTTCTAAATGAAACATGCTAGGCGTGTTTGGTGATGTTTGAGACCCCTTAATTTTTTAGACTAAAAATTAGTAATTTTATTAAAATGACTACTTGTTTAACTTAAAATATTTGTTAAACTAATAACAATAGTTTTAATTAATTGATTATTCATGTTTTACACTAAATTAATTAATTTTACAATTTTTTATGTGTTAAAATAGTTTATTTTTATGTTTCACTTAAATTGGTTATTAATTAAAAAGATATAAAACATGTTTTAAATTAAATTAGTAATTTTTATGTGTCTCAAAATTTTTAATTTAACACTAATTTTATTGTAACTGTTTGGGATTCAATTGGTGGATTTTGGGCTCTTACTCATGTATCTTAGTTAATTGTATCATGGGTTTCCCCTTACACTTACTCAAAATTAGTTACATTTTATTTTTATTTTATCTTACTTTGTATATACATTATTTTGGTACTTCATAGGGCCCATTGCATATATAAGTGGCCTTGGGAAACCCCCTGTAACCTTAGCATTTATTACTTACTTTATTCTTATTTTTATTTTTATTATTAATATTATTATTAATATATACTGTTCTATTTACTATAGTTTTTATTATGGAAATTTCTTACCTTTAAAATCTAGAAAAAATATGAATACAAATGTTGCTTTTAGAGTATTTTTAATATTAGTAATTTTTACTTGAGCAGAAAGAATAAAAGACTTACCATATATCATCCCCTGAAATAGCTTGCTAAAAGTTATGTAACTCCCCAAGTTCAAGTTTGTCATATTATGTTTGTTATAGTTTCTTCTCCTTCTTCTTTTTCCTCTTTTTACTTCTTCTTCTAGATGACAGTCTGACATTATCCCTCTACTGGAGCCATACCATTACCAGGACTAGATAAAAACTCATGAATACAAATCAATTCATTTAAAGAGAGGGCACACAGCATCAATTATTTTTTGAGGCATAAAGTTTTTAGGCAAGAATTTTTTTTGAATTTTGAAACATATAGTGACTTTTTTTCCAAAATAAATATTTTATATAATTATTTCTGAATAACTGGTAAGTATGAGCCTCATAAATTTAAAATGAAAGAAATATATGATTATGGGGTATTAAGAGAAGAGAAAAAGAAACAAAAAGTTACAAATATTCTAAAGATCTGTATTTTGTCAAGAAATAAAGATATTAAAAGCTGTGGGCTCAATTTCAAATTTTCTTGATAAAATTTGTAAATTTTTAGCAAGAATAAGTTTACTTATATTAAGTCCTTTATTAGCCCTAAGCCTGGCATGGTGGGGTCCCTGCAGGGTTGACAAAAGGGCTAAATAAAAACTATAGAAAGGAAAAAAAGGGCCAAAACATAAGTAGTTACAGAGATATTGAAAAATTTCCTTCCTCTATCTTTTTCTTTATGTATTTGTATTTCTATTTAAGAGAAATTCTCTTGTAACATATTTGTAAAAAAATTTTAAAGTCATATGTACATATATTGAATGGGTGCTCAATTCTCTAAATTAAACTTTGACTGGGGTAATATTTTATCTTATACAAAATAATATTTCTACAATGTTGTGATATTAAACAAAAAAAACAGGATAAGTTAAAAAAAGTGATAATTGCATTGAAATTTTATTATAATTCAAATTATATATCACCATGCAATATGGGGGGTAGACTTGCTAGAAAGTCTGTAACCTTGAACCCAAATTCATATCTGATTGAGAACACATTGAGGTAGTGATAAAACCATCAGGAATAAAGTGTGAAAATACATTGAACCTCTGATGAAGCTAGCTTGATTATTTATTGAAGTACATTTGAAATTTTTTTGAAACAATGTTGAAGCATTAAAAGCACAATTTTGTAATGGTATGTTGAAATCAGCCCTCCTCACAGCTAAGCCAGTATGGAAAGCTACAAAATTTGTGAAATAATTTTTACTTTTGTATTTAAAACTAGAAACTCCCCAATTTATATTGAAAAAAGGTGATCTTAGATGTTCAAAGATTTTTACTTAATTTTTAATATATGGTGAATTTATAAGGCACTATAGTAAATCATTAAAGAAAAATATTTTGGGAATCAATATTTCCATTAAATTTTCCCAGTAAGAATTTTAAAGGAAATTTCAAATCTAATGATTTAAAAAGATTTTATTAACCATTATCAATATTTCAAGTATCTGAAAAATTAAATGCACTTATAAAAATGAAGGGAATTATACTTTGGTGATAAATTTAAGCTCTAATATAAATATCTATTCTGTTTTTCATTCACAAAATAAAAAATATATTCATTTAATAGTATTTTTTACAATATGTTAACCCTTTATCTTCAAAATACAAAAAAAGAAAGACATAAAATGAAATTTTGTTGCAGTGAATAATATAAAAATATTTTGCTTGACTTCTATATGTTTTTTTCAGCTGAGTCCATTCCTTTTTCTATGCTATAGAACATATTTTTCATGTTTTATTTTTATTTAATTTTGTAGAACACTATTACTTACCTCTCCATTCCTACCTTCTGTCTTGTGTAAAACATTATTTTTAATATTATTCCCCTGTTAAAAACTTCTTTTCTTTTCTATCAACACAATTATTTCCATGCTTTAAACCCTTTCTTATGCCATCAAACCCTCTCTTACCCTTTAAAAGAATCCCTACCCCTTTTCACTTCTTCCTATCCCTATTTATCCCCTCTCCAGACCTTTATACCTGTTAAAACTTATAGATATCAAGAGGATTTTTTGAGATGGAAATGAAAAAGGACAGATGAGATAGCAAGTGTAGAAAAATGCAAAATTTGATGATAAAAAGTGGAAATCACTATGCAATATAGGGGGTGGACTTGCTAGCAAGTCCCCAATCTGAACTCAGATGGAACTCAGACTGAACTCATATTAAACCCATACTGAACTCTACTTAAACACCCACCTAAAACTGTTCTGCTGAGTGGTGTTCATCCCTGATTGTATGGTTCCTTTGTCAATAGCTCAATGTGTGTTCAATTTGTGGTGAGTTTGGGTCCAAGGTTGCGGACTTGCTAGCAAGTTTGCCCCCCATATTGTGTGGTGAATATGGGTTGAAAAAAGGGGTAGAGAGGGAATTAAGATGGGTTTAAAGAGGATTTAAACATAATTGAGGATAGAAAATGGGATCAGAAGGGGTTTTATTGTTGATTGAAGGTTATTGGAAGGAGTAGGGAAAAAAATTTTAAGACAAGCTTCAGGTTAAGATTTGTGGGATAGGGAGTGAAATAAGAAGGAGGAGACAAAAGTGATAGGTGAAAGTAGGGTTAAAATTTTTTTATGAGAAAATATGATTGCATATAAAGGTGCTAGGAAGAGTGAGAAAATTTGAAATAAGAGTTTTTAAAAATAAGAGAGTGGATGCTATTTTATTGCCAAACATAAGAATTCACCTTCATCTTCTATCTCTCTCTACAGAAGCAGATTTATTTCAATCATATGAATACTAAGTTATGGCCTTAAATTCTTCACCCTACTATACTAAAGTGGAGAAATCCATTTTAAATTTAACTGAAATTAGATTCTAGTTTAAGGCTTTGTATAAATATTCAGTTATTCAAGATACAGAAGTTTTTAATACTTATATCAATAAAAAATTGAAAAAATCTAAAGAAATGAAACATTGTAATTAATCAATACTTACTAATACATTCTTTCTTTTCAATAATTTTGTTATATGACAGTGATAATTATACTTATCTTTGAAATATCAGTCAAATTTTATTATCTATAGAATATTTTGAGAAAAAAAACCTATAATAAAACTCAAAAATCTCACATATATTTAGGAAAAATTAAAAGAAGGCCTTTACATTAGATAAAAGCTAATATTAACTATTATTCCACATACCAAAACATGATTTTTGGGATGAAGTTATTGAATTTTAATCTCCTATAATTTTCTGATTTTCAGTTCCAAATGTTGTTTCTAATTTCCATACAATTCCACTTGAAGTTTCATACATGACCATTTTACATGTCTTATATTTGAACTTCAAGTTTCAATTTTTATATAACCATCTATTAATAATTAATTCATTTTATTTTTAATAAATTCAAATACATTCTTTGAATACATAGTTTTAATATTCATCCTCCTATTGCCTAAGTAAAAGTATTTTTTTTTTTAAAAAAAATTAGTTAATAGAATCATATCTTTTAAATTTTTCAATATCTTAGAACAAGGTATATCTCTGATTGAACTCTCAATGAAAATCTCATCATGAGCATTCTTCAAGTTAACTGAAAGATTAAACATATTTAATGTCTTTGAATTTTTGGAAGAAAATTTACAATAAATAAACTGGTATATGGTGTAAATGATAAGCTTTAAATTTAAGTACATAGGTAACTGGAAATAAAGATACCTATTAAGCTCATTTGAATTTAATTTTTAATGAGATATATATGAGCACTATTAATGAGAAAGTATTTTATTTACTCCTAAATATATTGATAAACAGATTATCAGGATTCAAGGTCTTTTCATAGTATGTAATTTAATGCATTGGTATATTTATATTCTTTTAACTACCTTTAAAAAAAGTGGCTCATGAAAAAAGGTAATTTTTTTGATAATGTTTCTTGATGAGTTATAAATTTTCTTTAATCTTTATGATTCCTTTTAAAAAATTATTTACTTTACTTCATTTTATTTAATTTAATCTTATTTTGCCATATTTTATTCTATCATACTATATAATACTGTATTGTATTATATTATATTATATTTCATTTCATTTCACTTACAATTATTCTATTTAATTCAATTTAATTTTTTTTAATTTATTATATTTAACTCCCTTACATCTTAATTTAATTTTTTTAAATATTATTTTATTATAAAAGGTGATATTACATGTTGTAGGTAGACTCTTACAGTCACTTTGCTGTAAGCAGAATCTAAAGGAGTTGGATAAACCAAAGAAAACCCTGTCCTTCTAAGTAAAATAAGGGTTGTTCAAATAACTAAGCTCTCTAGTCCACTTGAATTGATTGAAATATATGAAACTCTGATTTATAAATGCTTATTGAGATTTAGAAAATAGCAGCTGTTGAAAAAGAAATACTGATGACAACAATTAAGGTGTACCAGTGAAAGATCTGAAAAGATAGACTTATATGTTTTTATAAAGATTTTATTTTAAATGAGTTAACAAGAAAAAAACAAGTCCCTGAGATGGAGACCTTTCCAATGATACCCTATATGTGATGAAAATATAATTTTTGTTTTGTATTTCAAAAGTGTTATGAAAAATATAAATGTTATAAGGGTATTATAATTTTATTTAATTTTGTTGAGAAATGAAAAAAATGAATGTGGTTGTTAATTATTCAAAAAGACCATTCTAATCAAAACTAAAGAGACAAAAAAACATTTAGAAGACTAAGATTCCCCCCTTTCTATCTGATTCTCCTACTCCAGAACTTTCCAACAATATCCTACATGCATAAGATCTAAAATAAACTATTGATCTAATAAGAATAATAAATTCTAACCAAATTTTGCCACAATAGCCAAATTTTTCCACAGTCACCAAACTTTAATACAGTGTCCAAACTTTGGCACAGTGACCAAACTTTGGTCCAGTGAACAGACTTTCCCATTGTGAGAAAATTTTGCCACAATGAGCTCTTTTTGCCATAATGAGCTATTTTGGCCAGAGTGAGCTAAATTTGCCACAGTGAGATAATTTTGCCACCATGACCAAACTTTTCCACAATGACAGAATTTTTCCAGTACACTTCGCTTTTGCACCGGAAAATCACCAGAGCAAACCGGAGTGCACTGGAACGCACTGGAGCACTGGAGCTCAGTGGCTATTCCATCAGCACACCATATCCACCAATAATACTATAAGTCACTAAATCAAGTAAAACACTAAGAAAACAGTAAAATATGATAAAAAACTGTCAAGACATAAAAGATAGAGAAAAATCTGGGCTATCCAATGATAATAATCATCTTCCAAAATTCCAAATATCCAGCCTTATAATGCAGAAAATTGCTACTAATCTTCAAAAATAAACCTAAGTGGCATACCCAGATGTGGAATGCCACATCCTCCCTCCAATATGGAATGTCCTCATTTGTATTCAATTCTTCACTGATATAAATTTTTTTTCACCTATTTTTTGATAGTCTTTGATAATGATGTGGAAAGAGATCCAAGAAACATCTTTTCTGAAATTTTACTATTGGAAATTTTCAATCATTGTCCTTTCTCTGGTCTTCTATAAATTAAACTTTTTTGTCTTCTTCTCTGGCTCTTTATATAAACCATAATAAAAAAATAAAAAAAAGCTAATTATAATAAAAATAATTTTGTGATGATTCCACTACTGAGAGCAAGATTTGAATCCCTTCAGAATCCCATATACCAGTCTTCCATCTATGTCACAGTATGAGAGAGTGGATCTCCCTAATGAGCCGAATACTCTTGATTCCATTCTCATAGGTCCCCCCACTGAGCCAAATTCTATGATTCCAATCTTGCCATAAGGTCCTCCAAGCTTCACACCAAATAGCCTAACACTGAGGCTTTTAAAAATCAATAATAATACAACTACCACCCTGACTTCCAATTCCTTCATCACAATTTCATCCATTTCTATTCAGAAACCTTTACAAAATACTTTAGCCAGGCTTCCAATATTTAATTTTAAAATTTTAGACCATGTTAAAGCGCCACAAATTTCACCTAATTGAACCATTATGCCTACTTAGCATCATTACCTGCTAAAATTTTATCCTCCTAAAGCTTAACAGCACCTAAATCCAACAATGATTGCATATCCAGTTTAAAGTCTTGATGGACAGTGATAAATTAAATGATTGAATTGAGTTGACCAAATAGATTGACATTCTAGTTTCAAGTCTTGGTGTACCAAACATTTAATTGATTGCCAGTTTATAGTCTTAGTGGACTAAAGATTGTTTATGTGCATGAAGTCTTCCTAATTAAGGCCTAGGCTTGACCAAAGATTGAATAATTTGTGTAATTCAGTTTAAACTCTTGTTGGACCAAACTTTTGATCAATAGAAAATCCACTTTAAGGTCATAGTGGACCAAAGAATGATAAACTTGCCAGCTTAAGGTCATGGTGGACCAAAATTTTGATTGATACCAGCTCCAACTTCTATCCTAAGCCTTTCTCCAAAAATATCCATAAAATCTTGAATGTCCTTGAAAATTAGCCAGTTTAAAGTCTTGGAGGACTAACATCATATCTTGAAATAAAATCATAAATAGCCAGTTTAAAGTCTTAGAGGACTAACAGATCCAATGAGGAACCAAATTCTTGAAATAAAATTGTAAAAACTATCCAGTTTAAAGTCTTAGTGGACTAACAGATCCAATGAGGAACCAAATTCTTGAAATAAAATCATAAAACTATCCAGTTTAAAGTCTTGGAGGACTAAACATTTTGAAGTAGGATCCGATTTCGCTCGAGCTCCTCTTGACCCTTTTTCCTATATAAAATATACTATAAAAGTAATAAAACAAAAGAAAATTGAAAATTAAATTTTAAAAATTTGAAAAAAAAAATTGTATGTTTATATATTTATTTTATTTTTATTTTTTTTAAATGATGAAAATAATAAAAGGTTATAAAAGATTGTTATGAAATAAAATTTAATTTTTAATTTTTAAAAAAAATGATAAAAGAATTTGAAATATAAAATTTATGAAATGTAAAATAAAATTTAAAAGATGCCCCCTGGCAAATTGATGAGCCATACCCTCAAAATCATACCCACATCCAAGTGCAACTTGATGTGGTTAAACAATTTTGAGAAATTGAAAATACAACATTAATAAATGAAAGTTTAGAAAAATAAAATTTTATGATAATGATCACTGGGTGGGCTCCCTCCAATTTGTAAAAATGATTAGAGACCACCAGTGAGCATCACACTTAACAATATTTTATAGTATTATAAAAATTAAAATGAAAGAAAAACATATTTCATTATATATAAAAAAATCTAACATAAAAGAAATAACAAAAACAAAAATAAAAAAGAATCTTGAATCTGGAAGTGAGAGCACTGTCTCTTTGTAAGTTCCAGTTTATAGTCTTAGCGAACTTCCTATAGATCAAAAACAAAGCCAGGATTCAACTAGAAACAGGGAAAAATTGGTAACAAACATTGCGGGGTAATTGTGTATAGAGCAGCCAGCCCATCAATTACCCCCCAACTTGCCAATATTTAATTCAGAAGGTTCCCCTGTGAAAACGTCTACCAATAAAAAATTTATCAATCCAACATATATCTTCTCCATAATTTTTGTCGCTTTAAGAGTTTTAAGAATTTTCAAACAAATGTCTTCATAAATGTCGTAAAATTTTGTTAACAGTTTTGTCTCCCATACCATAGTAAAACAACAGTAATATTTTTAATAAGAAAGTAGTTTATCCTCATTCCAGAGTTAAACTTGATAATGAATGATTTTTTTTGCTGTTTAGTTTATCCTCATTGCAGAGTAAACTTCTGTCCTTGTAGTACCTCTAGGATAGAACCTCTTAACTTGATTGGCAGCTACCCTCTTTTTAGTACCACTCCATTCAACTCTTCTGAAAAATATGAACCGCCAGATACTTGTTCCTTGACTTTATATGGTCAATTCCACCTATCCGCAAACATCTTGCCCCATTGGCTCTCCAAACTCCTATTATACACCAAAACCATATCTCCAGTTCTCAAAGGTTTTCTAAGTTGATGTGCCAACCGCTCATCCCAATATCTTACTGACTGATTTCGGATCTTCATCATCTGAAAATATGCCTTTTCTAAGTACTCTTCTTTTTTTTCTAGCTGCATCATTCTTGCACATAATAACTCTTCAGTATTCTTGACCATGTCCCAGTCAACTTGAAGAAATGATTCAGATTCCAAATCAACCAGTAAAACTGCTTTCTGTCAAAAAAAAAGTTCATAGGGTGAAAATCCGGTTGTCCTTTTGGCAGTAATTTGATCAGCAAATAAAACTAAAGGTAAATAATGCCTCCACTTTTCAGCACTCAACCCACACATTTTGAGTAAATCATCCTTAATAACTTGATGCCCTCTTTCAACCATACCTTCAGCTTCATGATAATAAGGGGTTGCTACCCTAACCTTTGACCCAACTTTTAATATAGCTTCTCTAAACTCTGTCCCAAACTCAGGACCTCCATCTACTGTTACCAATTTCATAACTCCATATCGATACACCCAATTTTTCAAAATAAATTCATCCACATTTTTGGAAGTCAAATTAATAAGAGGCACTGCCTCTACCCAACCAGATAAATCATCTCTGGCTACAATTAAATATTTATACCGTCCCTCCTTAATATGAACGGCATCCAAGCTAACCCTTCCAAAAAGAGTATTTTTGCCGGTAGCTTTTCCAGGTTCTTTTGGACTTAAATAACTTCTTCTTTGACATTCTTCACATGACTGAACCCACTTTTTAACAGCCATCTTCATGCCTGGCCACCAAAATTGATCAGCAATTCTTCTGAACGTTTCTCCAACGCCTCTGTGCCCAAGATCTTCATGCAGTGACTTTAAAACTAATTCTTGCCCTTTCTTTTGAGTTAAAACTACTTGAAGATTTGGATACCTCCTTTTCATTAATTTTCAACCAGACAATTAAAACGCAGATGAATTCCTTTTTATAGCCACTCATTCATTGTCTTCACAATCTTCTGGCCTTTCTAAAGTCAATAAATATTTTTGACCAGCAACAAATAAAAACCAGTCTAACCCCAGATTTCATCTTGAAAATTGATTAATACAATGTCAATGGCCACTTCTCTATCACCAATATCACCTGCACATGAATGAGCCAATAAATGTTGGCCACAAATTTTTTTCTTAATTGAGCTATGTCAATTTTCTTCATCTGAACCTTTTGACCTCTTAGAAACCAAATTCGAAAATAAATCTTTCTCTTCTTCATCCTTTTTAACCAAATTCTCTAATTCTCCAACATATACACCCTTCCTTAACCTACTACTATCCCAAACTACCAATCCATCTTCATCTATATGCACAACATCTTCTTCTACCTTTTTTTTACCAAATTTATTCACACCAATTTCATCAATTTTATCAACATGAAAATAATTTTCCAGTTTATCCTCTTGGTGGAGGTCATCATCACAATCATCTAAACACAATAGTCCTGCCAGTTTAACCTCATGGGGGAGGTATGGAAAGTCTTCAGCTTCTTTAGTGCTGGCCTTAATAATAGGTATATCTTCATCAAACTCTTCTGAGTCTTAATCATCTTCAGTGGGTAGTCTTCTTGACAAAACATCTGGCATAGTAAAAGTTTTGCTGGGCTTATGAACTAAGTAAAAAGAAAAATGTTGAATAAATGCTAGCCATATAGTCATAGGTGAATTTGGTAAACTTGGGGAATTAATCATTTGAATTAAAGATTTTGCATCCACTTTCAATTCAAAGTGTTGGCCCCACAAAACATTTTGAAGTTTCTTTAAAATTTTTGCCACTCCACACAGTTCCAATTTTGGCTGAGAATATCTTGATTTGACTTTGGTGAATACCACAGATTCATACCTAACTGGCCTAATGTAACCAGCTTTATCTATCTGAGACAAAACTTCCCCAGCAGCAACCTGACTTGAGTCAGCTTCTAAATAAATCCTACCAGCATCTTTTCCATAATCTAACTTGTGCAGGACTAAATCCTTCCCCACAACCTTCTTCAATCTCTCAAACACCCTTTCACACTCTTCATCCCACTCGCAGTCTGCATCCTTTCTCATAAACCTTCTCAACAGAGCTGCCAATGAAGAAAATTCCTTGATAAACATTTGAACATAAACACATACGCCTAAAAAACCCCTAACTTTGGTCGTATTCTTGGGTCTTGGCCAGGACTGAATTTTTTTCACTTTCTTCTTGGACATAATCCTACCCTCTCTAAATACTACATGACCTAAAATCTCTAAAGCTGGCACAAAACATGAAAATTTTGAACCCAAAATAGTTAAACCAGCTTCTTCAATTCTAAACAAGATCCTCTCTAAAGTAATTGCATACTCCCAGATGAATTTTTGTATCCCTGGGTTCTCCTCCAACACTTCATTATTGTAATCTGTTGAAGGTCCTTTAATTCCTCCATTGTCAATAAAGATTCCAGCATATTGAGGAATTTCATCTTGAAGAATCCAAGCCATCTGAGCTTGATAAACGGCAACTGAATTTGTTTCTCCTTGAGGTAATCTTGTCAATTGTAATTGTCCTAGCGGTGTATCAAAAGTAGTGAGAGGCCTAGAGTCTGGATGCAACTCTCTCTCATCATACCCCCCCATAATATTGCCTAAACCATAACACACTCTCCCAGAAAACGCTTCCACAAACTCCTCATCACTAGGTGGTATACCAGCATCCTTTATTGTAACCCTAAATAATTCCCTGAGATCATGAACTACTCTAAGTTTTCCATTTGGTTTCTTGATACAAAATACCAGACTAGAATAACTTGATGATGATTACTCATACAGTCCAGTGCAAATCCATTCTCTGACAACTTTGATATAAGCTTCTTTTAATGCAGCCGTAATTGGGATTTTTTTTTCTGCCACGGTTCATGACATACTACAGGAATCTTGTAAGGCTCCCCATAGGAATGCTTCAACACACCCCTCTCCTCTTCTATAAAAGCAATGGCCTTCTCTCGCTTGAGCATCACATCCAACAACAACTTCTTCTCTTCTCCAGACAACCAACCATCAGTTCCAAAATTAACAACACCTAATCTATCAAAAGTGATTCTTGACATTTCAGAAAATTTGGGTGTATTCTTCAACAAGGGACACTTATAAGGATCTCTTGATAGCCTTGGTCTTCTCAAAGGTGGATATAATTCAGTGGGTAGCGGTTCATTAATCAGTCGGATTTTATTTGCTACCTTCATATATTTTTCTGCCTCCACATCTACATAAACTTGAGGTAAAATATTTATTTTTGTATCACCATTGAAAATTTCATCAAAGGAATTCACTTCATTGTCAGAATCAGAATCAATATAAGTAGAAAAATATTTTATTTCATTTTTAAATTTAACCCTTTTCCTTTTTCCATCATCTAGTTTACCAACAGTCTTTCCAACACCTTTAACTCCCTTATCCATCATAAAATCACCAGTAAAAAAAGTTGGCAGTTTATCCTCTTGCTGGAGAACTGGAATCGAATTATCGCAAAAATTATTTTTTTGTGTTTTAATTATACTAAGATTTTTTATAGAATTTTGATGAAATAATTTCAGTTTACCCTCTTTCTGGAGGTCAGAAAATAAAAAATTCCAGTTTTTATTCAACATAATATTTCCCATCTTCCCTCTTGATCCATTCTTGAACGTGATCGAAAAACTTGACAGAGAAGTGAGACAAACCAAAAATTTGAAGACATAATAACAATTTAACGTATTATTAACAGAAAATAATTGAGAATCCACTTGAATTATCTCCAAGTGAGCTGACCTATTGCAACCGGGGATCTCATCCTGGGGAGAGATTTCAACATTGGAGTGATCATCCCCTGCTACCCCTAAAAATGAGGGCTTCAAAAATTCCCCTCTAAACATAATTCACCAGAAGCCATCTGTTTAATACGCCGCTTTTTGATGCAAGTTCAACACTGACACAGAGTAGCGATCCCTGGCCATGTCTCCCAACCTTCATCTCCAGGAGGTGCCAACCACATATGTAAACTCCTCATATCTTCACCAGTAATCTCCAAACTAATACCCATGCCAGACTGATAGCCAATCCGGGCCTCAAAATCCATCAAAAAAGGATCACCAAGAACAGTTTTAACTGCCACTCTGGCCACATAAAAGTGAACCTTGCCAATAGATCCACCAATACCTAATTTGACATGCTCAGCCATACCCATCAGCTCTGTTGCATGCCCTCCAATACCTCTAAGGTTTCCCCCAGTACCAGTTTTAATTGGAAAGCCTATAATTGTTTTTGCTCTAAAGAAATCAAATTAATTTGAGACCCTGAATTGAACAAGGCCTTTACCTCTTTACCATTAAGAGTTATCACCAGGTAACCAAGGAGAGCAGAAAAATGTGTTTCGACATCCTCCCCAAAATTCTCAGCATTTTCACAAATATATTCCACCTCTCCAGCAGAAACCCGTTGCCTGGTCAGATGCTTCTTCTGCTTCTCTGCAAGTGCCGGACTAATAGTGAAAAGCTCCCCCAAAGATATGGGAATCTGAAGTTGATTCACCCTATTTAAAACATTGTCCATTGCATTCTCTTGACCGGATACTACTGGCCGCTCATACTGGACTTTTGATTTAACAACCTTGGCCCTGGGCACCTCTTGAGGACCCACATTGCCATCTTCACTACTGATAACCCTAGCTCCATCACCAGCTTCTTTCTCAAATCCTGATCCATGTCTAGTACTTCTTACTCCCTCCATTGGGATGGGACCACTAAAACTTGGTCTGGGTATTGAAGCCAAAGGTACGTCCTCCTCAGAATCCAAATCATCTTCTGGCATAGGCTCACCATTTAAATCAAACTTTCCATAACTAGGAGGCCCCATATCAGCCATCCCCTTCTGCATTCTATAAATTTTTTCCTTAGAGTAAGGTCTCAACTTGTTAATTTCCTTTCCAGGTTTAGCCTTTAGTTGGCTCTGAATGCTACTTTTAGCTTTAGTAGCAGCTGCTCCTCTAGCAGCATTGTCATCATATTCGCCAGCCATACAGTTACCCTCCACTCTAGCTACCATTGCTAGCTCCAAACCACCAAAAAAAGTTGAAAATGTGGCCTTACTTACCTCTTTCTCTTTACCTTTATCAGCTTTACCACCGCTTTTACCATCACCATTTTTGCCACCCTTGGCATTATCATCATCATCCTTCAATTCTTCAAACCGGGCTCTTCTTTCAGCCGCCATATTCCTTCTAACCAAATCAGAAGGTGCTTGTCCATCTCTGAGCTTGATGAGCAATCCATCAGGAAATTTATAAACTTTACCATCAAATAACACTCTCCCAGCATCCAAGTCTTTATCAAGAGTAAAACATACTAAAGCTCAGTGCCCCCTCCATTACAATAGGAGCATACCTTTGGCTCATCATATCCACCTCTAAAACCATTACCATTATTACCATTCCCATTCCTACCATTGCCCGAGAAGCGGTTTCCATTGCCATTGCCATTATAATTTCAATGTTCATATCCTCTAGATTGATAAGATGTTGAAGTTGAAGAAGAAGCAATTGGGGCCTTATTGGCCTTCTGAGTCTCTTGGAAAAAAATCTTTAATTTCTTTGTTAAATCGGCCAAATGATTGACCATCTTGTTGTTCACATTGCCCTCAACTTTTGCCACTGGTAGTCCCATTTGAGACTTCTTGGCTTCTTGAGCTTTGACCATGATATCGTTATTTTCAGCCAAAACTTCACTAACCTTGCTGACATACTGAGTACATGACTCCTGATACTTGTCCAATGCCATTAACTTAAGATGGGCTTGAATTTTATCCTTAATAACCTCCAATACCGGCATTTTTTGTTTGCCATTAGGTAGTTCCTTCATTAAATCCTTTCTTGAAAGATCCTTCAAGACGTCCATTCAAATATCCCTACTACAAGCTGACCAGAACAGATCCTTAGCTTGATTCTCATGCACCAATTTGTCCACCAGAATAAGATATTTGACCACTTCATTGAATTGAACGCATAGCTTCTTGAAATCAGCCATGGAAAAAACACCACCCTTTGCCTGCCAATCACCAACAATTTTATTAAGGTCCAGCATAGTAAACCTAACTACCCATCTATAAACCATAGCTTTAGACAGCTTCACCCAATCTTATCCTTGAAAGCCTGCATAGAAATGACTTCTTTCTCCACCTCTCTATCAGCAATAAAAAATCTAGCCTTCTTCACCATATCTTCATGAGAAGAACCATCAAAAGCATCAGCAGCTTCATACCTACTAATAAACCATTTAAACTCCTCCCCATCAAGCTTTGGGCCATCCCAAGAAACAATCCTGACTGAAGGAATAAGAGGAAGAGAAGAAACAGAAGTAGAAGCAGAAGACATTCCAATAAATTAAGGAAGCGTTTAAACTGTTAAAAATAAGCAAGCCTCTTGCAGGCTAATAAAAAAAATTGATTTGAGTTCCAATGAATAAGCCTCTTGCAGGCTAAGAAAGTCCTAGATCCAAATAAGTCCTAGAAAAAGCTAGAGATTTCAAACCCCATGTTGGGCGCCAAATATGTAAGTAGACTCTTACAGTCGCCTTGCTGTAAGCAGAATCCGAAGGAGTTGTATAAACCTAAGAAAACCCTGTCCTTCTAAGTAAAATAAGGGTTGTTCAAATAACTAAGCTCTCTAGTCCACTTGAATTGATTGAAATATATGAAACTCTGATTTATAAATGCTTATTGAGATTTAGAAAATAGCAGCTGTTGAAAAAGAAATACTGATGACAACAATTAAGGTGTACCAGTGAAAGATCTGAAAAGATAGACTTATATGTTTTTATAAAGATTTTATTTTAAATGAGTTAACAATAAAAAAACAAGTCCCTGAGATGGAGACCTTTCCAATGATACCCTATATGTGATGAAAATATAATTTTTGTTTTGTATTTCAAAAGTGTTATGAAAAATATAAATGTTATAAGGTTATTATAATTTTATTTAATTTTGTTGAGAAATGAAAAAAATGAATGTGGTTGTTAATTATTCAAAAAGACCCTTCTAATCAAAACTAAAGAGACAAAAAAACATTTAGAAGACTAAGATTCCCCCCTTTCTATCTGATTCTCCTACTCCAGAACTTTCCAACAATATCCTACATGCATAAGATCTACAATAAACTATTGATCTAATAAGCATAATAAATTCTAACCAAATTTTTCCACAATAGCCAAATTTTTCCACAGTCACCAAAATTTAATACAGTGTCCAAACTTTGGTACAGTGACCAAACTTTGGTCCAGTGATCAAACTTTAACCCAGTGAACAGACTTTCCCATTGTGAGAAAATTTTGCCACAATGAGCTCTTTTTGCCATAATGAGCTATTTTGGCCAGAGTGAGCTAAATTTTCCACCATGACCAAGCTTTGCCACAATACAGAATTTTTCCAGTACACTTTGCTTTTGCACCGGAAAATCACCGGAGCAAACCGGAGCTCACTGAAGCACTGGAGCTCAGTGGCCACTCCATCAGCACACCATATCCACCAATAATACTATAAGTCACTATATCAAGTTAAACACTAAGAAAACAGTAAAATATGATAAAAAACCATCAAGACATAAAAGATAGAGAAACATCTGGGCTATCCAATGATAATAATCATCTTCCAAAATTCCAAATATCCAGTCTTATAATCCAGAAAATTGCTACTAATCTTCAAAAATAAACCTAAGTGGCATACACAGATGTGGAATGCCACAACGTGCAATTAACAGTCTTTAAATTCTCAAAATGAGTGGGTGAACTCTGATGTACACCCATAGATCAGAGTTTGAAACCCAATTTCATGCATCTGGACTCAGATCTACAGCATTACATCAGAGTACCACATCTAATTTTGAGCATTTGACCTCTGATCTAAAGCTGTACATCAGAATTCACCAACAATTTTTATGCATGTGTACCCTGATCTATGGCCATAAACCAGAGCACCACATCCATTTTTATGCATGTGAACACTGATATATGGCCATACATCAGAGTAAAACATCCAACTTGATGAATGTTAACTTGGATCTATGACTGTACATCAGATTCCACCACCCATTTTTATGCATTTGGACTCTGATCTATGGCCATACATCAGAGTACCACATCCAATTTTATGCCTTGGAATTCTGATCTACAGCCATACATCTGAGTTCACTAGCCAATTTTAACCAACTTAATTCTGCTACGTGGCTATACAACAGCATTCATAAAAATAAATTAAATGAAATTAAGACTAATTATAATGTAATTGAATATGCAAAAGATGGATAGATGAGTATAATAGCTAGAATTAAGAAAAGATAAATAAATATGGTATAAAATGAGATATTACCAAACAAAACATTATTAGGGGGTATCAATGTTGACCAAAATTCAATTAAATTAATTGCAGATAAAAATCCTTATACCCCAATTATCTTCTGCAATTATTTTTACTAATAATTGGGTTATTAGAACTTTTACCTGCCAATTTTCAGCTCTATCTGACATTTTTATCCTCAATTTTTCATAACCACATCTTGGAAAACTTTCTGGATATCCCAGGCTTCCTGCCTTTCTGCACACTCCCATCCTGTCTACTCATCCTATCTGTTCAGACCCCTCCCCATCTCATCTTTTTGTTTCTTCTCTTTTCATCTTCAAATATCTCAACATGCCTCATTGTCATAGATATTCTCAAAGGCAGCCTTCCCCCTGTTTTTCTTCAAATCCCACTACTTGCACTTTCCTCCAATCAGCTGGGAAATCAAAGACCATTCAAAAAAAAAGATGATCACTTCATACTTATCAACTGGCTAAAAACTAAAGCTAATTATGATTCTTGTTTTGGTACTGAGAATGCAACTAAAGTAGGATGCCCTCCTGCATCAGAATTCAATTGATATCTTCTAATGGCCAATGAGTTACAAAATAAGACAAAGGGAAGGATTGATATTTTTTCTAAACAGATGTCTGAACACTTAAAGAACTATAAATCCAAATACAAGAAGGCTAAGACTCTTTCATCTTCCACTGGTTTTGGTATTACTGACCTTGATATCAGTAAGGGCATCAATTCTATAGATAATAAACTTGATTCTTTATGTCCACATTATAAAGAGATGGATTCAATATTTGAAGAGAAAGCCAATGTTAATTCTGAAAACATGTTGGATGGAGAAGATGACTTCTCCAAACATGATTTCAAAAGAAATCTTTTTACTTCCACTTCTACTCAAACCTCTCCTCATTTGACATCCACCAATCAAAATATCTTTTCAATAGATCCTTATGGCAATATAAACTAACCTGAACTCACTTGAGTGAGATTTTATTTCTTGTCTAGCTGTTTTATTTTTTTAATTTACATCTCTTTTTCTTATTTCTAAAAGGGCCAATGAATGAACCCAGGAGCCATAGTCAAGCAAGTCTGAAGCTAGCATCAATGATGAAGAGGAAAATGTTACCTCCAAAAAAAGCAAAGACCATCAACTACTCTGAATTTCAACAGACAAAGAAAACAAAACAGAGATAGTTTCTCCAGAACCCCTTTTTCTTCTATTGATGAATTTTTGGAGAAACATAAATCTGGTAAGTGATAGAAAACCTCTTAATAATTAAGTGTGCTTTTCTTTTCTTTTTTTGATATTCCTTTTCACTCTAGGTAAAGTTGAAGTTGCAAGCAATACTCTTAACTTTAAAAAGAAACAATAAAAGCTCTCTTTATGCAAGGTGATAGTGAACAAGACTTGGAGGAGAAGAAATTTGAGCTCTCTTTGCAGAGGGAAGAGAGGGTACAAGACTTTCAGGAGGAGCAATGTGAGCCTTCTTTACAGAGGGATGGGGGGGTAAAAGACTTTGAGGAAAAGAAAGTTGAGATAAAAAAGAGGAGAAGGCTCTCAAGTACAATTCCTATTGAATCTGATTAAACTCAAGTATCAACTTGAAGATGGTTTAAAAACCAATTTTTCTTGATAGAATGCATTTAAGCTAATAAATCTGTTGAGGAAATGTAATTATTGATAAAAATTTATGATGACTAGTTTTTTTTATTTCATTAATATTTCATTTGTTCATAATTATTTTTACATGAAAGTTAACTAGTATAGTCCTTAGTCTGTGTTTTTGGTTAGACTTAATATTGATGTGTACATACTTTCATACTATTCATCTGACAAAGATTTACAAAAAATTCCACATCTCAACAAGCATGTAGCACAACAAATCATATTTATTAAGGCTAGATGACCTACACTTGTATTTGGAGGGAAGTAGGAAAGAGAACTACTTTTGGAAAGCCCCAAGAATTTCAGAATTAGCTGCACATACTTTAGATGACTTAACTCAAAAAGAAAAAAGAAGTACTTACGTGGTGGCAAACAGAAAGTAAATTAAAATAGTATGATGTTTAAGATAAATTGTGCTATTAATTAGAAAAGGGAAAGTAAGATATATTGATGTATGAAATTGAGAAATGGGGGTTTTAGGGATAATAGAATATACATTTTATGAAAAAGAAGTAAAATTGTCAGCCTGTATATCTCCAGGACTGAGTAAAAATTAATTATAAGTTATGTTAAACACATGAACTATACATGGGAATAATAAATAAGAGTACACAAATAGTATACATAAGTAAAATTATGATAATACACAAAAAAATGCCATTATAACACCTTATATACACGCATATATCCACCTTTTATAGGTCTTATGTACTTAATATTAAGTTGGAATATGTTAGGGTAATCTTAAGAACCTTAAGTATAAGGCTACATAATTTTTAAGTACACTTAAAGCTGTTATATTCATTGTTTTATGCAAAAAACAAGAAATGTGCTTTATTTCACTTAAAAGTTGACTATATGCGCTATAAAATTGAGAATATCAAAATTGCGCTTTGACAGATCAATTGGGCTCATTTAGAACCATTGATTTGGCTATTTAAATGCATAAAAATAACACTTTTCAAATTTGGTGTTTTTTATGCCAGAAATGGCTTCTGTGTACTGGCCACATACTGCCTGCTTTTTTCCTGTGTGAATAGCTTCATTTTTAGCAAAGTTAGCTTTTTCACACTATAATTACCCCACATTCTACACCCACTGTGGGGAAACACACTAAAATAGGCAACAGGCGCTTATTTAGTGTCCTAGCTTAATTAATAATGCATTGACCTTGTTTATATGCACTAATTTCATTAATAACCTCACTCTTGGCACTTTATTTCATCACCACGCTTAAATTCGCCTAATTTTAGTCAAGGATTTACCCGTGCAAGCGCCTGCCAAGAACTGCATGTAGTTACCCCACATCTCACACTCTTTTTTAAGTTTTTGGGTGGTTTCTCAGTCAATTTTGGTTATTTTTGAATGGGAATTTCACGTAGTATAATGTCAGGATTAGCCCCATTATTTCTACAGTAAATCCCCCTTATTATTAAGCTATTATTAACCTTAAAAAAGTCTCCTTTAGTCTTTAATATTATTTTTTTATATGCATATACTCTCTTTTTGTCTTTTTCTTTAATTTTGATGGATTTCCCTTATTATTATAGGATTTTGGAGGTTGTTACTCTTCTAATTATGTCATGGGTTACTGGGAATGTTGATGGGCATGTCTATCAGTTATTTAGAGGCGTCATTAACTGTGTATTTGGTGGTATATCAAGGGAATCATTGGGGAACTCAGTGTGTATAAAAGGAGGGGGTTTTTTGGGTTGTATTTCTTCATTCTTTATCATTACAATTTAAATATAACCAAATCAATTACAATACATATCAATTAGTACTTTTATAAGACTTTTGAATAGTGTCTGAATTTATATAATCTATTTTTCTACCAACTATAAAGATTGTAAGCCATATATAAGAATAGTGAGAATTATATTACTGAGACCTTTATATTTGATTATATTTTACAACTTAGTGGATTAAAACTACAGTATTCATATAGGACCATTAAAATCTTCTAGACAACTGACCATTCAAGCTAGTTCACGTCCTTGTACTTGACCTTAGCCTGACAATTGGGGACCTTTCCTCAAGAATTCTGTTATAATCCTGTAAGTGAAATTTTCAAAAGAAGGTGCACGTAAATAATATCCCTATAGAAATATTTGGATAATTAAAACAGGTTGGGGTCACTTATATAGTGATTTCAGAAAAAGAAGCCCTGTTATATAATAAAATTGTGATATTGAATCATCAATTTTACCACTAATTTAACATATAATTGTTCTTAGTGGGAGTCTGTCAATAGACCAATTAAATTTGTGATCTTTGCAGATAATAACCAATTAAACTGATTAATTGTTTTCTTTTTACAGGACTCTTAATCCCTTTTTATTGGTTTGTAAAATTCATTTAATATTTAGAAAGAATCTTACTAACAAATTTTCTTTTTTAAATATAAATACACGGCTACATATTGTAGACCAGTTAAATCAAGTGACCACATAAAAAGCATATTTGACTTTTGGCACTTAAAGATTCACTTAATACCAATAAGTAAGCAATAAAATTGTCTTCAGTGGTATTAATAAATACTGATTAAACTCCTTTTTGAAGTTTTTCAAATCTAAACTTTCAATTCTCTAAAATTCCACGTAAAAATGTGTGACAACAATGACATTGTAAGTAATAAGGCAAAACCTTATAACTTAAGAACTAGAGCTGAAAGACCTGTTACAGGACATCCAAATGGAGGGTCAAGAATCACCAGTAACAATAAACAACACCCCACCAATGTCCATGGAGGAAAAGGAAAAGCTCTTAAAACAAATGTCAATAAAGAAGTCCAAAAACACCTTACAAGAGCAAATTCACTCCCTCTCAACCCTACTGAATACACTAACAATAAGAGTAAACAATATGTTAGACCAGATCAACAATCTGGAGAAAAGGGCGGCACAGGGCTTTATAGAAGTCAACCAGGCTCTAGTGGATATAAGGTCTCATCAACAACCAGTGGCACCAAATACCACAGCAACACCTCCAGTCCCAGAAGAGGACCAAAAGATAACTGTAAGCAAATGGAAGTGGGATTGGTATGCCCAAAACTACAACAGTCCTCCTCAACAGGGATCCAGCAGTCACCCTTACAGGGGAAAGCCAAGGAGAGGCAGGGGAAATGGAATAAGACCGTGGTAAGTCATCCATCTTCTCAAGATCAATTATATAATCCTAACAATGAATTACTTATAGGTAATGAAATTGATAGAGAGTCATTGGATATAATTGATAGGGATTTAAAAAATTATTCATTTGAAAATAACATGTTAGACTTGTCATTACATGAGGACAATGTACATAGTTTTATTGATCACCAGGAAAATACTATTAATATAAAAATGGAATCAAATGAATTAAAAATTGACCCTGATGATGAATCTTCTGAATTGGAAACAGACAAAATTGAATATTTTCTGAAAGAAAATCCAATGGAATCAAAAATAATTAGTAAATTATTATTAAGAATTGAAAAATTGGAAGAATTCTCTAGAGAGTCCAACAATAATACAGAAAGTGTATTATTAAACATCACACAATCATTGAGTACAACAGCCAATAAGTTAAAAGTTATTGAGAATTCAAATAATGAATTGATCAATGAAAACAAAAGATTAAATTCTGAGATTAAAAATTTAGAAATTAAATTAGAACATTCTCAGAATATTATGGCCACCATAGAGGGACGTGTAAAATTGTCTTTTTCAAATGTAAATGATACTTTAACTCATGTACCTGTAATAAAAGATAGGTTACAAAGAGTAGAAATTGAAGTAGCTAACATTTTGAAAAATACTGAAACAATAAAGGATAATACCTCTTATGTAGAAAGAGTACCAGTTTTTATGAAACACTCTGATGATAAACCAATGATGGAACATGAACATAGTGTCATGGGCTCTGAGAATATAAAATCAGTAAAAGATGAAATTAATGATCATCTTTCTAAAGTGAGTGAATTACTCAATATTCCTCAGGTTAGGGAAGCTAAAACTAGCCAAAAGAACTGGCCTAAGTTAGATCAGTACCCTTCTTTTGACGGGGATTCAAAATCTGATTGGCAACAATTCATACAAAGAATTGATAACTTAAAATTTTCATATAAATTACCTGATGAAGAAATTACTTCAAAGTTAATATCTTTATTTACAGATGTGGCCTTATTATGGTTTGAATCTGTATTGAGTGAGGGAATTAATTACTCCTGGAATGAATGGAAGGCACTAATTGAAAGGCAATTTGGTGGCCCAAAATTTAGAATCACTCAACAAAGACTGTATGAAAGGGCCAGATATAATCCAAATGCTGGAGATAAACCCATGGTCTTCTTAATGAATTTAATAAAAATCATGAAAGCTATGGATCCAAAAATGGATTATGAAGAGTGGAAAGAAAAAATAATATACAAATTGCCTATATCAGTTAGAGACATTATTGTAGCTAGAACTGAAACTGTCAGAGACACCTCTGGATTCATTAATATATGCAATGAGATATTATTAAACCACAAGTATGAAACCAAGTATAGTAATTACAGACAAAGTGTTGACGTGGTAAAACCTACTACAAGTAAGTTACCATTGGAAAAGAAAAAACCTTCAGCTCCCCTTGTCCCTAAAAGACAAGAAAATAACACTTGTTACAAATGTAATGAACCTTGGGTTAAGGGTCACACGTGTAAGAAAAGAATAAATGTTATTGAAACCTCACAGAATTCTGAACCTAGTAATCATGAAGATGAGAATGTGGAATCTAGTGAGGATTGCAAAAGTAACATATCTTACAGTGATGATGAAAATGAGATATTTGTATTAGAACAGGATATAATGTTCCTGAATGATGCTATACCTCATACAGACACATCTTTAACTTCCATAGAGGAAGCTGAAATAATTAAAGATGTATCTCATGACACTTACAAAATAACACCTATCAGAGCTCCTATTATCATATGTGGAAAAGAAATGAATGCCATTCTTGACACTGGGGCTGCAGGTAGTGTAGTTTCACTTAATGCATTAATGAAACTTGATAGTAAGTACCTGGAAAAACTAGAACCTGTTCAGACAAAGAACTGGAGGGGTTTTGGTTCAGTATTAAATCCAATTGGCAAATACAAAACTGCTGTATTCTTTAAATATAATAATGGATATGTTAGAGCAGTTTGTGAATTTGTAGTAATGGATAATAATAATTGTAGTGATTGGTTTATTATTGGAAATGATTTATTGACAAAATTTGGCATTAAACTAGATCCTGCAAACAGTTGTTTCACCATAGGCGTGAATGGTAAAAGAAAATTCAAAATATGTTCTGAAAATTCAGTATATGCCATTTCTCCTAGAGAAGAACAACTACAAGGTGGAAGAACCACCAAGGAAGTGGGTGAATTGGAAAATGAAATCCAAAAGGCCTCTTTCAGTCCTCAACTCTCAAAAATTGAAGAAGAAGATATTTTGAGATTGATTAAATCATATCCTATGGCATTTGCTCATGGCTCAAATGAACTAGGATTGGTCAAAGACCATGAGATGAAAATCTCTTTAAGCTGTGATCTGGATAATATTCCTGGCAGCTTAAAAAAGAAACCTTACCCAGCATCTCCTGCAAAAAGGAAAGATATTGAAGACAATATAAAATTGTTGTTGGAAATGGGTATTGTTGAAAAAGTGGACACAACACCTAAGTATTGTGTCATTTCACCAGTATTAATCTCTTATGAAAAAGATAAGGCAAGATTATGCGGTGATTATAGAGCTCTGAATACATACACAGTAGATGATATTTACCCTCTACCAAGGATAGCTTCTATCCATGCTACCTTACAAGGAGCAAAATATATTTCCTGTCTGGATGGGAACAAGGGTTACCACCAGATTCCTGTGGAAAGAAATTCTCAAAATTACTTATTAATAACCACACATATGGGTATATATAAGTATGTGAGAATGCCATTTGGCCCAAAGAATGCGCCTTCAGTCTTCCAAAAATTGATGGATAGTGTTTTTCATCAGGAAATGGTTGAAGGATGGCTATTGGTCTATATTGATGACATCATAGTGTTTTCAAAAACATATGATGAACATTTAAATCACCTGAAAAGAGTCTTTCAAAAAATGGATGAAATTAATATGACTATTGCATTAAAGAAATGTAAGTTTGGATTTCAATCCTTGAAAGTACTTGGGCATGTTGTATCTGGATTACAAATTTGTGTTGACCAGAATAAGGTGGCAGCAATTAAAAACATTGGGATACCTAAAAATGTAAAAGAGGTTCAAAGTTTTTTGGGTATGTGTGGATATTATAGACAATATATTAAAAATTACCAATCCATTGCAGCCCCCTTAACAACATTAATCAGGAAGAATGAAGCTTTCATTTGGAATAATGAAAGACAACATGCCTTTGATAAATTAAAGGAATGTTTAATGTCAGCTCCAATATTGGGACTTCCATATTTTAAACTCCCTTTTATCTTGTATACTGATGCAAGCTTTACAGGATTAGGTGCTGCTTTACAGTAAAAACAGATAATAAATGGTAAATTATCTGAAGTAGTTATCTGTTATATATCCAGAACCTTAAGAAAAACAGAATTAAGGTATGGTGCCACACAGCTAGAATGTTTAGCCGTGGTGTGGGCTTTGGAGAAACTTCATTACTATCTGGAAGACCAGAAGTTTGAACTTATAACAGATTGCAGTGCAGTTAAATCATTACTAAACATGAAAACACCTAATAGGCACATGTTTAGATGGCAACTAGCTGTACAAGAGTACAGAGGAAGAATGACAATCACTCACAGAGCAGGAACATTGCATTCAAATGTGGATTTATTATCCAGAAGTCCTTTGCCAAATGATGCTGACAACCCAGCTTATGTACCTGAAAATGAGGTTATACATATATTTGGGATTTATATAGTGGATTTAGAAGAAGAGTTTATGCAAACTATATTGGAAAATTATTCATCTGATAAAGATTTGTCTAAACTATCTACCATTCTTAATGATCCAACAAATGCCTCCATGAGAGCATTAATTAAAACCTTGCCTCTAAAGTATAAAAATGCGTTGGATAAAGGTAAACTATCAATTGAAGATGGATATATATATTACAGGAAAAAGTTAAGCAATGTAATAGTAATACCACCTTCTATGAAAGAGTTAATGTTGAGTACTTGTCATGATGACATCTTAGCTGGTCATTTTGACTTTAACAAAACATTAACCAGAGTTAAAAATACAGCCTGGTGGATAAACATGAAAGAGGATGTACAGAAATACATTGAAACATGTGACTCTTGTCAGAAATCTAAAAGATTAACTGGGAAGAGAGCTGGGTTGTTACAACAAATAGAGCAGCCAAAAGCTCCATGGGAAATTATAAACATGGATTTTGTAACTGGCTGCCATTAGCAGGAAAAGAAAGTTTCAATTCTTGCTGGGTAATAGTGGATAGATTAACAAAAATGTGTAAGTTTATCCCTACCCATAAAGAGGTATCTGCTAAAGACTTGGCGTTACTATGGTGGACTCAGATGATGAATACTTCTGGGTTCCCCAAAGCCATAATCTCTGACAGAGATCCTAAATTTACTTCAGAGTTCTGGACATCTTTGATGGAAGTATCAGGTTGTCAATTAAAATTGTCTACAGCACACCATCCACAAACTGATGGGCTGGCTGAGAGGATGATACAAACTCTAGAAGACATGATCAGAAGATATTGTGCCTTTGGATTAGAATACAAAGACAATGAGAAATTCACACATGACTGGGTAACATTAATTCCTGGCCTTGAATTTGCTTATAACAGCACAACTCATTCTGTAACAGAGAAGAAACCATTTGAACTCTGGCTGGGATATGTACCAAATACCCCAGTAAATCATTTAAATAAACTACCAAGGTTGGATATACACCCTGGCACTAAATCCTTTATTCATATGCAACAAATGTGTAGAAAGCATGCAGAAGAATGCATCCAAAAAGCATTTGAATATGAAAAGAAAAGGTGGGACAAATCTCATAAAGAATTTGAATTTAAAAAGGGAGATGAAGTCCTCATATCAACACTACATTTTAACTTACAAGGTAATGTTAAATTAAAGGATCCCTTTGTAGGACCTTTTGTAGTAAATAAAATGGTTGGGAATAATGCAGTGGAAGTCATATTATATTCTCCATATGATAGGAAACATCCAGTTTTCCCTATCTCATTATTGAAACCTTACCATGCAAATGATCCTGACTTATTTCCAAAAAGAAGGGGAAGGCCTAAAAAGCAACCTGAAGAAATTGTGGAAAAATAAGAGATTGAAAAAATACTCAAGAAAAGAATCCTTACTAAAGAAAAAGGAACTGAGTATTTACTAAGATTTAAAGGGTAATCAAATGAATTTGATAAATGGATACCTGAAAAAGATATTTCTAATTTATCCACCCTTCTTAAAAAATTTAAACAGAAATAAATTTCTGTTCAACCAGCTGAGGGGTTAAAAAACCAGTACTCATAATATTTTATTATGTTTTATTTCTTTAAAGTTAAATCTTTAATGCTACAGATTTATTCTGAATACCTGAAAATTACAAATTAATAAAATAAAATGTATAACTTATCATTTTTTTTATTGTTTTTTTTGCGTGGGCGAGTGTCAGCCTGTATATCTCCAGGACTGAGTAAAAATTAATTATAAGTTATGTTAAACACATGAACTATACATGGGAATAATAAATAAGAGTACACAAATAGTATACATAAGTAAAATTATGATAATACACAAAAAAATGCCATTATAACACCTTATATACACGCATATATCCACCTTTTATAGGTCTTATGTACTTAATATTAAGTTGGAATATGTTAGGGTAATCTTAAGAACCTTAAGTATAAGGCTACATAATTTTTAAGTACACTTAAAGCTGTTATATTCATTGTTTTATGCAAAAAACAAGAAATGCGCTTTATTTCACTTAAAAGTTGACTATATGCGCTATAAAATTGAGAATATCAAAATTGCGCTTTGACAGATCAATTGGGCTCATTTAGAACCATTGATTTGGCTATTTAAATGTATAAAAATAACACTTTTCAAATTTGGTGTTTTTTATGCCAGAAATGGCTTCTGTGTACTGGCCACATACTGCCTGCTTTTTTCCCGTGTGAATAGCTTCATTTTTAGCAAAGTTAGCTTTTTCACACTATAATTACCCCACATTCTACACCCACTGTGGGGAAACACACTAAAATAGGCAACAGGCGCTTATTTAGTGTCCTAGCTTAATTAATAATGCATTGACCTTGTTTATATGCACTAATTTCATTAATAACCTCACTCTTAGCACTTTATTTCATCACCACGCTTAAATTCGCCTAATTTTAGTCAAGGATTTACCTGTGCAAGCGCCTGCCAAGAACTGCATGTAGTTACCCCACATCTCACGCTCTTTTTTAAGTTTTTGGGTGGTTTCTCAGTCAATTTTGGTTATTTTTGAATGGGAATTTCACGTAGTATAATGTCAGGATTAGCCCCATTATTTCTACAGTAAATCCCCCTTATTATTAAGCTATTATTAACCTTAAAAAAGTCTCCTTTAGTCTCTAATATTATTGTTTTATACGCATATACTCTCTTTTTGTCTTTTTCTTTAATTTTGATGGATTTCCCTTATTATTATAGGATTTTGGAGGTTGTTACTCTTCTAATTATGTCATGGGTTACTGGGAATGTTGATGGGCATGTCTATTAGTTTTTTAGAGGCGTCATTAACTGTGTATTTGGTGGTATATCAAGGGAATCATTGGGGAACTCAGTGTGTATAAAAGGAGGGGGTTTTTTGGGTTGTATTTCTTCATTCTTTATCATTACAATTTAAATATAACCAAATCAATTACAATACATATCAATTAGTACTTTTATAAGACTTTTGAATAGTGTCTGAATTTATATAATCTATTTTTCTACCAACTATAAAGATTGTAAGCCATATATAAGAATAGTGAGAATTATATTACTGAGACCTTTATATTTGATTATATTTTACAACTTAGTGGATTAAAACTACAGTATTTATATAGGACCATTAAAATCTTCTAGACAACTGACCATTCAAGCTAGTTCACGTCCTTGTACTTGACCTTAGCCTGACAAAAATTGAGTGGAAAAATTATGGATTCTATACTTAAAATACTTAATAGGGGGTATCAATGTTGACCGATACGCAATTAAATTAATTGCGGAAAATAATCTGCATATCCCAATTATCTTCTGCAATTATTTTTGCTAATAATTGGGTTATTAGACACTTTACGTGTCAATGTTCACCTCTTATCCGACATTTTTTTACTCAATTTTTCATAACCACATCTTGGACAACTTTCTGTCATAGCCACATCTTGACATACTTTCTGCCATAACCACATCTTGGACTACTCTCTGGATATGGCTTCTACCTTGCTGAACACTCACATTCTTGTCCCATCCTGTCCATTCTATCCAATCAGAACCCCTAACCATCTCATCTGCTTGTTTCTTCTCCTTTTTATCTTCATTTATATTTTAACATGCCTTGTCGTCCTAGATCTTCTCAAAGGCAGCCATCACCGAGTTGTTCTTCAAATCTCACTACTCCCTCTTTCCCCTGCTCAGCCAGTAAATCTAAGAACATTCAATTAAAAAAAGATGATCATCTCATTCTTATCAACTGGCTGAAAACCAAATCTAACTATGATTCTTGTTTTGGTACTGAGTATTCCACTAAAGTAGGACGGCCCCCAGCATCAAAAGTTAATGGCTATCTTTTAATGGCAAATGAATTATGGAATAAGACCAAGGGAAGGATTGATCTTTTGCCTAAACAGATGTCTGAACGCTTCAAGCATTACCAAGCCAAATAAAAGAAGGTAAAGGCTTTCTCATCTTCCATTGGTTTTGGTGTTACCAAAATTGATATAACTAAGGGTATCAAATCCATAGACAATAAAATTGATTCTTTATGTCCTTAATTTAAAGAGATGGATGCAATTTTTGGAGATCGAGCTGATGTTAATACTGTAAACATGTTGGATGGAGAAGATCCTATCTCCAAACATGATGTTGAAGCAAATCATTTCCCATCCTCTTCCTCCACTCAAGCCTCCCCACATTTGAATGAGACATATCTAGATAGCTTTTCTGTAGATCCTATAGGTGATTTAACCCAACCAAATCTAACTCAGGTCTGATTCTTTTTTCTTTAATCTTATCATTTCTATTTTTTATTTACTTATCTTTTTCTTATTTCTTAAAAGGCTGATGAAAAAACCCAGGATCCTCAATCAACTGAGTCTGAAGGTAGTGACAATGATGAGGATGAAAATATGACCTTGAACAAGAAGCATAGGGCTTCAAGTAGTCTAAATTTCTACTCAAAAAGAAGACAAAAAAGTGATACTTCATCACAAACCCCTTTTTTTTCTATGGAAAAATTTTTAGAGAAACGTGATTCTGTTAAGTGATACCATACCTCTTATTAATTTACTCTACTTTTCTTCCACTTTATATTAATTTTTATTATCACTCTAGAACAAGTAGAAATTGCTAAAGAGACTCTAAGCTTTGAAAAGAAGAAATATGAGCTCTCTTTAAGGAGGGATGATAGGCTACAAGATTTGAAAGAGAGGAAGTATGAGCTCTCTTTACGGAAGGGTGATCGGGCCCAAGATTTGGAGGAGAGGAAGTACCAGCTCTCTTTACAGAAGGATGATCGGGCCCAAAATTTGGAGGAGAAGAAGTTTGAGTTAACTCTACGTATTGAAAAATCAAAGAAAGAGGAGAAAACACTTGAACATCAAAACCTATTAGAGCAGATGAAATATAAGTTTGATCATGAAGAAAATTCCAAAAAGAAAGATTTTTTGATAGAATGTGTTAAAGCTAATAAATCTGTTGAGGAAATTGAACGTTTAAAGAAATTGTTGGATGACTAGTTTATTTTATTTCTCTCACACTTCAACTGTTCATATTTATTTGTACATAAAATTTCCAATAATTTCCTTTATTTCATTACTCTATCTATCATTACTTGAATTTTTGTATTTTAATGTTAAATATTCTTTTTTTAAATAAAATTTTCATGTCTCCTTTGAAAATTTGAAAATCCCCTTGAAGTAAGGGGTGGGTATCACCAAAATTCTTTCATGTCTTGAATCTTGAAAGTCTTATATGAAACTTTGGCTTTACTACCCCCTGCATTTTACCGGTATCCCAAAAATTCTTACATGTCAAGAATTTCACAAGTCTTATAAGAAATTTTGGCAAAACCCCCCCCCCTGCATTTCATTGAAGTAAGGGGTGGAAGTCATCTAAATTTAATATTATTACATAAATTATTAAATAAATATCTAATATATATCAATTTCCCTAGTTTAAAGTAATGACAATTCCTCAAGCCAAAATGCAGACCAAATCTAGAAACAAAAGTTTGGGACTTTCCACAGGTATAGGCAAGAGGAAACCCATGAAACAAATAAATGTTATCATGATTACCTGTTATACAACCAAAGGTCATTGGCTCATCACATTACTTGAGCGAATTGATATATAAAAAATATTTATTAAAAATTTATGAAAAAATATAAAATTTTCAATGACAACTCTAATCCCCATACTTTTTGGATCTAGATAAAGTTTTTTTAAATCAAATAACTTTACCTTCTTTCTTTACCTTATTGATTCTTTGAATCAACTTATGACTGATTTGAAATGAGCAACCAAAATGTGTTAAATCTTGACAGGATTCCAAACCAGGAGGAGCTTTGGTCATTTGATGATTATCCTTAGAAGAATTCCAAATAGTTTCAATGATACCATTTCCCAAACCAAAATCAATGATGCACCAGTGGTCTGAAAAATATAAACCATGTCCTTTGATTTTAGCTGGAGATGGTATTGGGTGGCCAGTTCTTGGATTGATATATGAGAATATACCAAAAGTAAGAAAATTGGCATCATTCCTATTGATATGAATCCTATTGTGGAATCCAGAATGAGTGATAATAACATTAGAAAATAAAAGATATTCGTGGCTGATATCTTCCCATTTGGTATCTTAACTTTGGTTGCAAGTTCATGATTTTTTTCAAATGCTTTATTACAGAGCTTTTTGAGTCAAAAAGCAAGAAAAGAGTTAAAGGAAGATAGAGTGTCCCATAAGCAAAAATCTTCATCTTTTTGAGCTTAAGTAATATTCTTGAGCAATGAATATATGCCTATATAATTGAAATGCCTAGATAATAAACATATAAGAGTTACAGAATCCTTATCCTCTAAATATGCAATATAAAAATGTGAAATAAGACAAGTGAAATTTGGAAAAAAGGCTCAACTTCAAAGGTCAAAATCTCAGCAACCACTGAACCTAATTCAAACCTGTTTGTGGGAAATAAAAGATATGCTTTATTAGAATCTTCAGTTAAAGGACATGTGATTTAAATAAACCTAACCCTAATTTGTTACATAAAAAAATGAAATAAAAATTTAAATTGGGAAAAAAAGGCTCAACTTTAACAGTCAATATCTCAGCAACCACTGAATCAAATTAAAATCTGTTTGTAGGAAATGAAAGGTATCCTTCAGGAGAATCTTCAGTAAAAAGAACATTAGATTTGAATAAACCTAACCCTAATTCCGAGTCTGATTTTCAAAATTTTACAAAAACTTAAAAAGTGGTAATGAAGATGAGATCAAAAGGAGTTTTATAAGTTCACTGTTATCCAGATAAGAGTCATACATATATTTAAGTATGAACTTTTCATAAAAGGAATGAGATATCATATAGGCATGAAAAAAAGGAGATGAAACTTACCTTGATTGAAAAGTAGGAAAAATAGAGTGAGAAAGATTGATGTTGGAATTGTGGGGAAATTGAATATGGAGTAAGTGAAATGCATAAAGAATGTGCAATGTATGTGTTTCAATGAAATGGAGCCTAAAAAAAGTGAAATAAGGGAAGGGGGGGATAATGACCATGCCAAGGAGGGATGAAGAGTAGGGTGATGGAGCTAAAAAAGAAAGTAAAGAGGGAGAGAAAAAAAAGGTTAATTATACCATTGAAATCCAAAATAACCACTTACAAAAAAAATTTAGATAAAAAAATAAAATAAACAGAAAAAAACAAAAAAAATTATAATCAGTAATCAAAAAATCAAAAAAAAAGAATAAAATGACTTACCTGGAGAGATGAGATGACAAAATGAATGAAACCAAATTGTTTGAGGGATGTTGGAGGAGAATAGGAAAAGGATATGAGGGATGAATGAAAAAAAAAATCACTGACAAAATATGCGATTTCATGTTGAGCTGGTGAAAAAAAACCAATGAGCCATCCAAAAAAAAGATCTTCACCAGAAATTCCAAAAAAAAAATGAATATGCAACAAACCAAAATACCAAACAAAGTGAATGAAGTACACAAAGAGGACATTTGGAGAGTAAAAAAAATAATTTAAAAGGGTGGTGAAGAGAAATGTTGGAGAGTAATAGGCATAATGATAGAGCGTATGCCAGTTGAATGAATGTTTTGTGATTCAAGGGAGGAAAGAGCCAGTGCTGGTTCAGGATCCTCTTCTTCATAAAGATCATTCCACTCATCCTTTAAATCAGCTAGGATATTGTGGAGTATAATGCAAGTCATGATCCAATGATTTGCAGTTTTGATCTCCAATTTTTTTTGAAATTGGATTCTGAGCTTCTGAAGACTAGAAAATTGTCCCTTTAAAATACCTATAGCATGTTCAATTCGTACTCTTGATTGGGCAAGGTGATAATTAAATTTAGTTTTGGGGTCATTTTCTAAGGTTGAACCATGGAAAGCAGGTATAATGTACTTCCCACTTGCATATGCTGAGTCTGCAAGGAGGTACTGAGATTTGTCAAAGTATGAGTCAGGGGTTTGAGAAATCCTCATTCTTGGGAAGATGGAAGAGTCATGACATGAGCCAGGGCAGCCACTATGAAAAGCAATAAATTTTTTATTGACATCAAATACAAGTTGAACGGCAATAGAATATCTAGAAAGAAGATAAAAAGTTAGTTTATGAAGGATGAGAAATCGGAGAAGATTTTGAAGAAACCTTTTTTTGCAATCAAAATAATGGTTGCCATCATGAGCAGGCTTTTAACTCAAAGGTATAGTTGTGCCATCAACAAATCCTACACAGCCAGGGAAACCTTCAGCTTTCATTACTTGAGAGGATTCAAGTTGCTGTTCTGGAGTTGGCCAAGCAAGTGTTTGAAACTTGAGGGAAAGGATAGCAATCATACAGCGCTTGGTGTATAATATCACGGTACCATATCCTATGTTAAAGAGATTATCCAAAAGTCTTACAGCAGCACCATTTCCATTTGAGCCAAAGCAACATAGTGCAACAGCAAGTTGGATGGCAGGATTACGCTGTTTGTTATGGGAATTGTTATGAAAGATAGGATGATTGGAGATGAGTTGATAAAGTTTGAAGAAAGAATCAGGTGAAGTTTAAATGAAGAATGTTGAGAATGGAGGCAAGATCATATTGGGGTTCATAATAAAAATTTGGCCCCCTGGTGATGATGTAACACTTTTTGGAAAGAAAACACATATAAGCTAAAGCATCTTCCAAATCAGAGTCAGATTTATAGTAAAGAACTAAAAGAAAAGTAATAGCATTCATTGTTGAGTGAAGTAGCTTCCTAGTAGAGAGGTGTTTCATTGTTGCCAGTAGAAGGTTTAGGTGATGAGTGGGAAGTGGGAATTCACCACCAAATGTGCAGTTGGGGTGTGTAGATAGAAAAAAAATTTAAGTGTTTGCCACCAAAATTAAGTAGCATAGAGTGAGGAAAGACTTAAGGATGGCATCAGCAATTATGAGTCATGTGACTTTCTTGCAAATCCATCATGGATGAGATGAGTTTGGGATCAGGAATTAGGAATGGAAATTGGGGTATAAGAGGCGGGATAATGCATTATCGTGGATTCCTTATCCACTAGCCCCGGGGCTAGTGGATTAGAATCTTCCGCAATTAATAATGTCTGATCCTGGAAAAAAAAATTCCTGATCCCTAATTGCAGATCCCTGAACATTGATACCCCCTTATCAAGATATAAAAAAAACTATTTAATTTAGGGACACAAGGATGTATGGACAGTTGACCAAACCAACTATTTTCATTTTACCAAATGAGATTTATTCCAGGCATGCATTGATTTTGGCTGATGTTGATTGGATTTTTAGCTTTTAATTAACCAACTTATATATATTTTTATATTCTAAACTATTATATATGATTATGATAATTTATCTTATGGATATGGTTGGGATTTTCTTTTTTTTGGAGGGGTGCTGGTGGGCAGGTGGGAAAATCTAGGCTCCTGGTGTTGATGATCCTTTACAAGTCCTTTTGGGTTAGCTTGGAAGAGCTCCTAGTGCTGCTTCTGCTGATTTGGATCAAGCTAAATCTTGGGAAGTATGTTTTACTCTTTTATTGCAATTGATTGGTTTTTATTTATTTATTTTTTATATAAAGTTATGGATTGATTTTAATTTTATTTGGTTTTTTTTGAGGGGGGAGGGGAGGTGCAATGGTGCATTTTGTTAGATTGCTTTGAGTCTTGAGAATAAGCTTACTGTTTGACAAGGTTTGTTTGTTCAATTTTAGTTAAATTTAATCTAAACACTCATTCACTCACTTATTCATTCTTTCATTCTATCAAACACAACTTTAGTTGTTTTAATACCCTCAAGCAGAGGCTAAATTGCACTTAAGAGAAAAAAAAAGTAAGTGCCACACTGACCTTTGAAAACCAAGGTCGCTGCAACAAGCAGAAACTTTGGTTTTCTCCCAGACAGGTTCTTCCTGGCTGAGAGAGAAGTAAAATAAAAAATAAATAAAAAATAAAACAGAGCACTCACCTTTAACAACTGATGTTGCTGCAAGGAGCAGCAAATTTGGTTCTCTTCCAGCCAGGTTCTTCCTGGCTGGGAGAGAAGTGAAATAAAAATATATATATATAAATCAATCATCTTCAAGAACAAAAAAAAATAAAAATAAAAAAGTCACACATTTAAAAACCAAAGCCAAAAAATAGTGAATTAAAAAAAGGTGAAGAATATGGAGGAAAGAAAGATAATGAGTAACTTAAATAGCCCCTTATTGTTGGGGAAGAAGATTTATCTTTTAAACTTACAGCTTTCATATATTTCTGATTTCTGAGATTTAATAATGTAAGCTATTTAATATTTAAATTAATTGAAAAAATGAGCTTCCTTCAGGTCTGTATAGGGTCTTACATGGGGTTTATTAGTTGTAGAACCACCCCCCCCTACCAAAAATAATTGTTGGAAGATGTCTGTTGGCATTTTAAGTAGATTTTATTAGTTTTAGCCCCCCCACCAACAAAAATAATTGTTGGAAGATGTCTGTTGGGGTTTTAAGTGGGGTTTATTAGTTTTAGCCCCCCACAAACAAAAATATTTGTTGGAAGATGTTTTTTGGGGTTTTAAGTGGGATTTATTAGTTGTAGCCCCCCCACTAAAAAAATTACTTGTAGGAAGATGTCTGTTAGGGCTTTAAGTGGGGCTTATTAGTTGTATCTTAAGCAGGTTTTTTGTTTTTCTTTTAATTTAAAGCAAATTTAACATGACAAGAAGAGGAAAAGGAAATTTAAAAAAAAAGTTCTATAATACTAAGCTATAGACACAATTTGAGATGGGTTGGTTCTCCTTTCTAAAACTAACTTAAAAAAGAAGAGCCTTCCAATCTAAAAAAAAGACAGTGAGATCATGTATTGTAAGTGTGGTTATACGTATAGAGAAGCGAAGAGTAGAATTATATAGAGATCTTTTTAAAGAAAGAGGAAAATATATTTACAAATAATTAATCTATCTGTTGGCTAGATCTATTCTCATTCACTCCCTCTCTTAAGCACTCTATCTAATACTATCATTACTGTAGCAATAAAATAGCTCTACAGTGCTACTTCAGGTATGTAAACCCACTGTGCACAAAAAAAATAAATATATCTATGTATCTTTTACCTATTCCAAAAATAATTATCATTAATTCTCTCTATATATATAGTTATATATAAAAATTCTCATTTTTATTATCCAACAATCCCCTCTTTTGTTTTAAGAGTGACTTCTCTTTTATATGCCCTGTATGTCTAGCACCCTTCTCCTATTCTTTCTTTCCCTACAGGTTCTCCTACACAAGTTCAATGCTACTACAAGGATATCAAATGGTAACTAAGTATATCAATAATATAAGTGCATTTGTTTTCATAAAACCTGGCTCTAATAGCATATGAAACAATAATGCAAGACTACTATTATTGTCTTATTCTTTTCCTACCTATACATACCCTATACTTATTGAGATTCCTAACTACATAATAAGTACTGTAACACCTTCCATACCTATTATAACAAACTGTGCTTTCTGTGTGAGTATCCACTATTTGTGAAACCCTCCGCACTAAGTAAGTAGCCCTCCCTTTCTTGATACTTACCTTTCTTTTCATGCTATCAAATATTGCATAATAGCTTTCTTGATAACTGCTTGTTCTTCTAACTTTGCCTTTTCCTACTGGTTCTATCAGCAATGAGTGTATGTAGCCTACATTTAAGAGCAATTTCATCTGTCTAACTTTGAAACCACTACCCTTGCTTGACACTGCTCTCTGATCCATACTATGTCTCTAGTGCTAGTTGTGGCCTCCTCAAGTACATATAATACTCTTGCCTTATAGTCTTGTATGCACTTTCCTTTCTCTCTGCTTTCTGCAGCTTGTATATCCATACTGCCCCTAAAAAATTGTGCATGGAGAGTCTACTTTTCCTGAACTTTTGAAGACCCCTTAGTTGCGCTTCCATAACCATCCTTTATAATAACCCCATTGTTCTACTTGATGCAAACTGAGACACTTGCTGTGTTACTGAGAGATTTTCTGCATTCCTGAAAGATGTGTAGCACAATGTCCAAATAAGAGATCTTATTTCAGAAGGGAGGAGGAGACCTGGAGCAAAGAGGGTTTAACTGATTTTGAAGAGTTTTAGTACCAAACCTGTCCATTTCAGGAGGGTGTTAAATCACATTGCCCTATCCCTGCATTCTTTGACTCTTACAACACTGCAACCTATTTCATAACTCATGTCTCACCAAAAACTTCAGTAATTAAACCTTCTAATCATTAAATTCATCCAGTGATTGTGAAGTCCTTTCAACTTGAAGAATTGAAGAGCTTGGGGATGTTGAAAGATTCCAGGAAATTTTGTGAATACCTAGGAATGTTGAGTCATAAAATAAAGACTAATTCTGCTCATAAAAAAGGAGGCAGTGAGTGTAATATTTATGCCTCTGGAGAAATAGCTGCTACTCAACATATATTTGACATCAGTAAGTAAATTTATTAATTTTTAAACTTCATTATACTTGTTAAATCTCCTGGTCTTAATATAATTTTAAATATAGATGATGAAAAAGTATGGGAGGCTTTAGAATTCATCTTTTATTTATACACCTTTTTATTTAAGCTCCTTTATTCAAAGTACTATCATAACTCTCTGAAATTGGCCACTGAACTAGATCTTCCTTGCTATGATGGTGTAAATTCTTTTGGAGGTAACTTAACTTGGACTTCTGGAGGCTTCTCCAATGTCCCACACAAAGAGAATTGGATGTCAGTGATATTAGCCTGGTTGTTTGGTGTCCAACAAATTTAGATGGACTTTTGGATAAAGATTCTTGGAATTAAGGCACACCTAGACAACATGTAGGCCACTTTATCTTTCCAGAGCTCAAGTACATGGTGAAGTTTAAGAAGTGTGATTTTTTTGTGTAGTTATTTGGCCTTCTAACAAACTATATCATCAAACCACTCCTGTAAAAGAGTTTGGTAACTTTACAAGTCTAGGTTCTTCAATTCAAATAAGTAAAAGACTATAAAAATCTATTACAGCATTAAAAATGCTTATACCAGATACTTTAAAGTCTAATTATATAAAAATGAATGAAAAATAATAGTTAGATTATTTACATGATATCTTTCTTCAAAAATTATTTGATAATACTGGTTGTTTAGAAATTGATAATAATAGTTATTATTATCAAAATGAATGTATATCATTAGAAAAATACATTTAATTTCATCATACTGGGAAACTTAAATACATATAGATTGAGAGACACAAGAGGGGAAGAGGAAAATTATTTGAGGGGTGAAAGAAAAAAAGAATGGAAGATATTAAAAAATTTAAAGGAGTTGTGCTGAGAAATGATGGAGTGTGATTGGCATAAAGATGGAGAATATCCCAGTGGAAATTAAGTTTTGTGATTCAAGGGGGGGAGAGCTAGTTCAGGTTCAGGATATTCTTCCTCATAAAGATCATACCACTCATACTTCAAATCAGCTACAATATTATGGAGCATTACACAAGTCATTATCCAATGATTTTCTGTTTTGAGGCTCAATTTTTTTTGAAATTGGATTCTAAGCTCACAGAGACTAGCAAATCTTCCCTTTAAAATTCCAATAGCACGTTCAATTTGTACTCTTGATTGTGCAAGATGATAATTAAAAGATGTTATTGGGTTATTTTCTAAAGTTGCACCTCGGAAAGCAGGTATAATTTATTTTCCACTTGAATATGCTGAGTCTGCAAGGAGGTACCAAGATTTGTCAAAGTATTTGTCAGGATTTTGAGACATCCTCATTTTTTGGATCACAGAAGAGTCATGACATGTGCCAGGTCAGCCACTATGAAAATCAATAAACTTTTTATAGAAATTCCACAAAAGTTGAACAGAATAGAGTATCTAGAAAGAAGATAAAAAGTTAGTTCATGAATGATGAGAAATTTGATCAAATTTTAAAGAAACCTTTTTTTTCAATCAAAATAATGGTTGCCATCATGAGCAGGCTTCTGGATCAATGGTATAGTTGTACCATCAAAAAAACCTACACAGCCAGGAAAACCTTCAGCTTGAATTACTTGAGAGGATTCAAGTCACTGTTGTGGAGTTGGCCAAAAAAGTGTTTGAGAGTTTTGAGAAAGGATAGCAATCATACAGCACTTGGTGTAAAATATTACTGTACAATATCCTATGGTAAAGAGATTAACTAAACATCTTATAGCAGCACCAATTCCATTTGAACCAAAGCTACCTAGTGTGAAAGAAAGCTGAAAATCAGGATTAAGCTGTCTGTTGTGGGAATTATTATGGAATATAGGATGATTGGAGATGAGTTAAGATAGTTTCAAAAAGAAAAGGAGAATTTTGAAAAAGTTGTGTGAACTTTAAATGAAGAATTTTAAGAATAGAGGCAAGATCATATCTGGGATCATGATAAAGATTTGGTGCCCTTGGGATGATGTAACACTTTTTGGAAAGATAAGACATATAAGCTAAAGTGTCTTCCAAACAAGAGTCAGAAGCTAAATTTAAAGTGATAGTATTCATAGCTGAGTGAATTTTCTTCCTAGTAGAGAGAACCTTCATTATTGTTGGTAGAAGGTCTAGGTAATGAGTGTAAAGTGGGAATTCACCACCAAATGAGCAGGTGGGGTGTGTAGATATAAAAAAATTTTATGTGTTTGCCACCAAAAATAAGTAGCATAGAGTGAAGAGAGACTTAAGGATGGCATCTGCAATTGTATTTCATGTGACTTTCTTACAAATTAAACATGGATGTGATGGTTTTGGGATCAGGAATTAGCAATGTAAGTTGGGTTATAACAGGTGGGATAATGCATTATTGTGCAATCCTTATCCACTATCCCTGGTTCTAGTTTATAAGAATCTTCCACAATTGATAATGTTGGATTCAGGAAAAAAAATTCTTGATCCTTAATTGCAGATCCCTTAACATTGATATCCCCTAATATAGGCATAAAAAAAGGTGATGACACTCACCTTGATGAAAAGTTAGGAAAAAATAGAGTAAGAAAGGATGAAGTTGTAATTTGGGGGACATTGAATATGGAGCAACTGAAATGCATAAATAATGTACTATGGATAGTTCAAAAAAGAAGGCTCAAACTTTAAGGTCAATATCTCAGCAGCCACATGGTGCAGGGAAGGATGAGAACTTCAGGTTGAAAAAGGTGATGGATCAAGATATGGAAAGGAAGGAATTTACTGTGATGAGAAAGATAAAAATTTGAGTCAGAAATTTAGACTAAGAAAATTTCAAAAATTTCAAAAATGTGAAAATAAGATGTTTAAAATTTCAGTGGGGTGTTTGTGCCAATGATATTTGTGTAGAGAGGGTGATCTGTGTGTAACATTTCAAAGGGAAGAGGCAAGCAAGGAAGGGATGTTGTGTACAACATTTTATGAAAAAAATTGTGCAAGAAGTGTTTATTTGAAATCAGAACTGACACCCTGTTTGGAAATAAGTGACTCATGACTCATATTTAGAATAAGGGTTCTTTTTATAATCAGAATTTTTACAGCTACTAATTGACCTATCTTCTAATAATTGACCTTACCTAAAGTTAAAAAGTATTTTTATTGAATGGTAGATATCTTAAAATGTGAAAGAAAGAAACTACTTGTTGATTGGTTGGCTCATTAAGATATTGTGTGATGAAACTTGCAGCAAAATCTAATTGAGAGTGTGGGAAAAGGACTAAATAGTTAAGTAGGCCAATGGATCAACAATAATTAAATTAATGGGTAATTTAATAAGAATTTGTCTTTAGTCAATTGAGATTTGGGAAATAAGGGAGTAGAAACTGATTAGAAATCTTGATTATTATATTCATGAAGGGTCTTATTAATATATAGTTGTGGAGATAACTGAATATTTTTGATTTATCTATCTTGAGTTACCTTTATTCCTAAAACCCATTGAAACTCTCCTTAATAATCCATATCAAAAAATTGAGATATTTTATCTATAAAAAACTGCACATATATTCCTCCAATGTTTAGTTCATCAATGTGAATAAAGTCATAGCATGGGTTAGCTAAGTCCTTGTTAAGAAATAAGCATGGGTCAGCTTTTCTTGGTTTAAACCCAATATCAGTGAAAAACACCAGAAAAAAAGCTGGCATCTGTTACCAGGTGCCCATCCCTGACTGCACTACAGTAGTTCATTTTGGGGGAGGCAACTTCTAGCAGGTTCCAACATTTTTTAAGGTGAAAGAGGGTGAGTTTTTGGTACCAGAATTAAGGACTCTTCTTGAGACTATAGATAGAATTTTTAAGGTGTAGGCAGTTTTCATAATTTTTAGAGAGTAAAAATTAATAAATTTGAGATAGAAATCCTTGTCTGGTTCACCATGAAATAATACATATCTCATGTCAATCTGGTTAATTTCTCAGTCCTTTTAAGTAGCAAAACTAAGTAAGAACTGAATTGTAGCTAAGAAACTGGTGTGTGCATATTTTTCATTGTATTATATTCCCTATATATGAGAAAACTTGTGAATGCATAATCATGCCTTCTATTTAATTATTTCCCCTTATACTTAGTCTTTTTCTTGAATTTCCAAGTTGTTGCAAGTGAATTTTGATTATCAGATATTGGAGTTTCTTGCCAGGATTCAATTCTATTACTTCTTTCTAGTTCAGCTTGTATGGCTTTGAGCCTTTAATTTCTTTCACTTAATTTAAGGCTTCATTATAACTCTTTAGAGTATCAAGAGGAGTTATCATTAAATTAATTGGATTACCTCTTTCATCAGTATTGATGATGTTAATGGTATTGATTTCCAATTAAGTCTCATGAATAGGTCTAGTGTAACAGGGTCTTTCAAGTCTAGAAGGTTTTATAGGGAGGTCCAATAACGGTAACAATGGTTTTTAAGGGATTCAAACTCAGGTACGTATTTTCTTATCTTCAAGATTATTTACTCAATAATAAGAGGTAAAGAGTTGGATTAGAATTACGTTTAATGTGAATACTAAGGCAATAATAAATTGTAATAAAAGGATTGTAAATAGTTGTAATAAAATAAGTAAGTAATGAATGAATAAAAAACAACCAAGAGAGAGGCCTTATATAGGCAAAGGAGGGACAAACCACAGCAATTAACTTCTAAAAACAGTAGTATGAGAGAGAGAAAAGAATATTCCAGAAGGAGTATTTCAAATAACAAAGTTGTTCTAAAAAGAAGGCATCAAAAAGAGGTGTTTTAAAGATGTTTTTACAGAGTATGTCAGAAATACATAAATTTATTTAATATTTACTGTAGAAGTCAATTCTAAATAAGAAATTTTAATTTTTTGTATATATTTATTTTTATTTGAATATTAAAATTTTATTTTAATTTAAAATCTAATTTTTTAATATAAAATTTTATTTCTTCTAACCTGTCAATGAGCACGGTGTTAGGGAAAAAATATAAGGGACATTTTATATTTAATTTTAATTATTCATTTAATTTTACCATTCTGTAATTAGTTAATTTATTACAGGTAATTTTAATGTAAATAATTTAATTAAATAATTAAAATAATAAGGTGTGGCTTCATCCAGAAAATAATTAATTATTTTACTGGGTAAGTCTAGTAGCCTGGCTGACACTCCCTCACTCTAAAAAAAACAATAATAAAAATGCTATGATTTTTTCTTTTTATATTTCTTTAGCAGAGTGGAAAGATTAGATATTTCCTTCCCAGGTATCCAAGAATCATATTCAGAAGATTTATTCTTGAATCTCAATAAGTATTCTGTACCTTTTTCAGCAGTAACTATTCTGTCATTTAGAGTCTTATCAATTTCTGCTTTCTCAGTGATTTCATTAGGGGTCTTTTTTGGTCTTCCCCTCCTTTTGGGAAATAAATCACTATTGGATGTATAAGGTTTCAAAAGAGATATTGGAAAAACAGGATGTTTTCTGTCATATGGAGAATACAAAATAACTTCAACTGCATTATCACCAACCATTCTTCTTACAACAAATGGACCAACAAATGGGTCTTTCAATTTGTTATTACCTTGTAAATTGAAGTGGACTGTAGAAATCAACACCTCATCACCCTTTTTAAAAGTATCTTCTTTATGGGATTCGTCACATCTCTTCTTCTCATATTCAAATGATTTTTCAATAAATTTTTGAGCATGACTCCTGCAAAGTTGTTGCATTTGAAGAAAAGATTTTACACCAGGATATTAATACAATTTGGTATTTTATTGAGAATTTTGGCAGGAGTATTTAGAACATATCCAAGCCAGAGCTCAAAAGGCTTTCTTTGAGTAACAGAATGAACAGTGCTATTATAAGCAAATTCCAATCCAGGCAGTAAGGTAACCCAATCATGAGTGAATCTTTCATTGTCTTTATACTCAAGGCCAAAAGCACAGTACCTTCTTATCATGTCCTCTAGAGTCTGAATCATTCTTTCAGCTAATCCATCAGTCTGAGGGTGATGGGCAGTAGAAAGTTTCAGATCACACCCACACACATCCATCAGAGACATCCAAAATTCAGAAGTAAATTTAGGTTCTCTTTCAGATATTACGGGTTTAGGAAGACCAGAAGTATTAAACATATGAGACCACCATAAGAAAGCTAATTCCTTAGTGGATACATCCTTGTGAATAGGGATAAATTTACACATTTTGGTGAATCTTTCCACAATAACCCAACAAGAGTTATAACTGTCTTTTCCAGGAATGGGTAATCCTGGTACAAAATTCATGTTTATTATCTGCCATGGTGCATCAGGAGGTTCAATATGTCGCATTAATCCAGCTCTCCTACCAGTCAATCTTTTTTATTTTTGGCAAGAATCACAAGATTCAACATATAATTTGGTGTCTTCAGACATATTAACCCACCAAGCAGTGTTTTTAATTCTGATCATTGTTTTTTCAAGATCAAAATGTCCAGCTAATATGTCATCATGACAGATTTTCAAGATGATTTCTTTCATGGAAGGAGGAATAACAATGACATTACTCAACTTTCTTCTATAATATAGATATCCTTCATCAATTGAAAATTTACCTTTCTCCAAAGCCTTCTGGTACTTTTTTGGAAGGGTTTTAATTAATGCTTGTATTGAAGCATTTTTTGGATCATTAAATATGGTGAATAAATTTTTTAGGTCAGTGTCCTTATCATATGAATCCAGAATAAGCTGTAATAGCTCTTCCTCCATATCAACCACATATATCCCATTAATATGAATAACTTCATACTCACAATCATAAGCAGGATTAAAATCATCATTTGGTAAAGGTAACCTTGATAACATATCCACATTTGAGCAAACAATACCAGCCCTATGAATAATTGTCATTCTCCCTCTGTATTCCTGAACATCTAACTGCCATCTGAAGATATGTCTGTTAGGTGTTTTCAAGTTTAAAAAGGATTTAACTGCACTGCAGTCAGTAAAAAGTTCAAATTTCTGGTCATCTAGGTAATAATGTAGCTTTTCTAGAGCCCACACTATGGCTAGACATTAAAGCTGGGTGGTACCATATTTAAATTCACTATTTCTCAAGGTTCTTGAAATATAACAAATTACTACCTCTGATACTTTATCATTCATCACTTGTTTTTGATGGAGGGAAGCACCAAGACCAATAAAACTGGCATCAGTGTTCAAAACAAATGGTTGTTTAAAGTCAGGTAAAGTAAGAATTGGTGCTGAAATCAAACAGTGTTTCATAGTGTCAAAAGCTCTCTGTCTTTCATTATTCCAGACAAAAGAAACATCCTTTCTGATCAGTTGGGTAAGGGGTAAAGCTATGACTTGGTAATTTTTAATATACTGTCTATAGTATCCACACATTCCCAAAAAACTCTGGAGCTCTCTAACTGTGGTAGGAGCCTTCACCTGCTGTATGGCTGCCACTTTATTTTGGTCAACACGTATCTGTAACCCTGAAACAGCATGACCCAGCACTTTTAAGGAATGAAAACCAAATTTACATTTCTTCAAAGCAAGTGTCATATTTATTTCATCCATTTTGAAGAACACTTTACACAGGTGGGTTAGATGGTCCTCAATTGTTTTTGAGAATATAATGATATCATCAATATAAACCATCAGCCTTCCTTCAATTATTTCTTGATGGAATGTGCTATCCATAACTTTTTGAAAAACTGAAGGGGCATTTTTAGGGCTAAATGGCATCCTAATATACTTATAAATACCCATATCAGTAGCAATCATCAGAAAGTTCTGGGAAGTCTTCTCAACAGGTACCTGGTGATATCCCTTGTTACCATCCAAGCAGCTTATATATTTAGCACCTTGTAAGGTAGCATGTATAGAACTTATTCTAGGTAAAGGGTAGATATCATCAACAGGATAAGTATTCAAAGCTCTATAATCACCACATAACCTGGCTTTGTCTTTCTCATAAGAAATTAGGACAGGTGAGATAACACAACATTTAGGTTTTTCAACTACCTTTTCAATAATATTCATTTTCAAAAGGGTAGAGATATTATCCTCAATGTCTTTTCTCTTTGTGGGAGAAGCAGGGTAAGGCTTCTTCTTCAAACTAGGTGGTATGTCAGTTAATGGACAAGATAATGAAAGTTTCATTTCTTCTTTAACTAATCCTAGTTCATGTGACCCATGAGCAAAGGCCATAGGAATATATTTTATCAATTTAATGATGGAATCTTTATCCTCACCAGAAAGTTGTTCTCTAAAAGAAGCATTGTTAATTTCAGACATAAGAGCATGCATTTCCTTTGTAGACCTTCCTTTATATTTAATCACAGAACTACATGTGTTCAATTCTGGTTTTAACAATTTTTTGGGGGATGAAATCTTAAATTTTCTCTTCCCATTCATCCCCATTGTGAAGCATTGGTTTTAAGGATCTAATTTTATGCCATATTTGGTTAAAATGTCATTTCCTATGATAAACCAACTGCTTAAATTATCATTTTTCATGAAAACAAAATCACAAATAGCTCTTACAAAACCATGGTTATATTTAAAAAATACTGTGGCTTTGTATTTACCAATGGGGGACAAATCAGAGCCATAACCTCTTCAATTTTCAGAAATGATAGGCATCAGTTTTGATTTATAGTCTTGATCCACTGAAGCAAGTGCTTTTTCAGATACTATACTTCCTCCAGCTCCATAATCCAGGACAACTTCAATGCTGGTTCCATTTATCAAGACTGGTGCTTTGAGTGGGGCAATAACAATTGAGCTATCCTCAATGTTCCTTATAATCTCAGCATCCTCAAATGTAGATAAATCATTATTATCAATATCAATAGTATTTAAATAATGAATATCTTCTTCCAGCAACAAGATTTCTTGTTGAGATTCATATGAAATATTGCTGGCACAATCACTTGAAGTATCATACAGTGCTATTGTGTCATCAGCCTGCTCCTCAGTTTGTTCAACAAGATTTATCCTCTTGTCACAAACATGGCCTTTCTGACAAGTCTTGTTGCACTTGAAGCAAGTGTTTTTTGCATACTTTTTAGGTTCAACAGGGGCAGAAGGTTTACCTACCTTTTCCAGAGGTTTCTGTTGGTAAGAAGAGGATTTCTTCAAAGGGGTCTTAGGAATGAATCTTCTGGAATCATACTTGTTGTTTAGAAAGATCTCACTACAAGTATTAATGAAGGAAGAAGGTTCTCTGGAGAACCCAGTCCTGGCCACTATCAAGTCTCTCAAAGACATTGGTAATTTATAAAAGATCCTGTCCTTCCATAACTCAAACTCCATATTTGGGTCCATTTACCTCAATATTTTTACAAGTTTCATTAAAAACTCAATAGGTTTATCAGCAGAAGAGCTATATCTAGTTTCCTCATACTGCCTTTGTTGAGCCATCCTAATCTTGGAGCCACCAAATTGTGCTTTAATCAATTTTTTCCAATCTTCCCATGAGTAGTCATTCCTATCCAGGAGAACAGATTCATACCACATTAGGGCTACATTGGTAAACAAAGAAATTAACTTAGACACAATTTCCTCATCTGGGAGTTTGTAAGAATTTTTTAAGTTATCAATTCTGCTAATGAATTGCTGCCAATCAGAAGAAGAATCACCATCAAATGTTGGGTACTGGTCAAGTTTTGGCCAATTCTTTTGATTTGAAGGAGCCTCCTTAGTATTAGATTTTTTCTGAGTAAGAAGCAGCTGTAACTTCACCAATTGTGCAGTAATCTCATTGTTTAATATTTCTGTAGAAGATCCTGGTGCATCATCAATTTTTGATGGAACCTCAGTGGTATCAACAGGCATTTCTGAATCTAATTTTACTTTAGATGAACTAGCAACAGGTAAACTTGGAGCATCCTGTACCATATGTTCCTTCAAATATGTTTCAGAATATTTTTGATCATTAAAAAATGAATTCAATTTTTCTTCAATGGTTGTTAGTCTGGTTTTCACTCTTGGAAGACTAGATAAACTCTCATTGACTGTTGCAAAAGATAACTGGGTTTTATTTTGAAAAGATGAATAATGTTCACTCAATATTTTCAGGTTCATCTTATCTACCTCTAGCTGCAGGTAACAGGTAGATACAGTATCTTGCAGTTTAGACAAATCATTTTTAATTTTTTTCCATAAAGCAACATTCTTTTCATGGGTTGCTTTGTAATGAAACAAATCATCAGAAACTCTCTGTAACTCACTCCTCAATGCTTGATAACCCTGTTCAGTTAACAAACTATTATATTTCTGAGTCAATTGCATGTTGTTCATTATATGATTTTGTTTATCAATAATATCCCTCAAATATTCATCATTAATTTTAGCTACATCTGGAGTGTTTCTCAATAAGCAAACAGAGTAACTTTCCAGATTCTCATAAAACTCAGGCTCAAGTGTTTCATTAATAATAGCCATATCAGGATTTATCATTGAAGTTAAAATTAGAACTAAAGGATTAGATACATTTGACATTTGAGCAATTTGTGTACTGTTCTCAGCCTCTACAGGTTTCACAGTCTTATCTCCTCTTCCAGAATTACCTGAAGGAACTGAATCAGTTACAAGAAATGGTATTTGAGATTCAATAGAGGGGCTTACCATGGCTTGGGCAAGACTTTGATGTTGTTGTTCTTTCTCCTTCTTCCTCCTTGATAGGGATGAGGAGTTATTGGATTGAACTGATTTGTTCTTGAAGGACCTGCCAGAGGTACTTGGTGCTGTTGCTGTTGGGACAGATAATCCCACTGGGTGTTCAGCCAATCCCACTGCCACTTTGAGACTTCCACCTTTTCTTGTTGCTGGGGTGCCAGTTGTGGAAGGGCTTTTGGAGGAGGAGGTTTCTTCTTCTCTTGAAGAAAAGACTCTATGTTTCTTACCTTGTCTTCTAGACAGTCTATCCTTGACCTCAGCTTGAGGTTTTCTGTCCTCAACTCCTTGATGTGAGTAGAGAGATTTTTTAGTTGCTGGTTTAAGGGCATCTTTTTTATCTTGAAGCCTTTGGGAAGCTCTTCTGGGTGGTTTATTGAAGGTTTTTGTTCCTGGGAACTTGTCTCTACCAGAATCTCCACTTCCTCCATTTCCATGTCCTGATTGGTTCAATGATTTATTAATTTGAGCTAATTTTGTGGTTAAAGGAGAACTCACAGAAGTAGCCTCATCATAATCAATCATATCCAGTTCATCTTCACGTGCAGCAGAAAAACCTTGGTCAGTCATTGTTATAAATCTAACCTGAGGTGAGGGAAAGAAACAATAAGATGAATCAGTTTTATTTTTGCTTTATAAAAGAAAAATAAAAAAAAGAATATAAAACTCTTCAGGATAAAAATCAGCTGAAAATAATAATCAATTATTTATTACTTCAAACTAATCTTATAACCAGGATTTACAAGAAATCAACTGAAGAAATAAAAATAATTTTTAATTTAACAGATAAATTTATGATGATTATCAGGATTTAAATCAACTGAAGGATATATAATTACCAGGACTCAATGTCAACTGAAACAATTTAGTATAGTTTTATTTTTTATTAATTAAATTTTTTATTGTCAGGACAATTTTTCAACTGGAACCAAAAAAAATACCTTAATTTATCAGGACAAAGTCAACTGAAAATCACAATTAATTTTAAAAAGAATAAAAATTTATTACTTCTAGGACTAAGAACACAATTGCTCTATCTTTGTCAACTAGGAAAATAAATAAAAAATAATAATTTCAATTTACCAGACACCTCCCCCTGTTAAATGAGAAAATTGATACCACTTACAGAGTGCTGAGTAAAAGGAAATACGTAAAGTATGAAGATTGCAAAGTGACCCACAAATAGTAATCAATAATTACCACAAAATATATAACTATTAGTTAGTATATAAGCCTAAGTTTTGGAGTGCTGTTTGATTCCCGTTTGCAGCAAAAAATAAGTCACGTGATGTATGACGTTTGTCGTTTTCATCATCCACTCGTCCTTATAGGTACCTCAATGGCGATGGTCCCATGGTCTCCAGTCCTCAAGATAACGATGTGCCATTGACGATTCAGAAAGGCTCCCAACTGTCAAAGGGTCTTTCAAGTCTAGAAGGTTTTATAGGGAGGTCCAATGGTGGTAACGACGGTTTTTAAGGGATTCAAACTCAGGTACATATTTTCCTATCTTCAAGATTATTTACTCAATAATAAGAGGTAAAGAGTTGGATTAGAATTACTTTTAGTGTAAATACTAAGGCAATAATAAACAGTAATAAAAGGATTGTAAATAGTTGTAATAAAATAAGTAAGTAATGAATGAATAAAAAACAACCAAGAGAGAGGCCTTATATAGGCAAAGGAGGGACAAACCACGGCAATGAAATTCTAAAAACAATAGTATGAGAGAGAGAGAAAAGGATATTCCAGAAGGAGTATTTCAAATAACAAAGTTGTTCTAAAAAGAAGGCGTCAAAAAGATGTATTTTAAAGATGTTTTTACAGAGTATGTCAGAAATACATAAATTTATTTAATATTTACTGTAGAAGTCAATTCTAAATAAGAAATTTGAATTTTTTGTATATATTTATTTTTATTTGAATATTAAAATTTTATTTTAATTTAAAATCTAATTTTTTAATATAAAATTTTATTTCTTCTAACCTGTCAATGAGCACGGTGTTAGGGAAAAAATATAAGGGACATTTTATATTTAATTTTAATTATTCATTTAATTTTACCATTCTGTAATTAGTTAATTTATTACAGGTAATTTTAATGTAAATAATTTAATTAAATAATTAAAATAATAAGGTGTGGCTTCATCCAGTAAATAATTAATTATTTTACTGGGTAAGTCTAGTAGCCTGGCTGACATCTAGTGTCTTTATCAACATAAGAATAATGCTTAGTGGCTGAGAGAATTGAGGATGTTTTGGTGGTCTGGTTATTTACTGAAGGGTCCTGACCAGTTTAAGGGAAGAGATTTTCTTCATAATTATCAATGGGTTTTGGATGGTTCATGCCTTTGGCTGGAGAAATTGAAAAATAGTCTAAGTGAGGAAAAACAAGAGTATCTATTGGTTCACCCTTGGAAATGGTATGTGCTAAGTTATATATATTAAGAAATTTTACATCATGAGTGACAAGAATTTTATCAGTGGATGGTGAATAAAAACAACAGTTCACAGTATCCCAAAAATATACCTTCCTGTCCACTACTGTCAAGCTTTCCATTTCCTCATAATAGTGCAAAAATCACTCTTTCTAAAGTTTTATTTAATACCCATAGTGATTCAAATAATCACAATATTTTTACATAAAATGGACAAAAAACTCATGAGAATTTTTATTTTGACTTATCAGCTTCATTTTCTTCTTAAAATTAATGAAAAACAAATTGAAAACAAAATAAGGATGTTTTCATGCTTCATGGAGAATATAATTTATGGATAGAATACTGGAAAAAGCTGATCTAAAAAAATTCATAAATTTTTTTGAAAAATTTCAAGCCACCAGCTTTTAAAACTTTCTTCATTATAAAACTATTGATCTCCAATACTTAAAACTGGGTGGTAAATACTTCTCAATAGGGGGTGTTAATGTTAAAAAATCAGCAGCTAGAAATCATAAAGTAATTTTGATAAAATAAGAGCTTATATAGTTTTCTATTTTTAAGCCACAATGGTACCATTACTGGCATAGTTAAAGCTGAAAAAATGTGAAGTTTTTTTTAATTTATTCCTTATTCACAAGAAATTTTGGTTTCATTATCTTTAAAACAGCTCAGTTATTTCTAAAACTAGAGGTTGGCATGTAATGGCTCATTTGGGTTGAAAATAGCACTTAAATTAAGTTCTGATTTTCTATCTTTGAAACCTCCTAATATACTCAAACAGTCAAGGGAATAGGAATGTGGAGATTAAATGATGGGAAGACAAAAAACTTTGATTTATTTTAAGAATTTGGGAGTTTCTGAAATCTCTATGTGATATTTTGATTTTAGTAGGGTTGTATGATGATGTAGAAGTACAATATAGAATTCCTCCCTAAAAATCAGAATTAAAGATTTTCTGTTGTTACAATAGTTGGTCAAAAAAATCATTATTACTCATAAAAACTTGTTAGTCATCATTAAAGAACTTTTAATCCAGGTAATTTCGGTAGTATTATGTGGAATAATGTCTCCATAATGACATTAAGTAGCATAGCTAGTGTCTTTTAATCAATTTTTTGGAGCCAAAATTAAATGTATTTAATTTTGGAAATTTCTCAGATAGCAATATGTAGAGAGTGTAAATTTTTCTCCATTATTCATTGAGAAGCCATGCATCATTTTGACAGTTTTTCCCACCATAAATCTTACACAAATTATTCATAGATTAGCCCACTGGTCCACTAGTCATAATCAACAACCTGACTTTGAGCTCTCTTTTTTCTAACTTGGTGATATAAAAAATGGGTTAGATTAGATTAAATATAAAATTTAATTGTTAATTATGAAGGATAAAGATATCAGTATAAAATCAAATGAGAAATCTAGACAAAGTGAGTGGGTAAAATAAAAAAAGAGGGGGGGTCTAATTTAATTTAAAAATAATTTAGTGGGTGATGCCTGATTTTTTTATCTGTTGTTAGGTGGCAGGATGCAAATTTGAAAGAAAAAACTTAGAAAAAAAGTATGGGAGCCTGAGATATTCAAAATAGGGATTGTCAGTTCTGTAAAATCAGCACCTAGATACCAGCACTTAAATTTTTCAAAAAAGTCACTAATTTCAAAAATGGGTGTCAGTTATGACCTCAAATCAGCACATTTTTTGTGATTTTTTTCACAACCACATGCTGGCCACATCATCCCTTCCTTTCCCACCCCATCCCCTTTGCATGTGAGACATTAACCTCCATCACCTCATCAATCCTTGGCACACACCCCTCATTGAGATTTGAAAAATTTTATTGTGACATTTTAACCAGGCATGTTTTTTCTCTTGTTTGTTTTATTTTTTCAACCTCTCAATCTCTTTTCTTGTAACATACAAGTTTCATAATGCCTCCCAAGAAATCCAACACTTAAAAGGCAACTCAAATAAATGCTTTATCACAAAGGTCTTCCTGTAATTCAAGCCCCTCACCTGAGTAATAAAAGTCTGGAAAGCTAAAAAAGGAAAATTATCTCATCATCATCAACTTACTCAAAATTAAATTAAATTATGACTCATTTTTTCGATGTGAGAAGTCCTTCCAAGTTGGATGTCCACCTTCATGTAAGTTCAATGGCATCTTGTTGATGGAAAATGAAGTAAAAAAGAAAGCAAAAGGGAGAATAAACATCAATCCTAAGAAAATTAAGGAGAGTTTTAAAAGTTATCACTCAAAATATAAAAAGGCTCATTTCAATTCCACTTTCACTGGATTTGGTGTTGATGATGATGATTTGGAGAATGGAATCACTACTGTTTCCAAAAATCTCAATGTTATGTGTCCTCTCTATGATGAAATGGATATTCTTTTTGGTTCCTGAGTTGATGTCAACCCTCTCTTTCTACACAATACTAATAATGATATACCCTCTGGTTCTCAAACATCAAATAATCCTCCCAAAACACCTTTAATTCAAGTACATCAATCTCCTCCAGCTTCTAATCATAGTTCACCTGAAGATGGTCCCAACTATCAAGCAGAACAATTATTTTGGAGCAGATCTGAGTCCTCAGAGCCTCAATTTTTTGATGTATGTTTGCTTTTTCTTTTTTTATATATTCTTTACTAAACTTATTATTCTTTCTTTTATAGTCTCCTCCTAATCAAACTCAAATTTTAAAAAAGGAATAACAATTCCATCAATCACATTCTTGCTTTGGAAGCTACTTTAGATGAGCTTCCTAAACTCTCTGGCTAAAACTCCAAACTAAAGTGTCAAGTCTCAACTTCAATGAACTTTAAGCATCTTTAAGAATGTGTTAATACTTCAACCAGCTCTTTGTCCTCCCTTGATGATTATTTTTAGAAAAAAGATATACACAAGATTTGGTCACTATATATCTTCTTCAATAACATATTTATTTATTTTTTCTACTCAATTTTCTCAGAAAAATTCTCTATTGCAAAAAATGCCTTCAACTTTGAGAAGATAAATTCTTATCAGATGCTAATGAAAGATAAATGGGCTTTAGATTTGGAGGAAATTTTTTTTGCTTCAATCAAATTTCAAAAAGGCCAGATCCAATGCAGAGATCAAAAGAGTTCATCTTTTCTCAGAGAAAATAAAAGACTGTGATTTTCAAAGGTGAATGGCTGGTTGTAATTTGGAAAAGAAAGAAAATCAAAAAAAAGAATTTATTATGGAATGTGTAAAAAATAGCCAATCTTATGAGGACATTAAAACAATTACTTGACTTTTTTAATTGATTAATTGTTTTTTTTTTTGGTTAATGGTTGGGTAATGAATTTAATAGTTACTCTTAATCTTATCAAAAATAGTTATATCATGAGATTCTTATACCACCATTTGTCCTTACTGGCCTCTAAAATATTGCACTTTTGGAATTTCAGATAGTAAAATAATACTGACACCTGTGTGAAAATCCTCATCATCAACATACTTTTATCACCTCACCACCAATTTTAATTGCTAGATAAAGCTAAGTAAACAAAATTCTATATCTGTTTCAAAATTTTCTGAATACCCTCCCCTGCATTTTATTGAGGTAAGGGGTGAAAATCCCCAAAAATTCAATATAATTACATAAATTAATAAATAAACAAATTAATAAGATAAATAAAATTTACCAGTTTTAAATTAATGACAAATCCTCAAGTAAAAATGAAGATCAGGTCTAGAAACTAAGTTTGGGACCTTCCACAGTTATAGGCTAGAGGAGCCCCATGAAACAAATTAATGTTGCCATGATTATCATTTATACAACACAAGGTCATTGGCCCATTACTTTAGTTTAGTAAATTGAAATATAAGATTTATTTATTAAAAATTCATGAAAGAATAATAAATATTTGAAGACTTTACAAATATCCATACTTTTTTGATCTACCTATAGTTTTATTAATTTTATTACTTTTACCTTCTTTTTTTACCTTGTTGATTCATTGGATTAACTTTTGACTGATCTGAAATGAGCACCCAAAATGTGTGAATTCTTGATAAGACTGCAAACCTGGAGGTGCTTTTGTCATTTGGTGATTATTGTGAGAATAATTCCAAAAGATTATAAAGATGATTAAGATGAAGATAGAGGCATGAGGCTTGAATCAAAAGAAACAGACATTTTTTTTCTGAAAAAATTTTTTACTGGTCAAAAAAACCTCAAAAAAAATTATTTAAAAATTTAAAAAAAACTCACATAATTTGAAATAAATGACCTTAAAATTTTCCACAAAAAACTAATAAGAGTAATTATTACTTCAATTTAAGCTGAGGAATATTTTTATTTAATTCTGCAAAAAAGAAAAAAAATTAATAATAATAATAACAAAGTTCTAATACACATCTTTAAAGTTTATTTTAGGCAGTTGGATGTTGGTGTGAAAGTGCATGTAATATTAAAGTGAGGGTGGCTGCATAGGTCTGGTCATTTCATTTTTGCACAATTTTGAGAGAGGAGGGTGGGGTTGCAGATTTTTAAATAGCCAAGCAGGCAGTGAACCTTACTGGATGTTTTTTATATGGAAGGTGGGTGGGTGGTGGTGTGCATTTACATTACTAGAAATTCCATTCTTAAATATGTATTTTTCAAATCTTGGAAAACTTGTTCTCTTTCTTTGTTTTTTCATTCACTAATTCACTAATTCATTCATTTTTTTTCTTTTTTTTTTGATTCTTCAGCACATGAGAGAAGGAATTTATTCTGTTGGGGTGCCTTTAGCAAACATTAAAAACAAGTTTATTTTTGACTCATCTAAACTTCATCATCTGATGAGATAAAGGACAATAAAATTCACATCACAAACATCTATTATAGCTCTACTGAAAGATTTTTTTAATAGGGTTGGGCTACACAAAGTGAAGATTCAGGTTGATCTTGGTTATTTTGATTGTTCTTTTTGAATTCTATGTATTTATCTTTTGAAGGTGAAGTTTCATCAATTGAGGTGGTGGAGAGGTTGGGGGGGAAAAAGGAATGCCAGCCAGAAAGTGAAGCTTCCTGGCTGTTGTTTGAGATGGAGGTGGAGAGGGGACAAAAAATGCCAGCCAGTTCTAAGAGCCAGAGGGGATGGGAAGGAAAAGGGGGGGTTGATATCACCAAAGAGGGGGGAAAAGGGGGGGAAACAACCAGGCCAAGGAGGGATAAAGAGTAGGATGGAGAAAAAAAAAGAGAGAACAGAGGGAGAAAAAAAAATTAATTTTACCTTGAAAATGAAAAAGAAAACCACTTGCCAGAAAAATGAGATAAAAATACTAGCCAAACAGTAAGTGGCATATACATACTTCTACCTACTCTACAATGCTTTGAATTGTGGAGTGTTATGCTGTGGAGTGTTGCCTATGGAATGATGCTGACAAATCAGTGAAATGGGATGTATGGTCAAGCCAGCACTTTTGGTTGAGAAAGTGCAGATTTGAGTGAAATAAGTGACTTATTCCACTTTTGAAATCCACCAGTGTTGGGACTAGTGTGTTTCAGGAATCCGTACTTAGATAAGTGCAGATTTGCCAGAACTGACACCCCCTAATAGGGGGATCAGAGTTAGAAATGTTCTGGTCCAACATTTCTCTTTTTTCCACCAAATTAGTTATAATTTTTATTTTATAGATGGCAAAAATTTCCCCAAAAATACCTTTTTACTGATAATGAAAGTCAAGTCTGTGACTATATCTTTGTGTTGTAGAACACCTTTTAAATAATAGCCAATTTTTAACTCTGACACCCCGTAATAGGGAGTGTCAAAGTTAGCAAATCAGCACTTAGAAATCAGTAATTAATTTTGATCAAATCAGCACTTAATTAATTTTTTATTTGCAAACCACAAAGGCTCCAACACTTGTATAATTTAAGACTGAAATGAGATGATGTTTTTATTCAAACTACTCCTTCATTAGAAAAATTGGTTTCATTATCTTTAAAATAGCCCATTTATCGCAAAACACTAGAGTCTGGTTTGTAATGGCTGATTTACTAACTTAGAAGCCCCCTAATCGTTTTTTTGCAGGTCAAAACTGGAATTTTGTGTGCTGGCGGCATGTCCCAAAAGGGGCGAAAGGAAGTGCACAAAGTTGTGAAATTTTTGAATTTCCCACAAAGTTTTATTGGTCAAGCTGTATATACATATTTTTCTTTCACTTCTTTGATTACTTTTTCAACATGTGTTTTTCTAAAGTGATTGCATGTACTGAATTGTGCCAAGGTCTAAAACACTTCCTTTTGTCTTAAAATTACTCAATGAAGGATGTGATATATAATAAAAATAAGTATTACAGAAAAACCTGAAAAGCTTGCGGGTTTCTCGTCTCCGATTCCCTCGTCAAAAACATGAGTTTAGGTTGCTTTTGGTCGGGAATAAGTGGCATGAAATCCGCAAGCTTTTCAAGTTTAGCTGTATATACATTGAGGGTGACAATAATAGACAGCGCGGGAGACATCACAGTAAAATGCAGCGGCTGTGTTATATTATCATGCTGGATTGGATGGAAAAATGAAGTTGTTGGTTGGGGATGAAGATGTCTTGGGATAAAAAAATGACGTATTTTGCTGCCAAGGTGTTGAAAGTTAGGATAGCGGCTGTACATACATGCTGCAAGCCTCTCTTTCTTAATTCAGCATTAACTCTAACTTTCTTGCTTCCTCCGAGAAGAAATGTAGTTGAGCTGGTTGGGGTAGAAGAATAATTGAGAGATAGGAGTAGCCTTGAGGTAGATAATGACGAAGGCTAAAAGGGTATTTCTTTCAGCTGAAAGTGAGAATGACAGCGATTCGGCATAAAAGGGGGAGGTTAAGAAACCTATTTTCATTCCACAATGGAAGGGAGGAGCGACACTTGAAGGAAGGAACTTGTTTGAAAACGTATGTACAGCTGAAGGAAGGACAAAGCGGAACATGAAGATAAATTAAGATTGTCTGGGGCTAACTTTATTTCTTAACCCAGGCAAAATTCACTTGATTGATTTTGCGAAAGTAACATCCAGTAGTGATGAATAACTTGAAAGGATTGCTCGATTACTGACGCTAGAGGAATCTAAATCCTCTTATTAAACAGTTAATTCCGAAAGATGACGACTTTCTGACAATGTTTTCCTCTCCTACCTGTCCCAGAATGTAACTGTGGGTCAGCAGCTATCCTTGAGGAATCATGGTTGGAATTATCCAGTGGGCCAGATGCACATGGTAAAATGACCTGAAACTCACAATCTGAGGGGAGGTAGGAGAGGAAAAACATCATCAGAAAACCGCAAGCTTTTCGAAGTTGGCTGTGTATCTTCTTCGCACCCCAATTATGTGAAACTCTTAAATGTGAAATACGGAACTTTGATCAGGAAACATGTGTCACACTTCAACTAGCCATATTTTTTTGTATTCATAATAATGATATAAAGATAGTATATAATGCGGAGCATGGGTCAAAGTATGCTAGTTGTATAAAATTAAAAACAATATATTTCCTGCCACCGCCACCAAAAAAAAAAAACAAAAAAAAACAAAAACAAAAACAAAAACGAAAACGAAAAAAAAACAAAAGAAAAAAAAAAAGAAAGGAAAAAAAAAAAAAATACATACTTTAGAACAAGAAGAGAACTAATTAATTTTGAAAAAATAGAATCTGTGTCAGTGTAATTTAAAATGGCGAATTGAACCTTCGATTTCACACAATGTGTGGCATAATGCTTGTTGTCCGATAAGAGGATTCATGAGCTACAAAGCTAGAGATCTTCTTAATCTATAGAGGAATTCTTCCATTCTATGCTAGATCTGGGAACCACTAGGTTTCCATTATCCTCATTATATTAATGGTGATGATGGTCGAATTTACGATCTAATTCTCGGCGACGACAAATGAGTGGTTGGAATGTAACCTCAGAGCGAAATAGCACGATGGAGAGAGAGAGAGAGATAGCCCTCAAACAGAAAACAAAAAAAAAGATGCGATCGTGATTTTAAAATTAATTGATTGCCATATATGACCATAAAACCATACCACATGGTCTATGGTTTCTTTCTTACATACCTCACACAACTAAAGATATATATATACGTTTACAATTTTATAAAACCTGGAATATGCATGTATGTCCATTTATAAATGAGCTTCCATAACAACAACGTTGGCGCGTCTTGGTATGTTGTTTTCTGGGGCACAACATTTTTCGATCACCGCTAGCCAACTAGTATACACTTACAAGAAAATACCACGTTTTCATTTGTTTGTTCATCGGTACGTTGAATTGTTTTGTGGTTGAAATTCTATTTCTTCTTCTTACCCCAAAAAATTATAACGATAATTATTAATAAAATAAGTCCTCAAGTCATCACATTTCACACGACCATTTTTGATACCGATTGGTATAGAAAAATGCTGATAAAAGAAAAACGCTCCTATTCAATTTCTGAAAATATGGTACATATAGAAAAAGTAAGCAAAAAAAATATTAAAAAAAGAACCAGAAAGCGAAGTCTTTCATGGATTTTCAGCTCACTGGAATGACAGATGGGGTAAGCGATGTGGGGTATAAAGCAATGCATGAGATGTAAGCATATCTGAGTAAAGAGAAAATTTAAGTTGGATGGGTCAGCTTGTAGATAAGAGGCAAGCGAAATATCTGACGAGAGAAGAAGATACAAGAAGAAGGATGGTGCATGAAGGAAGATGCGTGTAAATGGAATCCAATACAGGAAAGGAAGAACGTGTAGTGGGGTGGTGGTCACAGAGTATGGGAGAAAGAAGAAGGAACGATATATTTTGATACTATATAAATTTTTATATATATCTTTCTAAGAAAGAATTATGTGCAAAGAAAGAGGGGAAGGGATCGGTAGGTGAGACATAGGAATTAGGAATATATATAGAGGGGGGGAATGGTTGGAGGAATGCGCTATCAGTTGGTCTGATCTAGATTGAGAGTAGTTTTCGGGGCCTAGTCCTGAGTAAAACAAAGAATAGAAAGACTTGTCAGACTTATTAGACTTATTTACTAATACTTGACCGTCATACTCACTGCTTATTATTCGTACTCTACACTCATATTGATTCACATTGATCATCTTCTCACTCGTCGTCGCGTTCAGGCTGACAGACACATTCTCGCAGTATTAGAGACAGAGAAAAAATAGAGATAAGATCTTCAGGTAAGCGATTGGCGTGTTTGTTGTTGATAGCTTTACATAGGCAGTAAGAGATTGGGCGGAGTGTGTGTGGATATTTGCCTGCAGCAGCGGGCGTTGTTTGTCTGTGGTGTTGAGATTTGTAGCTGTAGATTGGCTGCAGTCTGCCTGGCAGCATTGTTTTTATTACTGATCTTCTTGCTCGGTCTTGATGTCTATTTTGTCTTGATTTGTATCTGTATCTGTATCGTAGTCTTAGTCTTTATCTTTGGCTTTGTTTTGACTTTCTGTTTCTATTTCTATTCCTTTTTCTGTTTGCCTTCTGTTTAATTCTCTGTTTCTGTCCCTGGAGCTGTCATCATGTCGCGTTCTCCATGCGCTGCTGTCTCTCTTACAGCTCTTGCTACACGCTTTCTGTTTTCACACCCCACACTCATAATCCCCATCTCTTCGTTCTTAACTTTTTTTTCTTAACTTTACATCATTTCTTATTTCTTTCATAATTTCTTTAATCTTCAGAAATGCAGAGCTTTTCTAATTTCTCTTCGCGTTCAACTAACAAATCTACCTTCCCCTCCTGCAGGTCTTTTCCAACTAATATCTCTAGTAACTTCCCTGATAATCTTTCTATTCAGTCTGTCGATCTTCCCCCCTCCCAACTTTCTTACTCAACATCATCACCTCGCTCCTCATCATTCTTCCCACCTTCACAAGAAAATAAACACCGGATAAAAATGCGCGCCACTCAATCTTGTGCAACTCTTGCAAACTCCAAAGCTTCTACATGCTCTGGAAACCGCTCATCAGCCAAAAGAAATAATGGCTACACTCCTTCATCTACCTCTCGCAAATCACGGCCGGCATCTCAAGTAAATACCATCAAATTTCCCACTTTTGATCCGATCCCTTTGCCTTCTTCCTGTCAAGCTGAGGCCTCTCAGAAGCGTAAATCATTTGCAGAGAACCTCCCTGTCGCGTTAGCACCTGCTGCACTTTTAAAAACGCCACCCACACCCACCCATCAAACCGGTACCAATTTTGACTCAACACTATTGGACTACATGAATCCATATGACCAATTGTCATATGCTCCAGAGCCTTTACGAGCCATCCAATGGCTCAAAGCACACTATGAAAGCTGTTCCGACTCTTTTATTCATCAAGTCACTCTCTGGAGCAGTTACAAAGAGCGGTTCAATCGCCCAACCCCTCACTTTTTGGCAAAGCCGGTACTCCCTTCTTCTGATGCTACTTGTTGTAGTCAAGAGCAGTCTTTGCCTTCGTCCTTACCTAAGCCACCACCGCTGCTACAACCTTTACACTTGATGTCACAAACAATCCCGATGGTGTTCCCTAAAGCACTGTCAACATTCGTTCATGTGACCGACAGCGAGGGTAACAAAGGAGAGAGGGAATATGTTATAAAGGGTATCAGGCCGAAGGCCCAGGTTTCTTTAGGTGCGTTATTGCTTTTACTTGAGCTCTTTCTATTCGAATATATGCTTCTAACTCAATTTTGTATTTTCCATTTTTCCTCGTGGGAAATAAATTGATGGGGTGGCCTTCTACTTCCAACATAATAGATCAATTTAATCTCAAGAAGCCAATTCCCATTCATTATCACTCTTCAGACTTAGTGGAAGCATTGCGTCAGCGGGTGGTGCGGATGGAGGAAGAGTTAAACGCGGTTTACTCTAACAAGAAGGTCCGATTAGAGCCGGAGATGAACACCACTCTGACAACTTTCAGCACTATTCCTCTAAGTGCTTCGTCAGAGCAAAATAGCTCATCTCGTGAGCTAATTACCAGCACTCGGGCCAAGAAGAGGCACTCGAATCTTAAGATGTTTTGGGATCGGTTTAAGAAAGAACCCTCAAGCGATGGTGGGTGTCTTATCAATTCATCAATCTGATGACAGTCATTTGATATAGTTGTCTTGATCGTGGTGTAGATGGGCCCAAAGCAGTCCATGATTCAAAAAAGTAAAATCAAGTTGGGGTTTGCCGGATTTTAGGCTAGAAATCGATCGAGGACAACGAGGGGAAAGATCAGGGACTTTATATATTAATTACATATATTTGAGCTCAAAAAATTGTTCATCGCTTGTAACAGTTTGAATTTTTTTTATTTCTTGGTCGTACATATCAGTTATACCACCTGCGAACATTTTCCCAAGATTTATTCATTGAATTAGTTCTATCAACGGTTATTTTCTTTCTTCTTCTTCTTTTTTTTTTTTTTGAGATATACATAATACATGTATCGACTATTTATTCAAACTAGGTCACTTGATGAATCACCGGTGTCTTAGTCATATAGTCAAAAGATGACAAAGTAATTTTGATTATATTACATGGTTTTCTCATTCATGTATATATAGATAGACAATTTCTTTTTAAAAAACTTTGCGCCAGTGGCAGATAGTTTGTGTTTTTCATTTTTTTTAAAATTATTTTTTGGTTTTTTCATATATTTGTTTTAGGGTTTATCGTCATTTTATTTATTGATTTTTTTTTTTTTTGATTTTTTTTTTTTTTTTTTTTTTGATTTCACTGTTGAGCTTTTTCTTAAAAAGAAATATACGAAGTACGAAGAGGATAAATGAAATCTGCTACCAAAAAAAAGTCTCCCTTGCAATATACCATGAAGCGGTGGTAAGGATACAAAATATTAATTGCCATTCGGAGTGCCGCTGAGTTGTAAATTGCAATTAAGTGTGTAACGCTTCCAGTAAAGTTTCATCTACCCAATAGAACACCGAGGGCAAACCCATGTCACGTTTGCGTTTCGGGTGTCAAAGTCCCGCACGGAAAACGTGACACAGAGTCTCGTAAAAATGCATGACATGGTGACCTGAACTTGTCACGTTTTTTGCAGGACTTAATGTTGGGTAAAGAAGTGTGACACAAGGTGTTGCACAATGTCACGTTTTAGTGTGGGGCAGTGACACCCAAACTTGAAATATGACACAGTTTTGCCTGCAAACCCAGAGGGATCACAGGCAAAATTGTGTCAATGTCCCGCACTCAAAACAAGACATAGAGTCTCACAAAAAAGCGTGACATTGTGACCCACCCTGTGTCTCATTTTATTGCAGGACATGATGTCTCATAAAAATGCATGATATGGGCTCTTACACCATGTCACATTTTATTGCAGGACATTGACACCTGAAACACAAATGTGACATGATTTTGACCCTGGTGGAAGAGAATCAAGGTAATAAAAAAATTCAGTATTGATTTTAACTCATTTCTTCTAGACACAAAAATAAAATCTGGTGGGGAAAAAACACTGCCTTTGACACCCTATAATATGCAGGTACATGCATATATTAGGGGGTATCAAAGTTAGAGATCTTCAATTTCAAAATACCTCTTTTTTCCCCCAAATCAACCATGGTTATTTTTTAAAATATGCCATGTTGTGCCCCCAAAACAGCTACTTACTGAGAATTGATGTCAAGTTTGTGGTTTTCTTTTTGCATTGCAAAATACCTTTAAAATAATTACAAATTTCTAACTTTGATACCCCCTATTAAAAGGTGGCTTAAGTATACTCTACTGAAGGTGAGTATAAAATCAAGAAATGTGTCATGTTTTTCATTTTATTTTTTATTTTTTGATATAAAATTTCTTAGCCACCAAAAAAAAAAAAAGTGATATCAAAGTGTTTGATTTTGTAGTTTAAAACTAATACATAATAAAATACAATTGTTCAGAAAAGATTCACCCCCAAACAGGAAAAGGGAAATTTTAGGGGAAAATCAACCTGGACTACAGACAACAGCAGGAAGATGACTGATTCATATTTAAGATTGGGAAAAGGGAGACTACTTGAACTGACTCAAGACAATGATTCAGATAATAGTTTAACTGACTTTTGTGAAGATGTAGGAAACAAAGTTTATTTGGCTTGCAATGCAAGGAAGACACTCTACCTGACTTATAACAATGAGAGGACAGCATTCTACTCAAGTTAATGATGGGGATGACACTGTACCAAACTTAATAAGGGGTATCAACGTTAGCCAATCCACAATTAATTTGATTGTACATAGAAACCCTTATATCCCAATTTTTTTCTGCAATTTTTTTTGAAAATAATTGGGTTATTAGACATTTTACATGCCAATTTTCACCTCTTATCTGACATTTTCATCCTCAATATTTCATAGCCACATCTTGGACAACTTTCTGGATGTGCAAGTCTCCCTACCTTGCTGTGCACTTGCATCCATTCAGATTCCTCCCAATCTCATCTGCTCATTTCTACTCCTTTTCATCATCAAATATCCTAACATGCCTCACCATCACTTGTCTTCTCAAAGGCAGCCTTCCCCCAACTTTTCTACAAGCCCAACTACTCCCTCTTTCCCCTGCTCAGCTATAAAATCAAAGACCATTCAACTAAAAATAGATTATCACCTCATATTTATCAACTGGCTAAAAACAAAAACTAATTATGATTCTTGTTTTGGTGCTGAAAAATGTAACTAAAGTAGGACACCCCCTTTTGCATCAAAAGTCAATGTTTATCTTCTAATGTCAAATGAATTAAGAAATAAGACAAAGGGAAGAATTAATCTTTTGCCAAAACAGATTTCTGAACACTAAAAGCACTATCAAGCTAAATACAAGAAGGCTAAGACTCTTTCATCTTCATCTGGTTTTGGCATCACTGACATTGATATCAGTAAGGGCATCAAATCTATAGATAATAAACTTGATTCTTTATGTCCTTACTATAAAGAGATAAATTCTATTTTTGGAGAGCAAGCCAATGTTAATCCCGCAAACATGTGGGATGGAGAAGATGTTATCTCTGAACATGATATTAAGAGAAATCTTTTTGAATCCTCTTCCTCTACTAAGGCCTCCCCATTTTTTAATCCAACCAATCAAGATATCTTTTCCATAGATCCTTATAGTGATATAAACCAACCCAATTTAACTCCAATGAGTTATTTTCTTGTATCTAGTTGATTTATTTCTTTTTTTTTTGATTGATTTATTAGTAGTTTTTTTGTTTTATTTCCCATTGCAATTGTTCTTAATTTTATGTACATGAAAGTGTTTCATTACTATATCCACCATCAGTTGAATAACATATCAAGAAATGTAAAAAATTCATTTTTAATTAATCCACATGGCAAAATTTGATTCTGTGGTATTCCAACATTGGCAGGGGCCTTTGTTGTGTTGTTTGGTGCTGTTTGTGGATGTCTTAATTGGCATTTACTTGTGAATTATGGGGTTTTCTGGGTTTATGTTCTGAATATTTGGACTGTTGGTATGTGGCTATTACCAGTGTATAGCCCAGGTTTTTCTCTACATTTTATGTCCAGCTAAAATTTTTCATATTTAAAGTTTTAAGGGTTCTTTTTCTCATTTTTAATTTTTTACAATAACTGTTTAATTTTGTTTTTTGTGTTTTTTGGGCTAACCTTAAGTATTATGGTTAAGTGCTTAGTACCATTATATAGACCATATTTGGCTCTATAATTCATGTCTCAAAGTTCTTTTTACTTAATTTTGTGTTTCAAGGGTGTTTGTTAGTGTACTGTGCTTTTTAAAGGTAAACTGGGGTATTTTGGCTCAGAAGTGAGCACCCACATGGAGTGGAGCCATGTGCAGGTTAGCATATGCATTTGGAAGGTGGGGAAAGTGCTTTTGGCAGGTTTTAATACCTTTTTAGTGATGGTAAAGAAGGAATTGGGCAGATTAGAGATGGTCTGTGTGTACACACTGAATAAGACAGTTTAGGGCATCTCTATTTATCTTACCACCATCTGATAATTAGATCACTGTTTCTAACTCAGTTTTCACTGTTTTTTTGGCCACAATTGGCTGTGTTTGTTGCAAGGTTATTTCTTCATTTAACTCAAATTTGGAAACTGTTTTCTCTGGCGTAGCTTTGAAACCTGCATCAAGTATTATTGCTTTTTTCTGTGCAACAAGTGCACTGTGTCTCTAGTTTCTGGTGTAGATTTTAGCTGCATTTCAGGTTTTGGTTCTTTGGTTCTCAGTGGTCTGCTATTAGCTACTGTCATGTCTAGTTAGGCAGTCAAGAAGTTGTTGGAAGAGTTATTGTAACAGTCTCTAATTTTCTGTAGAAGATTAATCTCACCTGGTATTTCTCAAAGGGACAGGGGGTTTTCTCTCTGGTTTTTCTCCAACTCCCTTGGTCAAGGCCTATAGCTAGTACTATAGGATTTTATACAAAACACTATTTTTTACTTATTTGTGTTTTCATATCAAATTTTTCAAATTTAAAACTCAAGTAAAAAATTTGCATTTATTGGCAGAGCTAATTCAACAAAAATATATTTCTGTTTTGAAATTTTCGAAATACTCTCCCTTGCATTCTATTGAGGTTAGGGGTGGGTATCACCAAAATTTTATTAAGTCATCTATTTTGCATGTCAGATTTGAAAATTTGGCATCGCCTGCCCCTGAATTTATTAAAGTAAGGGTTCCAAGTCACCAAAATTTAATATAATTACATAAATTTATAAATAAATAAATAAGATATTTCAAATTTCCTAGTTTTAAAGTAATGAAAATTCCTCATTCCAAAATGCAGATCAAGTCTAGAAACTAAGTTTGGAACCTTCTACAGGTATAGGCTAGAGGAGCCCCATGAACCAAATTTATTTTGTCATAATTATCATTTATACAACACAAAGTCATTGGCCCATTACTTTAGTTTAGTAAATTGAAATATCAGATTTATTAATTAATAATTTATGAAAGAATAATAAAAATTTGATGACTCTACAAATTCCCATACTTTTTTGATCTAACTAAAGTTTTTTTAAATATATTTCTTTTACCTTCTTCTTTTACCCTGTGAATTAGTTGAATTAACTTTTGACTTATTTGAAAAGAGGAGCCAAAATAAGTGAAGGGTTAGACATATGAAAATGGTAAGAAAAAGAAAAAAACACACCTTGATGAAAGGGAAGAATAATAAGTACAGAGAAAGGTGGTGAGAGGAATCTGAAAGGCTAAATGTATGATGTAAGTGGTATGATATGCATTATGAAATGCTCTATGAAATAAATAAAGGCAAAATTTGGAAAAAATAGCTCACCTTTAAAGGCCAATATCTCAGCAACCACTAAACTTAACTCAAATCCATTTGTGGAAAATGAAAGATAGGCTTCAGGAAAACTTTCTGCTAAAAGGAAATTTGATTTTAATAAAGCTAACCCTAATTCTGACTTATATTTTAAAATTTCACAAAAACTTAAAAAGTGATGATGAAAATTCTAACAAGAAGGAGCTAAAATCCTATAAAATTAGATAAGAGTTTCAGAAGCCTCATTCTTTAAATATGCAATATAAATAAGTGAAATGAATAAAATGAAATTTGGAAAAAAAGTCTCAACTTTAAAGGTCAATATCTCCACAACCGATGAAACAAATTCAAAAATATTTGTGTAAAATTGAAAGTAGGCTTGAGGAAAATTTTTGTTAAAATGACATGTGATTCAAATAAAACTAACCCTAATTTGTTAAATAAAAACATGATATACAAAAGTGAAATTAGGAAAAAAAGGCTCAACTTTAAAGGTCAATGCCAGCCTAAATATCCCTAGGACTGAGTATTTCTTATACTTAAAATAAGATAACCTTAATTACATTAAGCCTATATCTTAAAAATAAGGTTAAAACAATAATATATATGATTATATTACATATATATATAATTATTACTCTATTATATAAATTATAGTGGTTTAAATAGCTTATCCATAGCCTAATAATACTTATTAAGGTGTTAATGGAGTCATAATATATTTATCTTAAGTGATATTAAGTAATTATTGACATACATAAGCTTATATGTATACATAAATCTCATATTCAGTGAAATATGCAGCATATTATGTATATTTAGGTCTATAAGTGGGTTTTAGCCTCTTAATAGCCTATAAACTTTGTTTTTCTGATTATTTTAGGTCATATGGATGTATCCAGTGGACTTACAATTCCTAAAGAAGCATATACATCTATTTCAGGCGCATACACTCAGTTTGGACAACTTAATCTGCTTCCTTGGATGGATATTCACGGATTTATAGGTTGGGTGGTCATTTCTGGGTTAATATGGATGCTTGGGGATGTTATTGGGGCTTGGAAAATTCATTTTGTTCCTTTATATGCTTTGGGTTTCATTATATACTCTTTGGATGAGTTATTTTACCTTTTTCTTTATGGAATCCGCTTTTATCTGGATTTTCTATTTATGGTATGGGTCTGTGTTATCATTAATTGTGATGGAGGGTCCTTACTGGAGGTATGGGTGTTGAATCTGCTTGAAGTGGGCGCCATGGGGAGGTTATGGGCCCTCACAGTGATGTAATTTCCGGGGATAGCAGTGACATCATCTGGATTGAAGGTCTGTGCACTCCAGTGGATTTTGATATAAGTAAGGGAGGATTTTGACAGTTATTAGACATTACTTACTTACTAAAATTCAATTAAACATTTAAACACAATTATTATCATTTAGAAATATATTATAAAGCCTTTATAAATTGATATTATCATTATATAAGCTATAACTATATTCTATTTATATATTTTCCACCACTAGCACACATTTTAATCCAAGTATTGTGAGCTTTATTTGAGTATAACTATTTTATTAGTCTTCCCCTGAGGTTTAATCACTAAATAATTTATCAACAAGTAGTAGGAGCATTAATAAATACTATTAAATCATACTTATATACCAGATACACTGACAATTGGGGGTCTTTCCTTAGTTTTTTACTTATTATTTAGTATAAGCCTTGGGACGTTATTTTTACTTTAGTATAGATCAAAACAAACCAAATATTTGGGTCTGCTGCATATTAGTGGGTCATCATAACTTAGTGATTGCGGAAAATAACCCTTATAATAATTTTACTAATTTTTTATTATAAAAATTAGGTATTTACAGTAGTAACTGTACCCAATATAAACCCAATTTCACTTGGTATTTGGTCACCAATATAACACCCAATTAAATTGGTATTTGGTTGAATCTTGGTAAGATATTAATTCACCCTTATAAAGGTCTAGTTAAACTTATTATTTAATTTTTAACAGATTTTTTCAAATTTTTATTACATTTTATTTAAATAAATAAAGATTTAAATTCAGGGTAAGCTCCAGTGCTTTTTATTAGTAATAACATTGCTAATACTTTTAATCTACTGATTCCAATAGTTTTTACTTTCTGTAGACATGATATATTGTTATTCTTATCAATATGAGTGCTCCTCAGGACAATGTAAGTGAAAAGCCTGCTTATAATACCAGGTCTAAAGCTAATAAAAACATTGCTCCAGGACATAACCATGGAGGGTCAGTAATATCCCCAGGCAGAGAAAATGAGTATAGAGGAAAAAGACGCCCTCTTAAAAAAGATTAAAATAAAAAAGACATCTCCTCCTCTGCAGGATCAACTGTCCCATCTTGCAAAAAAGGTCCTGAAGTTGGAGGAATCAAAGTCTCTCATGCTCAAGGAGGTAGAGCAATTGCAGAAAAATTGCAAGGTAGGATTCCAGCAGATGAACCAATCACTGGAAGAGCTAAAGGAAGGCCAGCCAGGTCAGAAAACCCCTACCCCAGGAGGGTCACATCACTCCCAGGAGAAAATACTGGTAGACAAATGGAAGTGGGATTGGTTCCATCAACAATGGTCCAGTCACAACTGAAACAAGGATCCTCCTCCTCATAAGACTTCCTCAGTTCACCCCTACAAGGGAAAGCAAAGGTTCCAAAAATCAGGGCTCACACAAATCCCGTGGTAAGTAGATTACCCTCTCAGATTGAACACAATGCTGATAATTACAATGTAGGTAATATTATTGATTTCAAATCTGTGCAGAAAATAGAGGAGGACTTAAGAAAATTAGGTTTTGATGTAGATACACCTGACTTGTCTTTTGTCAATAATAACAGTACTATTTATAATACAGTTAATCCTCAGTCTCCACCACTTACTAGTGAGATGAGAAGCTCACAAGAGATTGAGAGAATTGAGAATAAAGACATGGAGTATTATAGCAATTATCCAACTGTCCATAGAATTGTTTCAGAATTGTGGAATAGAATGACTGATTGTGAGGAACAGACAGTTAAGCTCACAAGTGATACAATTTCATCCTTAACATTGAAAATTTTGCAACTGTCAACACGCAATAAAGAATTAGAGAATGAACATTTGTCTCTAACTCTTAAATATGATTCATTAAGTAATAAATATAATGAACTTTCAAGCAACTTCTGTGAGTTGGAAAAATTTTATGAAACACATTTATTGAAAACTAAATCAAGAACTAAGTTATATTTTGCCCAGAAAATCAAAATGTCTCTGAGCTGCTACAAAGATTGACTAAAGTTGAGATTGAAACTGCCAATTTACTAATGAACCATGATAATCATAAGTATACTCAGTAGAATAATAATCCTTTCATTGGAAAAAGTGAATCTCATTCCTTCCCTATACCACAACAACTAAAACCATCTGGTGGTAGTGTCAAATCTGAAAATGTAAGTCACAAATCCGTACAGGAGGAAATACAAGACCATTTATCAAGAGTAAATGAGTTGTTGAATTTACCTAAGATTAGTGAAATAAAATCCAATCAGAAGAACTGGCCTAAGATAGATCAGTACCCAACTTATGATGGGGAAGCCAGCTCTGATTGGCAACATTTTATTCAAAGAATTGACAACTTGAAATTCTCATATAAGTTACCAGATGAAGAAATAACATAAAAATTGATCTCTTTATTTAAGGATGTTGCTTTATTATGGTTTGAAGCTGTTTTGAATGAGGGTAAAGATTACTCTTGGGCTGAATGGAAACAACTAATTGAAAAACAATTTAGACATTCTAAATTCAGACTCACTCAGAAGAGACTTTATGAGAAAACTAGGTACAATCTGTTGAATGGTGACAAACCTATGGTATTTTTAATGAATTTAAATAAAATATTAAAAGCCATTGAGCCTAACATGAATTTTAACTTATGGAAAGATAAGATAATATATAAATTACCTATATCTGTCAGAGACATTGTTGTAGCTAGAACAATTAATGTTACTGAATATTCTGACTTTATTAATATTTGTAATGAAATATTGTTAAACCATAAGTATGAAGCAAGGTATTCCACTTATAAACAAAATATTGAACCTGTTAAAAATCAGAACTCAAAAACACTTCAGGAGAAGCAGAAAAAACCTACTGCATCTGTTGTACCAAAAAAGTATGAAACAAATACTTGTTATAGGTGTAACAAAACTTGGGTTAAAGGTCACAAATGTGAGAAAAATATAAATATTGTTGAAAATCAATGTGAATCTGAAACTGAAACTGAAAAAAGTAAAGAATCAAGTGATTAAGACAGCAATATCTCATATTGTGATGAAAATGAAGTCTGTATGTTGGAAGATGATTTGTCCATCTTTGAAAATCCAATATTAAATATGGACTCAAATGAATCTTTATTGAATTTTGAGGATGCTGAAATCATTGATAATACAAGCTGATAACTTTAGAATGACACCTATCACCATTCCAGCTATCATTTCTGGTGAAAATGTTAATATAGTATTGGGCACAGGAGCTGCTGGTTCTGTTGTTTCTACTAATACATTACAAAAAATTGATAGTGAATATAAGTCTAAGCTTGAACCCCTTCAAAGTAAAAATTGGAGAGGTTTTGGATCAGTACTACACCCCATTGGTAGATACAAAGCTGCTGTTTTCTTTAAACATCAACATGGTTATGTAAGAGTAACTTTTGACTTTGTAGTTATGGATAATACTAAATTTAGTAACTGTTTTATCATTGGAAATGATATTCTGACTAAGTTTGGTGTAAAATAAGACCCTGCTAATAAAAATTTTACAATTAACATGAATGTTAAAAGGAAATTTAAAATAAATTCTTTTAACAAAGTCTTACACATTGAGTCAGTAACAAATATTCCATGAAAAGGAAGAGAATCCAATGAGATGGAACTTCTGGAAACAGAAATTTCAAACACATCTTTTGGCACTCAGATAAGTGAAGCTGAGAAAAATAATATTTTGGACTTAATTAAAGCATTTCCAATGGCTTTTGCACATGGTTCAAATGAACTTGGCCTTGTAAAAAATCATGAGATGAAAACTAGTTTAACCTGTGATATGGATAATATTCCTGCTAGTCTTAAAAAGAAACAATATCCTGCTTCACCAATGAAGAGGAAAGACATTGAGGATAATATTAAGATGTTATTAAAAATGAACATTCTTGAAAAGGTTGAAACTACACCAAAATATTGTGTAATATCACCTGTGCTAATTTCTTATGAACAAGATAAACAAGACTGTGCGGGGATTATAGAGCATTAAATACATTTACAGTAGATGATATTTATCCCTTTCCAAGGATTGCCTCTATACATGCTACCCTTAAAGGTGCTAAGTATATAAGTTGCTTAGATGGAAATAAAGGGTACCATCAAATTCCTGTTTAAAATAATTCACAGAACTTTTTGTTGATAATAACACACATGGGAATTTATAAATATGTCAGGATGCCATTTGGACCAAAAAATGCTCCATCAGTATTTCAGAAGTTAATGGATATAACATTCCTTAATTAAATGATTGAGGCATGGTTAATGGTATACATTGATGACATCATAGTGCTCTCTAAGACATATGATGAACACTTAATCCATTTAAAGAAGGTATTTCAGAAAATGGATGAAATAAAAATGACCCTTGCATTGAAAAAATGTAAAATTGGGTTTGAATCTTTAAAAGTGCTTGGTCATATTGTATATGGCTTACAAATATGTGTAGACCAAAATAAGGTGGCTGAAATAAAGAATATTGGCATTCCTTAAAATGTAAAGGATGTACAATCTTTTCTTGGTATGTGTGGTTATTATAGAAAATATGTAAAAAACTACCAATTAATTGCTGCACCATTGACCACACTGATAAAGAAATCAGAAGCTTTCATTTGGAATAATGAAAGACAACAGGCTTTTTATAAGTTGAAAGAATGTTTGATGTCAGCTCCTATCTTTAGATTACCAGATTTCCAATTGCATTTTGTATTATATACAGATGCAAGTTTTATTGGTCTGGGTGCTGCTTTGCATCAAAAACAACTTATTGAAGGAAAAATTTCAGAAGTAGTAATTTGCTATATTTCACGTACTCTAAGAAGTAGTGAATTGAAATATGGTGCTAATCAACTTGAATGTTTGGCAGTAGTATGGGCTCTTGAGAAGCTACATTATTACCTTGAAGACCAAAAATTTGAGTTAATAACTGACTGTAGTGCAGTTAAGTCACTCTTAAACATGAAAACTCCTAATAGACACATCTTTAGATGGAAATTAGCTGTACAAGAATACAGAGGATGGATGACTATTACACATAGAGCAGGAACCTTACATGCTAATGTAGATTTGTTATCTAGAGTACCTCTGCCTAATAATGATGAAAATCCTGCTTATGTTCCTGAGTCAGAGATTATTAACATTTATGGCATTTATATTCTAGATCTTGAGGATGAATTTATGCAATCAATTCTTTACATGTATGCTTAAGATCCTGACTTGAGTAAACTCACTACATGATTAAATGATCAGTCTAATGCTTCAATGAATGTTTTAAGAAAAGCATTACCAAATAAGTATAAAGAGGCATTAGAAAAAGAAAAATTTTCCATTGAGGATGGTTTTATATATTACACAAAAAAATTAAGTAATATAATTGTAATTTCCCCTTCAATGAAGGAGTTAATGTTAAGTATATGTCATGATGATATCTTAGCAGGTCATTTTGACTACCATAAAACATTAACCAGAGTAAAAAACACAGCTTGGTGGATTAACATGTCTGAGGATGTTCAAAAATATGTTGAGACGTGTGATTCTTGTCAAAAATCTAAAAGATTAACAGGCAAAAGAGCTGGTTTATTACAAAATATTGAGCAACCAAAAGCTCCATGGGAAATAATTAACATGGACTTTGTAACAGGCTTTCCAACAGCAGGGCGTAAGAGTTATAACTCGTGCTGGGTAATTGTAGATAGATTTACAAAAATGTGCAAATTTATTCCTACCCACAAAGAGGTTTCTGCAAAGGACTTAGATTTTTTATGGTGGGCACAAATTTTAAATATAGCAGGTTTCCCCAAAGAAATAGTTTCTGACAGAGATCCTAAATTTACTTCTGAGTTCTGGACATCAATTATGGATGTCTCAGGGTGTCAATTAAAACTTTCTACAGCACACCATCCACAAACTGATGGGCTAGCAGAAAGAATGATACAAATTTTGGAAGATATGATAAGAAGATATTGTGCTTTTGGTCTTAACTTTAAAGACAATGACAAATTCACCCATGATTGGGTAACTCTTATCCCAGGTTTAGAATTTACATACAATAGTACAGTACATTCTGTCACTGGCAAAAAGCCATTTGAGTTATGGTTGGGTTATGTACCTAATACCCCTGCTAGAAATCTTAATAAATTATCTAGATTGGATATCCATCCAGGCACTAAATATTTTCTTCAGATGCAAGAATTATGGAGAAAACATGCTCAAGAATGTATAAATAAGGCGGTTGAGTATGAGAAGAAAAGATGGGATAAAGCCCATAAAGAACAAATGTTCAAAGAGGGTGATGAAGTCCTTATCTCTAAACTACATTTCAATTTACATGGTAATGTTAAATTGAACAATCCATTCATTGGACCATTTGTAGTTTAAAAGATGCTTGGTAACAATGCTGTTGAGGTTATTCTATATGAACCATATGATAGAAAACATCCAGTATTTCCTATTTCTCTTATAAAAACATACCATTCTAATAATACTGCTATATTTCCAAGCAGATCAGGAAGGCATAAATAGCAACCTGAAGAAATAGTTGAAAAGGCAGAAATTGAAAAGATACTTAAAAAGAGACACCTTACTAAAGAAAAGGGAGTTGAGTATCTATTAAGATTTAAAAATACATCAAGTGAATATAACCAGTGGATTCCAGAAAATGAAATATCTGATCATAAAAATCTCTTGAAGAAATTTAAATCAAAATAATACTGTTTATTCAGTATATGTATCATAGAAAATTTAAAAATTTTTTCTATTCACTCCTTATTTTTAATTAAAATGTCTTAACATTTTTTTATTGTTTTTTTTGGGTGAAGGAGTGTCAGCCTAGATATCCCTAGGACTGAGTACTTCTTATACTTAAAATAAGATAACCTTAAGTAAATTAAGATTATATCTGAAAAATAAGGTTAAAACAATAATATATATGATTATATTACATATATATATAATTATTACTCTATTATATAAATTATAGTAGTTTAAATAGCTTATCCATAGCCTAATGATACTTATTAAGGTGTTAATGGAGTCATAATATATTTATCTTAAGTGATATTAAGTAATTATTGACATACATAAGCTTATATGTATACATAAATCTCATATTCAGTGAAATATGCAGCATATTATGTATATTTAGGTCTATAAGTGGGTTTTAGCCTCTTAATAGCCTATAAACTTTTTTTTTCTGATTATTTTAGGTCATATGGACGTATTCAGTGGCTTCACAACGCCTGCAGAAGTATATACATTTATTTCAGGCGCATACACTCAGTTTGGACAACTTAATCTACTTCCTTGGATGGATGTTCACAGATTTATAGGCTGGGAGGTCATTGCTGGGTCAATATGGATGCTTGGGGATCTTATTGGGGGCTTGGAAATTTAATTTTTTTCCTTTATATGCTTTGGGCTTCATTATATACTCTTTGGATGAGTTATTTTACCTGTTTCTTTATGGTATCCGCTTTTATCTAGATTTTCTATTTATGGTAGGGTCTGTGTTATCATTAATTGTGATAGAGGGTCCTTAATGAAAGTCTGGGTGTTGAATCTTCTTGAAGTGGACGCCATGGGGAGGTGATGGGCCCTCACAGTGCTGTAATTTCCGGGGATAGCAGTGACATCATCTGGATTGAAGGTCTGTGCACTCCAGTGGATTTTGATGGTTATTAGACATCACTTACTTACTAAAGTTCAATTAAACATTTAAACACAATTATTATCATTTAGAAATATATTATAAAGCCTTTATAAATTGATATTATCATTATATAAGCTATAACTATATTCTATTGATCAATTTTCCACCACTAGCACACATTTAAATCCAAGTATTGTGAGTTTTATTTGAGTATAACTATTTTATTAGTCTTCCCCTGAGGTTTAATCACTAAATAATTTATCAATAAGTAGTAGGAACATTAATAAATACTATTAAATCATACTTATATACCAGATACACTGACAGTCAATATCTCAGTAACCACTGAAACAAACTTGATCAGTTGGTGTGAAATTAATGATAGGCTTCTAGGGAATTTTCTTTTAAAAGAAAATTTGATTTGGATAAGTATAACCCTAATTTCAACTCTTATTCTCAACATTTTACAATTAATTGAAAAGTGATAATGAAAATTACAACAAGAAGAGTTGAATAAGTCCACTGTTATCCAGATAGGAGTACTACATATATTTACGTATAAAATTTTCATAGAAAAATAGAGATATCATATAGGCATAAAAAAAAGGGGATGAACCTTACCTTGATTGAAAGGTAGAAAAAATAGAATGAGAAAGAGTGAAGTTGGAATTTGGGCAAAATTGAATGTGAAGCAAGTCAAATGCATAAAGAATGTGAAATTTATGTGTTTCAAAGACATGGAGCCAAAAAAAAAAATAGGAGAAAGGGAGATAATGACCATGCAAAGGAGGGATGAAGAGTAGGATGATGGAGAGAAAAAAAGAAAGAAAAGGGGGAGATAAAAAAAGGAATAATTTTACCTTGAAAATTAAAAATCTTCTACTTCAAAAAAATATAGATACAAAAAGAAAAAAAAACTGAAAAAAAACCAAAAAAAAGTTAAATTTGAAAACATATAAGTAAAAATGAAAAAATGACTTACCTGGAGAGATGAGTGGAGAAAACAATTGACTTCAAATTGTTTGAGGGATGAAAAAGGAGAGGAGGGGAAAGATATGAGGGATGAAAGAAGAAATTATAGACTGAAAAATTATGTGATTTCAGAAAATACCCAATTTCATGTTGAGTTGATGAAGGAAAGCAAAAGGACATGAAAAAAGAGACTTTAACGAAAAATTTAAAATCAAAGGCAATATGCAACAAACAAATAACCATTCCAAGTGATTGAGTGAAGATTGTATCCAGGATCATGAATATGATTTGGATCCCTTTGTTTGATATAACACTTTTTTGAAAATATCAACACATAAGCTAAAGTGGTTTCCAAATCAGAGTCAGAATCAGAGTCAGAATTAAAGTTAAAGCAATAAAAATTATATTTTATGCAAGTCTCTGCCTAGTAGTGAGATGCTTCATTGTTTTTGGTTAAGGGAAGCAAAAATTTGTCACCAAATAAGCAGGGGTGTGTGTAGACAGACAAAATTCCTAACTTTTAGCTACCAAAATTAGGTGGCCTAAAGTGAAGAGTGACATAAGAATGGCATCTAAAATTATATGTCATATGACTTGCTTACAAATCAATCATGGATTTGATGAGTTTGGAATCAGGAATTATGAATAGAAATTTAGGTATAAGAGGCAGGATAATTCATTATCATGCACTCCTTATCCGCTAGCCCAAGGGCTAGTGAATAAAAATATTCTGCAATTAATAATGTCTGATCTGAGGAAAAAAAATCCTGTTCCCTAATTAAGGATCTTATAATGTTGATACCCTCTAATATTACAATGCATGACAAAGAATCTCAGAATCTGATGATAAAGCAAAAAAAGATCAGTAATTCATTACCAACATAAATCTAGAGTTAGTTCAGTGTAGTAATGATAATAGGGGGTTTCAGTTCTGGAAAATCCACACTTATCTATGTTCAGATTTCCAAACCACACTAGCCCCAACACTGGTGGATTTCAAAAGTGAAAAAAGTCACTTATTTCACTAAAATCTTCAATTTCTCAACCAAAAGTGCTGATTTCACCATAAATTCACATTTCACTTATTTTTCAGAATCATCCCATTCATATGCAGCACTCTTCAGCATAATACTTTAAAACTCAAAACATTGTACATTAATTAAATTTTTATACCATATAAGAGTCATGCCTTTCTCACTCAAATTGTGATAAATTTCATCAAGCAATAACTTTCATAGCTCTTGATCTGCTCTTGGAATCTTATTGTGATATGATTCTGATCTTGAGGAAAATTTTATTTTTTTATCAAAAATGGCCAGGAAATGTTACCTTCTTCCAAGAATGCCACAAGCACACCATCCAAATACTCCTAAACTTATCTGCACCCAGTTTTAGAAAATTGTTTGGGACTTCCCAGGAATGTTTCCTGAAATTGCTTGAGCTTAGTCAGAATCACCCTGTGTTTCACAATAATTCTAAAAAAAACAACATGAACCTTCAATTCACTTGGCCATCACAATATATTATTCCAGTTCCAATGTTAATGGAGCTGAATTGAAATGTTTGGAAAATATCTTGTATTTAGGGTATTACTCTGTTAAAACTTATACAAAACAATGCATAACTGCTATCAACTCATTGGAACCTCAGCTTCTCTCCTGGCCAACAAACAAAGAGTGACTTGTATTATTGGAGGCTATGAAAATAGAAGTTTTCCAAGGATGTATTGGTTTTGTTGATGGTACTACAATTCCTTTGAGTCAGAAACCTGCTCAAGGTGAAAACAATTACTTTGAACAAAAAAAGAGTTGGCTTAATTTTTAATTTCATTAATTCCTTTTCATACTAACACAAATAACTATATCTTCTCTATAGATATTCAATTTTCATCCAGATTATATGTGACATCAACAAAAAAATTATATATTTCTTTACTGGCTATTCTGGATCCTTCCATGACTCCTACATTTTTGCAAGAATGTAAATTTCACAAGAACTTGAAAAACTTTTTGATGAAAATCATTATCTTCTGGAAGATGCTGCTTACGTGAATCAAAAGTATGTACTTCCTGATTTTGGGGAAACAGCCTCAGAAGACAACCAAAATTCTAAGTTCAAGAATCATTTGGAAAAGTCAAGATTACATATTTAAAATTTTATCAGAATCTTGAAAGTTTGTTTTTCTAGTTTAAGGGAATTAAGAAGTCCTCTTAAAAATAAATCCAAAATGGAGAAAAAAATCAACTGGATTCTGTGTTGCACTATACTTCATAAAATACTTTCTGACCTCAAAGATCAATGGTTTGAGTTGTATGAGGATGAAGAAGTCAAACCACCTCCCACTATATCCAAAACTTCTATTTCTCAAACTTCTGGAAAAGGGAAAAACTCTTCCAAAAACACTAGCACTTTGGTAGATTTAGTTTTATTTTAATATTAAATTATTAAATAAATTCTAAAGAACACTTTGAGAGATGAAACATAACTTTTAAAAAATGAAGTGATGTGTCAGTTAGAATACCAATTCTTTTTTTCAGAAGATAGATTTTATACACAAAATAATTTCATTTCTTGGTCATGTTTTTTGTTATCAAAATGTAATTAGGTACTATGAAAATACATTAAACTGTTGAATTCATGTTTTTAATCTAAAATTCATGCATTTAATTGCATAAATTTTTACTTGTCTAATAATAGAATTAAATTCCAATTTAATTTTATAATTCTAACATACAATAAGTTGCTTTTTCTCTAACTTTATTTCTTAAGTTTTTATGTCAAAAAATGGCAATACCTCCCCCTGCATCTTATCCTAGTAGGGGGTCCATACTGCCAAATTTCATTTAAAATGCATAAATCATCAATAAAAAAGTCATTCAGAACAAGACACAAAGATAAAGTAATAGACTTCAAGAAAATAAATGCAAATCACAAATAAATTCAAGTAAACATGCCACAAATTAATTTAGACATAATACCACAACTGCACTTCCCAATGTTATAAAACCTCAAGTATGTGAAGTGGACAAAAGACTTTTATATGTTTAATTATAATATTAAAAGAGAAAAATGGTAACCTTTCTTAGAGCCAATACTTTTAATGTATACCTATATATTTTGTTTCAAAAGAAAATTCCTTTCTTACCTTACTTACATGATTTATTAAGTCTTTATTTATCTTAAATGAAAACCCAAAATGGGTGAGTTTATCACATTATTTCAATCCAGATAAATCTCTTGTTGTCTCATGGTTGTCCCTAGAAGAATTTCAGACTGTTTCAATACTTCTTTTCCCTAAAACAAAGTCTATGATACATTTGTGATCTGTAAAATATAAACCATGTCCTTTAAAAAGTTTTTTAGATGGAATTGGATGGCCAGTAATAGGGTTGATGTAAGAGAAGAGACCAAAAGCAAGGGAATTGAAATCACTTTTTTCCATATGAACTTGTTTATAAAATGCTCCATAAGTAATGATAAAATTAAAAGGGAAGATATTTCTTTTTTCCAAAATGATCCATTCAGAATCTAATCAAATAGGTAGTCCAATTCTTATTGCAAATTCACTATTAGTTTGAAAAGAAGAAATACATAATTTCCTCAAATTATTTTCCAAAAAAGAATTTAAAGTACCCAAATAATTCCACCTTTTTAAATTTTCTTTCATTTCTTCAGAACCAATCTGTCTTAGTAAAGAATTTATGCCCTAAGAAATTCTTAAAATAAGAATTATAATGAAGAGATTTAATTAAAAATAAATAAACATACTTAAATAAATTCCTTTTTCATATCCAGCTCTCCATCAAAGGCCAATCATAATTCTTTCATGCTTGCTTTTATAAAGTAAAGCTTTCCCACCCAAAGTCATTTAATATAAAGTAGAGATCAGATCTGAACAGAAATTGTAAGTCTTATCTTGAGCTCCATTAAAAGAATAAACCTGTAAAATAAAGTGAAGTTTAAAGCCATTATTTACAGCTGCTATGATGTGATCACCATAATATTTTGGTAATTCTTTGATATTTTCTGTTAAATTGTTAGGATATTTTTATAATTTTTAACATTAATAGTTTTAAAAAATTTTATACTGGTTAAGTGACCAAAGAAATCTTGACAACATTTTTTTCTTTCATTCAAATTTTTATTCAAATTCTTTGAAATATTTTTTATTTGATTGAAGATGAGGCAGAAGATAGTGAAGACAATAATGATTAAGGGAGATAAGTGAGAGAAGAAAATGAACAGGATCTGTATTCATCTTCATTAAATTGAGTTCAAATCATTCTATAAACCCAAATTCCAAAGTGATTTGGAAAAAAAGAGAAAAAATAACAAAAAAAATTAGTAAATAATTTGGAAACATCTCAGAAATTTCTCCAAAGAAAAATATGTAAAAAAAACCTACCAAAAACACTTGAAAGCAGGCAGGAAATGTCCTGGAACTGTTTCCAAAGAAATTTGAAAAAAACAAACAAAAAAATGTTAGTAAAGGCTTTGGGAATGTCTCACAAACATTTCTGAGACATTTCTGAAGAAATATACATATATATATATATATATAACTTACCAAAAGTGCTTTGAAACAGGAAGTAAATTTCCTGACAATGTTTCTGAAGCAATTAAAAAAAGTTATTAAACTCTTTGGAAACATCTTGGAACCATTTCCAAGAAATATTAAAAAAAACTTACAAAAAAAACTCCAAAACAGGCTAGAAATCTCCTGACACTGTTTCCAAAGCAATTCATTTAAAAAAAAGAAAAATAAAGAAAAAAGAAAATAAAAAAAGAATAAAAGGAATAAAAAAGAAAAAAAGGAAAAAAAAATTAAGTAAAAGTGAGTAAAAGGAAAAGAAAAATTAGTAGGTACTTACACTATGCAATATAGGGGGTGGACTTGCTAGCAAGTCCCCAATCTGAACTCAGATGGAACTCAGACTGAACTCTACTTGAACAAACACCTAAAGCTGTTATTCTGAGTGGTTTTCATCCCTGATTGTATGATTCATTTGTCAATAGCTCAATGTGTGTTCAATCTGTGGTGAGTTTGGGTCCAAGGTTGCAGAATCACTAGCAAGTCTGCCCCCCATATTGTGTGGTGTTATCTGGGATAAGAGTAAAATTGACCTATAGTCAAATAAGATGGGAAAAAAATTTAGCAAAAAAAGAAATAATTTAGTAAGGGTGGAAAAGCCAAAGAGAGAAAAAAATAAAAAGGACAAATAATAGATTAAAGATTAAGGGTTAAAGAAATAAATTCTGAGAAGAATGAGAAATGTATGAAAATGGTAAATAAAACAAGAAAACAACTTGAATAAGGGGCAAAAAAAATTAAGCAAAGAGAATCATACTTGGGGAATCTGGAAGGATAATTGCATGATGAAATCATTTTGATATGCATTCTGAAATGGGAAATGTGTGTATTGTAAACATAAAATTTCATGGAAAATGCAAAATGACCATTACAAATATGCAATTTGAAGTTATGGAGAGGGGAGGGAAATGAATATAATAAAAAAAATTCATTGTGAATATGAGCCAACTATTAGAAAAAAAATAATCAATTAAAAAAGTCAAGTAATTTTCTAATGTCTTCATAAGATTGGCAATTTTTTATACATTCCATAATGAATTCTTTTTTAATTTTTTTTTTCTTTTCCAATTCAGGACTTTCCATTTCTCTTTGAAATTTGTGGTCTTATATTTCTCCAAGTGAAGATGAACTCTTTCCATCTCTTCCACCTCAAATTTGGCCTATTCAAAGTTTGATTGAAGAAAAAAATATTTTCCTCCAAATAAAAGGACCACTGATCTTTCATTATCATATGTTCAAACTTCATCTTTCAGCATCAAGTTCATTTTTTTTAGAAGAGGATTTTTCTGAGAAAATTGAATAAATAAATATGTTATTGAATAAGATATATATCGAGAAATTCTTACCTATATCTTTTTTCTCAAATTAATCATAAATGGAGCCCAAAGAACTGGTTGAAGTGTTACCACATTTTAAACAATGGTTCAAGCTCAAAGAAGTTGAAGCTTGAAATTTAGTTTGGAGTTTGAGCTTGAGAGTTTAGGAAGCTCATCTAAAGCAGCTTTAAAGGGGGATTATAATTTCTGAAATAATTAATATTCTTTAAAATTTTAGTTTGAGTAGGAGACTAGAAAAAAAAGAATGAAAAATTTACAGAAACAGTATTAATTCCAATCTCCAAATCATCATCATCAATACCAAATCCAGTGGAAGTAGCAGAAAAATGAGCCTTTTTAAATTTTTATTGATAAATTTTGAGTTTCTCCTTCATTTGCTTATGATTGATATTGATTATCCCTCTTTTTTTCTTCTTTACTTCATTTGAGATCAAAAAGAAGCCATTTACATTTGATGAAAGTGAATATACAATGTGGGTAGACTTCTCACATCCAAAGCATGCATCATAATTTTTTATAATTCTGAGGAAGTTGATGATGATGAGATAATCATCCTTTTTTAGCTGTCCAGAATTTGATTTCTCAGGTGAGAGGCTTAGTTTATGAGGAGAATTTTGTGATGAAGTATTTTTTTTGTTTTACCTTTTGAGTGTTGGATTTTCTGGGAGGTATTATGAACCTGGTATTTTACCAGAAAAGAGATTAATAGGTTGAAGAAATAAATAAAAAAGAAGGGAAACATGCCTTCCAAAAATTTCACATTAAAATATTTCAAATCTCAGTGAGGGGTGTGTGCCAAGGGTTGATGAGGGGATGGAGGTCAGTGTGTCACATGTGACAGTGATGGGGTTGGAAAGGAAGGGATGATGTGACCAAAATGTGGCTTTGAACAGAAATCAGGAAAAAAGTGCTGATTTGAGGTCATAACTGACACCTGTTATTAAAATAAGTGACTTTTTTAAAATTTAAGTGCTTAGTTGTTTTGAAATCCACACTTAAGTTAAGCATGGATTTTTCAGAAATGAAATCCCCTAATATGAGTAAATAATGAGAAATAACAATACCTGATGATAGAGAAAGAAAAAATAATGAAAAGAGATGTATATCACTATCCTTATATACTCAATTCTTATAATCAGGAATAGGTTAAAATAAAAAGAGATTAGAATAAGTAGATATATAAGTTTAGATATGGTATATTTTAAGAATGAAATAAGATGCTGTTTTTGTTCAAACCATTCCTTCTTCACAAAAAAATTTGGTTTTAATATCTTCAAAATAACCCATTTATTGCAATAACTAGATCCTGGGCTGTAATGACTGATTTACTTACATAAATGACCCCCCAATGATTTCTTTCAGGATATATATATATATATATAATTTTTTCTATAAGGTTTAGAATTGAAAATTACACAAGTGACCTGAAAAGGCAACTAATAAAGGAGAAAAAAACAGGGAACTAAAAATCTACTGCTTTCTTTGGTCCCTGTTTAATTACAGTCTGTAGTTCTTTCTTGAATCATTGAATTACTTTCTTTGAGCTCATCTACTCCCTTTATCTCACAAAGCATATACCAAGCTCTGTAAGAGCTATTATATCAATCATGTACAAAATATTTGCATGAAACTGAAATAAACTACTAGACATCTAGTTCATTATTTTTTCCCCTTGTGTAATAGTGAGACTAAAATTCTGACACAAGTTAGTTACTTTAGCCCTTAGGAATTTACCCTTTTTTTTTGGCTGGGCCAGCCCAGATCTGAAAATATTAATGGCAAAATATTCTTATGCACTAGTCTGGGGGCTAGTGGATAATTAAATCAAAATAACCCACTTATGTTATTCTAATATCATACTTTTCAGTCATAGTTACAGATCCAACACAAAAAAAAATCTAATTAAACTTAAACTGTGATATTTTCCACATAAAATAGCCTAATTATCTCACTGCATTGCCTTTATTGCCCATGTTATTGATAGAGGTAAGACTTATCTCACCTATGATTTAATTTTCAGCTAGAAATTTTTTTTAAATAACAGATAATAAACCTATTAAGATATTAATTATTAACTACTCTGTATGATTTTTATTTTTATTTATTAGTTTTTATAGTAACACAAGCATATGTGATCCATGCTCTGCATAGGATTCAATTTGGAATCAGGAATAAGTGTGGGATTTAGGGTGAAATTAAAATTGTTTGTGGGGGCTTCTGCATGTGAGGCACAGCCCCATGTAAGTCAGGCTCAGTTACATCCCCAATGTAAATTCCATAAAATAGGGATAGTTCAAAAACTGAAAAATATTATTACATGGATATTATTTTTTCTTCCTTACATTTTGTTTCTGTGTTCTGGTTTATATTGTATACCATCCTAGTTTGATATAATGAAGAGCTCCCTAACACCATATAATGGAATCTCCTTTATCAGTTATTGATATCATTATTCTTTTATTTGGGAAGTAGAATTTTATAATTTACTTACACTTCTTTTATATCACTACCTCTAAATATAGTTGTGGAAGTGTTATCTTTTCTTCATCAATTCTCCTGATTGAAATTTGCAGAAAATTCTATCAACTTTGATTATAATACTAGAAAATATTCAGTATTTTTTAAAGAGATAAAGAATTTATATATTCACATTTCTGTCTGAGTTACAGTCATGAACTTTATAAAAAGTCCCCCAAAATAATTCTGGGTGATACATGAATTTTTTATCCACACCTTGAATTATAAATAAATTTGAGATATATTGATAATTTGTTTTGTAACCAAGTTTGGGTCTAAAAGAAAAGTGAAAGACTCTATTACCATATTTAAGAGCTTAAATATTTATCATCATTCCAACAATCATCACTACGCAATATAGGGGGTGGACTTGCTAGCAAGTCCCCAACCTGAACTCAGACTGAACTCAGATGGAACTCAGACTGAACTCATACTGAACTCATACTGAACTCTACTTGAAGACCCACAAAAACTGTTATGCTGAGTGGTGTTCATCCCTGATTGTATGGTTCCTTTGTCAATAGCTCAATGTGTGTTCAATCTGTGGTGAATTTGAGTCCAAGGTTGCGGACTTGCTAACAAGTCCGCCCCCTGTATTGCGCGGTGCATGATGTTCTGATGCATTTTTCTCATCCTATCTCTAAAATACATGCATTTCTTCCTCCTACTTCACTTGAATCTCTTTCATCTCAAGCATCTTAAGCCTCTCTTTTATCATTTTGAACCTATCCCTCAAACCCTCTCTAACCCTGAAATGGTCTTCTAGACCCCTCCTATGCAATGTCTCACCCTAGCCTCCACCCCACAAAAAAGCCTTCAAATAAAAAATGTTGTTAATCCTTGCTCACATTGAGACAACCTTGTCACTCTCACAATTCTATGGATGAAGCCAGTAGAATTTATCCTGAGATTTCCCCCTCAACTAATGGATTCATGGATCCTTCAGAGGCTAATATCACCCTTAAACTCTATCCCTTGGAGAACTTATAAAATGTGTCAATTCATAGTCCTACAAAACCATTTTTATGATTTAATCTCAAATATTTCACCCCTCCTCCAGTCCCCCTTAACCCCTATAGTTGAACCAGACACCCCAGAAGCCCTAATCATACAATTTGTGGGCGTGGAACACATAAAATCCTTAGTGAACTAATTTTGTGGCTTAAAAAACCTTTGAGAATCATCAGAGACTCCAAAAATAAAGGTTCCTGTATCAAAATGCATGAATAAAATATGAAAGATCTTTGTGCCCATTATTTTGGTATAACTCATCTTGCTTCATTCTTTTCATTTCATTAAGCTTCCCCTAACTGTCCTCAACACTACATGAAATTGCATGATCACAAATTGGATGTAATCCTTTTGTGTTCTATTCCTAAAGTCTCCCCCTTTTAAACCTCAATAAATATTGTCAGCCAGGTTGTACCAGGATCCCAGTAAATTTTATTTTAATTTATTGGACCTGAAAGAGGGCGTAAAACTATGCATTTTATGTATATAAATTAATATTTTATTGCATAATTAAATTATATAAGTATCTTATTAAATATAAGTAAAATAATTGTTATATTAACTTTATTTTTATATAAATTATTTATACATTTAAATTAAGCATCATATATTTTATATTCTATAAATTATGGCCCATTTTTATGTATTTAATAATTATAAATTAATAATTAATTAATTATAAACATCTATTATAATTATAAGTGCAAAATTGACTTATAATGCAATTAACTTCATATATTAAATAAAACCTTTCATATCTTATTAAACAAAAATATTGGGCGCTTTTTTGACTCACAATTGTGTCATCAAAGTATTAAAAAAGTTAAAACACTTTATTAAAGCAATTATTGATGTTTTATTCTAAAAATTTGTAATTTTGTTAGAATAAATACTTGTTCTAAATTAAAATAATTATTACACTAATAAAAGTAGTTAAAATAATTAATTGCTCATGTTTTATACCAAATTAATTAATTACACTCTTTTTATGTTTCACTTAAAATTGGTTTTTAAATAAAGGGTTATCAGACATGTTTTAAATTAATATAGTTGTTTTTATGTGTCTCAAACTTTTTTAATTACTCCCTAATTTTATTGTAACTGCTTGGGATTAAATTAGTGGATTTTAGGCTCTTACTCATGTGTCTTAGTTAATTGTATCATGGGTTTCACCTTACACTTACTCAAAATTGGTTACATATTATTATTATTTTATCTTACTTTGTATATAAATTAATGTGTCGCTTCAGAGGGCCCCTTGCCTATATAAAGTCCTTGGGTAACCCCCTGTAGCCTCACCACTTATTACTTAATTTATTTTTTTATTATCATTAATATTATTATTAATATAAAATGTCATATTTACATTAGTTTTACTTATGGTATTTTTTTGCCTCTGAAATCTAGTATAATATATATATATAAAGGTTGCTTCAATAGTATTTAATATAAGTATTTGCTACTTAAGCAGAGGGAATAAAAGACTTACTATATATCCTCCCCTAAATATCTTGTTATAAGTTTTGTTACTCCCCAGGCCAAGTTTTGTCTAATCATTGTTGTTATCATTTCTTTCCTTCTTTCCTCTTTCTCTTCTTTTTCTTCTTCTTCTTCTTCTCTTCTTCTCCTTCTTCTAGAAAACTGGCCAACAATTGGGGGCTTTTCTGGGAACAAAAACAACAAATTCTTGAAAATTGGAAAAATGATTAACACATGGGCCACCCTTGTGCACAAGTTGAACTTTTTCAGCGTCTGTGAATTGAACTGGGGTTCTTAAATAATGACTTATATATTTTTAATTTATATATTATTTTGAGTAATATTTCTATCACTATAGTAAGTTTGCCTTTGCACTTAAAAAATCTATATTAAATTTTTTATTGCAATAACAGTGTTTTTGGCTTAATTCCTGAATCACTGAGTGTAAGTTAGTCTTCCTAATTCATTTTTTTTCCCTAGTTGACCATGATAGAGAAACCCTCTTAGTCCTTGATGAATATTATTTTTGACATATTAATTTATGGTCATAATAAAATAATTAAATTTTTCAATATAAATATTTTTGACAATTTTTGTCCAATATTAGAATTAATCACACAACTATTTTGAGATATAAAGATATTGTGTGTAAATTGATTAATTACCTTAAAATATTATTTATTCTTGATGAGTTATTAATTTAATATTGTCATTAATATTTAAAATCATTGGTTTACAATAATAGTACTTTTTACTTAGTCCTAATTATTGCCATAAATTTGGTATTATTTATTTGGGTGACAATAACAATACTTAGTGTATTCAGCACCAAAAATAAATTTTTATTCTTGACTATTTTTTTAATAAATATAAATAATAATCATAAATAAATAATGAAATAAAATAAAATTCAATATAAATATTGTTGACATTTAGTCCAATACTATAATTAATCATACAATTATTTTGTAAGAAAAATTGTATGTATATTGCAAATTTTATTTTGACATATAAATTTATAGTCATAATAAAATAATTAAAATTTCAATATAAATATTGTTCACACTATGTCCAATTTTATAAATAATTATACAATTATTTCAAAATAGAAATAATTTGTGTGTATATGAATTTTTATTTTTGACATATTAATTTATTATCATACTAATTAAATTAAATTTTTGATATATATATTGTTAAGAACTTTTGTCCAACATTATAATAATCATACAATTATTTTGAAATATAAATGACTGTGGGTATATTCAAAAATTTTAATTTTGACATATCATTTATTTCTGATGAATTATTAATTTAATTTTGTCATTAATATTTGTTATTATTATTTTTTTTTTGAAAATAATTGAGTCCATCAGATAATATTTTAGCTTATTATTTCTTTTTAAAAAAAATTAAAGTTTTTTCAGATTTTATTTTATTTTATATTTATTTTTTTTTCAAATAAAAAAATAAATAAAAATAAATTTTTTGAAATAAAACTGATTAAAATTTTGTTTATTTAAATTTTCAGTCACAATGTCTGCAAATATCGGTAACATGAATGCCACTGAGAAGCTGAAAATTAATAATTATGATGAAAAATAAGTAAGTTCCTCTCAGTATTCAATAATTTATATTCTGATTCTTAATATATTGGGCCTGCAGGACATAAATATAGATACAGAAATTAAAGTGGATCCCAAAAACATTCATGATAAACTTTCAGCTGACTTGATAATGGAAAATACTCATTTAAGTCAACAATTCACAGATCTATCAGCTCAATGACTGGAATTGAATGAAAAAAATTAAGATATAATTCTAAAGTAGAACTTCTGGAGGACAAGATTCAAGAAATCATATTCAATTTTCTGGTTCTAAATCAGAAAATTTTCATACCTCAAAATCAGCTCCATCAATGTAGACATGCTCAAAGCCTGTTCAAAACTCAAGAAGATATTGAAGGTTTCATATGGAGGTGTGAGTGTCTGATCACCAACTTATATCAATTTCAAAATTCAAATTCTCCTCAAGTTGAAAATCAACCTGAAAATCCTGAAAAAAGAGGCAAGAGGAAGAACAAGTAAATTTCATATTCCTTAAAGACATGATAATTGAATTATTTGATAAGATCTTTTTATGTATATACTTGTCTCTGACTCTAAAAGTATTGTAACTACCACTGGTGACTGAACATAAGACTTCAATGTATATAAGGCCAAATTATATAGTTGATTCAATTGCATATTAAAATTTTTTAGATGATTATCTGAATTATACTTCAACTTCTTTTATTTAATCTTGATTTTAAAGCAATAAATGAGTCCTAAATCCTGAAATTTATTATTTTTTTGAATCAAATTTCTGCATATTTTAAGATGAGTGATATGAATATTTTAATCAATCTCTTTGATTTGAAATATCAGACTCTCAGTATTTTAATTCTTTCTTTCCACTTGTGAATGAAAATCTTTCTTTGGATATTTTATTGAGACCATTTCGCAGGAATTAGAATTTCAAAAATTGAGATATTCATTTCATAATATAAAGTTTTCTCACATTTTGATCATTTTTCTGATTCAATTTACAAAGAATAGTTTTGCTCAAAATACTTCAAAAAATATGAGTAAAAATTTTGACCATTACCATAATTTTGAGAGTGATTCTTCATTAGATTGGAAACATTTTATTTAGAATATTGATTATATAAATTTTTCTTATAAAATGGCCTGATGAAGAGAGAATTTTGAGACTAATCTATTTATTTACCAAAAAACATCTCACATGGTTATATCAGTTATGATTTTATGAATAAAAATAATATGCCTTTCATTCATCTGGAACACCCGTGAAGTTTATAGTAAAGATTCTTCAAAATTCTTAGAGAAATGATTCCAAAAAAGTGCTTTAAATTATTAAATATTAAATTTTACAAATAACAACATTTGTAACAAATTTAATTTTAGTCATAAAAAACTTTTTGGAGTAGCTTCATATCTTTATAAATTATTTTTTCAAGATATTTTCTTAAAATAGTATGAAATAGGGCATTTTCTCTCCAGGACCTTATATGAGATAATTATTTCTCATGTAGAAGTTCCAGAAAACACTGGAACACTTTGCCACTGTTGCATAAAAATGTATGCAGCAAATACTTGTTACAAATATAATAAGAATTGGAAAAAATATCAATTTATGATGAAAGAGTATATCTTCTTGAACAACTAAATGAGACTTACCTTGATCCAGTTCAACTAAACTTTACTTTAAATTACTGTCAAAATATATTTATTATGAAAATAAATCTACAAGTGAAATCTTCATGTTAAAACATAATGTTCAAAATATGAATAAAACTTATGATTTTCATAAAAAATTGATTCATCTTCAGTAGATATTTCTATTTTCATGAATTTTTAATATACTTCAATGATGATTTCTTCCTTGAAACCACCAGTCAAAATCAACAAATTTGATTTCTGACTCTAGTATTGAAAGTTGTTTTGTATCTCTCAAAAAATTAATTGGTATGCAATAATTATCATGTGAAACAAACACCAATAGCCTCTATAATTTAATAGAGTTATTGATCTGTCTTTTACCCACTTGGAAGTAACAAATCCACTACATTTTTAAAATGGTGCATTTTTTTATGCTGTATGAGATTTTTTTTATCATTAAGAATGAAAAATTAGTTTATTGGTACATAATGGAAGTTTATATTGTAATCATTTTCAGTATAAAATAGACCCTTATAACCAATTCTTTATCCAAGGTTTATATGGAAAAAATTAAATCAAATTAAATTTCCTCAGAAAACCTTGTTGCACCTTTATTGATACCTATTTATTAATTGGTTCAATATCATGGTAGCCACAAATTGAAATGATTCATTGTTTAATTTAATGATTTATGTTTGATTTTTTAAGACTTTCTTAATTTTAGAAAGAGACAATAATTAATTTAATGATATATATACCAATTGTTTATATTCTATGGAAAACATATATTAGGAGTGGTTATAGATGAAATTAAATTTTATTACTACCATATATAAAAATCTTTCCTACTGAGAATATAAATAATTTGAATGTCTGCAATAAAAATAATTTTCCAGACTTTAATTAATTAATTAATTATTCTAAACTGATCACAGTCTTTAGTGAATTAATTGCCTTTCACCAGTATAACATAATCTCTGTTATTCATTTGTTATATTTTAAAAACCTTTAGATATAGTGAATTAAGATATGGTGAAACTCAATTATAGTGTTAAGCAGTTTTCTGGACTTTGGAAAACTTCATTATTATTTAGATGACCATTAATTTAATTGGTTACTGACTATGATGCAGTAAAAATCACTCTAGAACTTAAAAAAACTAAAATGAAATTTGTTTAAGCAAAATTAGATGCTCAAGAATACAAAGGTTGAATAAAAATTATTCAACATTCTGGAAATGTTCACTCATATTTGAATATGCTGTCTAAATTATCTTTATCAAATGATGCTTCCTGTCAGCTTGTATATCCCCAGGACTGAGTAAAAAGTACTTATAATTTATGTTAAACACATGAACTATACATGGGAATAATAATTAAGAGTACACAAACAGTATACATAAGTAAAATTATGATAATATACAAAATATGCCATTATAACACCTTATATACATGCATATATCCACCTTTTATAAGTCTTATGTACTTACTATTAAGTTTGAATATGTTAGGGTAATCTTAAGAACCTTAAATATAAGGCTACATAGTTTTTAAGTACACTTACAGCTGTTATTTTCACTGTTTTATGCAAAAAACAAGAAATGTGCTTTATTTCACTTAAAAAATGACTATATGCACCATAAATTTGAGAATATTAAAAATGCGCTTTGACAGATCAATTTGTCTCATTTAGGACTATTTATTTGGCTATTTAAATGCATAAAAATAACACTTTTCAAATTTGGTGTTTTTTATGCCAGAAATGGCTTCTGTGTACTGGCCACATACTGCCTGCTTTTTTCCCGTGTGAATAGCTTCATTTTTAGAAAAGTTAGCTTTTTAACACTATAATTACCCCACATTCTATGCCCACTGTGGGGAAACACACTAAAATAGGCGACAGGCGCTTATTTAGTGTCCTAGCTTAATTAATAATGCATTGACCTTGTTTATATGCACTAATTTCATTAATAACCTTACTCTTGGCGTCTTATTTCATAACCACGCTTAAATTCGCCTAAATTTAGTCAAGTATTTACCTGTGCAAGCACCTGCCAAGGACTGCATGTAGTTACCGCACATCTCACGCTCTTTTTTGAGTTTTTGGGTGGTTTCTCAGTCAATTTTGGGTATTTTTGAATGGGAATTTCACGTAGTATAATGTCAGGATTAGCCCCATTATTTCTACAGTGAATCTCCCTTATTATTAAGCTATTATTAACATTAAAAATTCCCCTTTAGACTTTTATATTATTGTTTATTACGCATATATTCTCTTTTTATCTTATTTCTTAATTTTGATGGATTTTCCTTATTAATACAGGATTTTGGCGGTTGTTACTCTTCTAATTATGCCATGGATTACTGGGAATGTTGATGGGAATGTCTATTAGTTGTTTAGAGGCGTAATTAACTGTGTGTTGGATGGTACATCAAGGGAATCAATTGGGGAACTCATTGTGTATAAAAGATGGAGGGTTTTTGGTTGTATTTCTTCATTCTTTATTATTTAAAATTTAACCAATATAACCAAATAAATTACAATACATATCAATTAGTACTTATATAAGACTTTTGAATAGTATCTGAGTTATAAAATCTATTTTTCTACCAACTAAAAAGATTGTAAGCTATATATAAAAATAGTGAGAATTATATTACTGAGACCTTTATTTTTGATTATATTTTACTACTTGTTGAATTTATACTACAGTATTCATATAGGACCATTAAAATCTTCTAGAAAACTGACCATTCAAGCTAGTTCACGTCTTTGTACTTGACCTCAGCCTGACACTTCCAATCCAGCATATGTGCCTGAAGATGATACAATTCATATACATGGGATATATATTGTAAATCTGGAGGAAGAACTGTAACAGGTAATTATGGAATAATTATAAAAGATTCTAACATAAATAAATTAGGTTAAAATCTTAATTAATCCAAAAAAGTCTTCTATTCAAGTATTGATACAAATTTTTCCTTCAAGGTACCAAAATGCTTTGAATAAAGGAAAATTTTCAATGATGGTTAAATTTACTACAGGAGAAAAGCTTACTATTATCATTGTTATTTCTCCTTCATTAAAATAAATCACCTTATATTGGTAGGTCATTTTGATCTAGAAAAACCATGATTAGATATACTTCATGGTGTGATAATATGTCTGAGGACACAATATTATATGTTGAATCTTGTGATTCTTGCCATAAATCTAGAGGATTAACTGGAAAAGTTAAGATTACTGCAACATATTAAGGCACCTGATTCCCCTAGGCAAATAATTAACATGGATTTTGTCACTGGTCTTCCTATAGTAGGAAAGACATTTTTATTCTTTAGGGGTTATACAGGTTACATTCAGTGTAAATTTTTTCCTACCCACAAAAAAATTTTTTCCACCAAAAAATTTAAATTTTTATGGTGGTCAAATATGTTAAATATTGTTGTATTTCAAAATTCCATCATATATGAAAAAGATACAAAGCTTTACATGTGAATATTTAATGTCTTTAATGGATATATGTGGCTGTGAGTTGAAATTATATTCTGCTCACCATCCCCATAATGAAGGTTTAACTGATAAATTTTCCAAAATCTGGAATATGATTATAAAGGTATTGTGCCTTTGGTTTAAGATAAAAAGATGAAGAAAGATTTACTCATGACTAGGTAACCTTACATCCAAATCTTGAATTAGCTTATAAAATCACTGTTCATTCTGTCACTTATATGAAGCCTTTTGAGCTCTAGCTAGGCTATGTCCCCAAAACTCCTGCTCAAGCTCTCAATAACAAGTTGAAAAGGTTGGAATTTCATCCTGGTGTTTAATTTTTTATTCATATGCAACAACTTAGCAAAAATATGCCATATATTTGTTAAATGCATTTACAAATGAGAAAATGGGAGAAACCCATATATAATACCATTTAATAGGATGTTGAAATACTGTTATATACAGTTATCTACAAATGACAAGGAATAAATAAATGTTAAGATCCTATTATAGAACTGTTTGTTGTTAACATAATGATTAATGTTAATGAAATTTTATTCTCCATATAACAATACACATCCTCTTCTTTACATTTATTTTCTTCAGCCTTATACTTCCAACAGTGATTTATTTTTCCAAGAAAAATGATAGACCTGAGAGTCCCAAAGAAATCACAGTAATATCAGATATTGAGAATTATAATTGATAAAATTTTCATCTCTGAAAATAGTTATTGAGTATTAATTGAGATATAAAAATTAAACACACTATAATAATTCATGGATACCTGGGAACAAACTTCAAACTCTCAAACAATATGAAAATTATAATAAATAAGAAAAATCTTAGCATTTTTTTATTGTTTTTTTAGGGTGAGGGAGTGTCAGCCAGGCTGTACCAGGAGCCCAGTAAATGTTATGTTAATTTATTGGCCCTGAAAGAGGGTGTAAAACTATGCATTTTATGTATATAAATTAATATCTTATTTCATAATAAAATTATATAAGTATCTTATTAAATATAAGTAAAACAAATGTTATATTAATTTTATTGTTATACAAATTATTTATACATTTAAATTAAGCATCTTATATTTTATATTCTATAAATTATGGCACATTTTTATGTATTTAATAGGGGGTATCAAAGTTAGAAATCTTCCATTTTAAAATACCTTTTTTTCCCACCAAATCAACCATGATTAGTGTTTCATATATGGCATATTGTGCTACAAAAACACCTTTTTACTGAGAAATAATTTCAACTCTGTAACTTTATTTTTTTGTTGTTAAATACCTTAAAAATAATTACAAATTTCTAACTTTGATACCCCCTAATAATTATAAATTAATAATAAATTAACTAAAAACATATATTATAATTATAAGTGTAAAGTTGACTTAAAAATTAATTAAATTCATTAATTAGATTTATATATTAAATAAAACCTTTCATATCTTATTAAAAAAATATTGGGTACTTTTTTGACTCATAATTGTGTCATCAAAGTATTAAACAAGTTAAAACACTTTATTAAATAAATAATTAATGTTTTATTCTAAAAATGAGTAATTTTGTTAGAATAAATACTTGTTTTAACTTAAAATAATTATTACACTAATAAAAGTAGTTAAAATAATTTATTACTCATGTTTTATACTAAATTAATTAATTACACTATTTATATGTTTCACTTAAAATTGTTTTTTAAATAAAGGGTTATCAGACATGTTTTAAATTAAATTAGTTGTTTTTACGTGTCTCAAACTTATTTAATTACTCCCTAATTTTATTGTAACTGTTTGGGATTAATTTAGTGGATTTTAGGCTCTTACTCATGTGTCTTAGATAATTTTATCATGGGTTTCAACTTACACTTACTCAAAATTGGTCACATATTATTTTTATTTTATCTTACTTTGTATATACATTAATGTGGCACTTCAGAGGGGCCCTTGCCTATATAAAGTCCTTGGGTAACCCCCTGTAGCCTCATCACTTATTACTTACTTTATTTTTTTACTATCATTAATATTATTATTAATATAAAATGTTATATTTACATTAGTTTTACTTATGGCACTTTTTTACCTCTGAAATCTAGTATAAAATATATATATAAAGTTTGCTTCAATAGTATTTAATATAAGTATTTGCTACTTAAGCAGAGGGAATAAAAGACTTACTATATATCCTCCCCTAAATATCTTGTTATAAGTTTTGTTACTACCCAGGCCAAGTTTTGTCTAATAATTGTTGTTATCATCTCTTTCCTTCTTTCCTCTTTTCCTTCTACTTCTTCTTCTACTTCTTCTTATTCTTCTTCTTCTCTTTTTCTGCTTCTTCTAGAAGACCAGATGACAAATAACCTCACTAATTGTTGTTTCTCCTTTCCTCAATCTGAATCAGCAAGTAATTCCACATAAGGTCAAACACTTCTTTCATCTTAATCATATCTAAATATTTTTACCTTAATAATCAAACAATCCATTTATAGCTCATACTGTATATTTACATTCTACAGTTTTCTATTCTTCTTTTTTCTCATCCTATTACTTTTATTTATTTCAATGTGTTCATCTAATTAATAAAAAATTTTCTATAAAAAGGGGTGAGGATTGAATGGATGAGGGGTATCCTTTACATTGATATTATAATTGTCTTATTTTCTTATTCTTTTAAGAACTAAATACATATACATTAAAAGGAATTTAAAAAATTCTAAATTGTTTTTTTTAAATCATTGTAATCAGTTCATCTATTTTGAACTTTGGCATATTAAAACTAAAACTTACCTATAATTTTATAACTCCTAAAATTTTTGTCACTGATAATTTTTGTGGTGGAGATCTTTAAAAGATTTAGCCCTGATTGGGTCTACTGAACACCCTTGATTTGCTTATTAATATTTCTATTATTATCATATTGCTTTCCACATAGTAGTGGTTTTATTAGTGCTATAATAATTTTTTGGTTTTTTATTTTTTTTATTTTTTTGGTTGTTTTTTATTCTTTAGAGTGTTTAAATATGCTTTGGTTATTCTGAAGAGGGGGTGGGCCACCTGCCTTTGTTGTAGAAAGCCGAGGAAAAGATTGGTGTAGTTTTTTATGTAAATTCTCATGTAAAATTGTAATATTGGGTAGATATGTGCATATAACATAGAGACAGTTTGGGTTAAATGTTATCCATCAACTTATCAGTTGTATTTCTCACTCTTCATTCTCTATATCTCTGGTTTTTGTGGCCACATTGGTCAATTTTGGTGCAAGGCTAGTTATTTAGTAGTCATAACACTTTTAATTGTTTCTTCTTGTGTAGCTTTTCAAACTACATCTAGTATAAGCTATTTTTTAGATCAATCAAGGGAAATATTGGTATGTATTGTTCTCTGGTTTAAATTATACTTTATATATTATGTTGTGTGGTTTTCAGTTGTCTTTCAAGTGGCTACTGTTGATATTTTTTAAAAGTCTGAATTTTTTTTGGGTGTGTATAGGTAAGAGTTCTCTAATTTTTTGAAGCAAATAAATCTCCCTTGATTTTTCAAAAGAAGAGGGGTTTTTTCTTCTGTTTTATCAAAATCCCTTGGTCAAGGACTATAGATCATTCTTTATTATTTTCTACACCAAAAACAACACTCTGAATTACAAAAGATTCCTATCTACTAGCTCCTGGGAATTTGGATGAAAAAATCAAAACAAACCATTTATTTTGTCCCAATTCCCAAATTTTCAGTAATAATAGAGGATCCCACATAAAAAATAAATTTTAAATAAAACTCAAACTTTGATATATCCCAGACCAAAAAAAAATTTTATTTTCAAAAATAAATGGTAAAAAATTAATATAATACTTCATTTTTATCTGCCATTAATTTAATTTTGAATTGAAGTGCTTTGATACCCCATAATCAGTTTGCCCCACTGTTATCAGATTTCATATATACCAACATATAAAAGTCCCAGAAAGTAAAATTTTCAGATATTTTCAACCCAAGTCAAAATATTCATTACATTTTCTACCTAGGAGACCTGCTTCTCTTATCTGGTTTAAATTTAGAATTTTTAATCTTGCATTCCGATCTAGCTCCTATTTATTCTGATTTATCTAATTTTTCATTTATTATGTCCCCAGTCAGGTGATATTTTCAGATATGAGAAAGATTTAGTGAAAGAAAAAGGTTCAAGTTGATCCCTGATGTCATAATAACTGTATTAGGGGGTATCAATGTTGACCAATCTGCAATTAAATTAATTTCAGATAAAAATCATTATACTCGAATTATCTTCCCCAATTATTTTTGCTAATAATTGGGCCATTAGACCTTTCATGTGTCAATGTTCACCTCTATATGACATTTTTATTCTCAATTTTTCATAACCACATCTTGGACAACTTTCTGGATGTTCCAGCCTCCCTACCTTGCTGCGCACTCCCATCCTGTCTATTCATTCTATCTATTCCAAAACCCTTCCCATCCCATATGTATATTTCTTCTCCTTTTCATCTTCAAATATCTCAACATGCCTCATCACCATAGATCTTCTCAAAGGAAGCCATCCCCAAGATGTTCTTCAAATCCCACTACTCCCTCTTTCCCCTGCTCATCTGAGAAATCAAAGACTGCTCAACTAAAAAAAGGTAATCATCTCATACTTATCAACTGGCTGAAAACTAAAACTAATTATGATTCTTGTTTTGGTACTGAGAATTTAACTAAATTAGGACAGACTTCTGCATCAAAAATCAATGGATATCTTCTAATGGCCAATGAATTATGAGATAAGATAAATTTAAGGATTAATCTTTTTCCTAAACAGATGTCTGAATCACCAAACAATATGGGGGGCAGACTTGCTAGTGAGTCCGCAACCTTGGACCCAAACTCACCACAGATTGAACACACATTGAGCTATTGATAAAGGAACCATACAATCAGGGATGAACACCACTCAGCAGAACAGTTTTAGGTGGGTGTTCAAGTAGAGTTCAGTATGGGTTCAGTATGAGTTCAGTCTGAGTTCCATCTGAGTTCAGGTTGAGCACTTGCTAGCAAGCCCACCCCCTATATTGCATAGTGAATGCTTCAAGAATTATCAAGCCAAATACAAGAAGTCTAAGACTCATTCATAATCCACTGGCTTTGGTATTACTGACCTTAATATCAGAAAGTGCATCAAAACTATAGACAATAAACTTGATTCTATATGTCCTTACTATAAAGAGATGGATTCCATATTTGGAGAGTGAGCCAATGTTAATCCTGCAAACATTTTGGATGGAAAAGATGATATCTACAAACATGATTTTGAAAGAAATCATTTTCATTCCACTTCTACTCAAGCCTCCCCTCATTTGACTTCCACCAATCAAGACATCTTTTCAATAGATTCTTATGGCAATATAAACCAACCTGACCTCTCTCCAGTGAGCTTTTGTTTCTTATCTAGTTGTTTTATTTTTTTTATTTACATCTCTTTTTTTATTTCTCAAATAGCTAATGAATGAAATAAGGATCCTCAAGCAAGAGAGTCTGAAGCTTGAATAGGAGAAGAAATTTGAGCTTTCTTTAAAGTGGGATGAGAAAGCACAAGATTTGGAGGAGAAGAAATTTGAGATAAAGAAAGTGGAGAAGGCCTTTGAGTACAATTTACTATTGGATTAAAATAAACTCAAGTATCAACTTGAAGATTCTTCAAAAAATAAAGTTTTCTTGCTAAAATGTGTTAAAGCTAATAAATCTGTTGAGGAAATTGAAAGCTTAATAAAAATGTTTGATGAATAGTTTTTTTATATGGTTCATATTTAATTCCAATTTTTTTAGAAATTTTTCTTGATAAAGTGCATTAAAGCTAATAAATCTGTTGAGGAAATTGACTGCTTAATGAAAATTTTTGATGACTAGTTTTTTTTATTTTTATTGTTCATATTTCATTCCAAATTTTTTTCAGGTCAAAAAATTTACACATCTTATTTGAAAATTTAGCAATACCCCCCCCTGAAATTTACTCTGGAAGGGGGTAAGGATTACCAAAATTTCATTCTATTTCATAAAAATTAAGTAAATAAATTGAAAAAGATAATCAACCAAGTAAAGGAATCCCAAATACTATCTGTCAATGATTTCATGAGCAAAGTCAAAGAAAACATATGCCAATAATGGTATTATGTACTCATTCATAGAATATAATTGAATGAAAACCTTTTTACAGCACAAGGGCTCAATAGTACAATACTTAATTTGATTGATTATCATTAATAACTGATAAATTCAAAATTTAAAAAATAAAAATAAAAATTAGGAAATCCTTTAATTACCATATTTAAAACCCCTACCTCATGTTTTAGTAGCCATGTACCCTTCACCCCTTACCTTACTTACCCAGTTTTCAAACTTTTATTGATCTGAAAAGAACATCTAAAATGAGTAAACTTTTTGCAACATTCCAATCCAGGAGGTGCCTTATTAGTTTGATGATTATCTCTTGTAGAATTCCAAATTGCTTCCATAATCCTGTTTCCTAATCTAAATTCCTTGATAAATTTATGATCCAGAAAGTATAGTCCATGGCCTTTGATTTTAGCAGGTGAAGCGATTGGTCTTCCATTAATAGGATTGATATAACAGAAAAGACAAAAAGTAAGCATATTGGAATCAGTTTTTTTAACATGGCTCTGGCTATGAGATCTTCCATAGTTGATGATAAAATTAAAATAAAAGATATAATCATTACTGAGTTCAAACCATTCTATATTTGTCCAATTGGGAAGTCCAGCTTTCTTGGCCAGTTTATGATTAGATTGAAATGCATGAATATATAATTTATTCAATAAATTGGTCAAGAAATAATTGAGTGATCCTAAGATTTGAGAGACAATATGCTAGATGATCATCAGATAAGAGTTTCAGAAGCCTTATTCTCTAATCGTCAGGCTAAGGTCAAGTACAAAGACGTGAACTAGCTTGAATGGTCAGTTGTCTAGAAGATTTAAATGGTCCTGTATGAATACTGTAGTACTAATCCACTAAGTTGTAAAATATAATCAAATATAAAGGTCTCAGTAATATAATTCTCACTATTCTTATATATGGCTTACAATCTTTGTAGTTGGTAGAAAAATAGATTTTATAATTCAGATACTATTCAAAAGTCTTATAAAAGTACTAATTGATATGTATTGTAATTTATTTGGTTATATTGGTTAAATTGTAATGATAAAGAATGTAGAAACAAGACCCAAAAACCTCCTCCTTTTATACACACTGAGTTCCCCAATAAATCCCTTGATATACCATCAATACACAGTTAATGACGCCTCAAAACAACTAATAGACTTTCCCATCAACATTCCCAGTGAACCATGACATAATTAAACAAGTAACAACCGCCAAAATACTATAATAATAAGGAAAATCCATCAAAATTAAAGAAAAAGACAAAAAGAGAGTATATGCGTATAAAACAATAATATTAAAGACTAAATGAGACTTTTTAAGGTTAATAATAGCTTAATAATAAGGGGGATTTACTGTAGAAATAATGGGGCTAATCCTGACATTATACTACGTGAAATTCCCATTCAAAAATAACCAAAATTGACTGAGAAACCACCCAAAAACTTAAAAAAGAGCGTGAGATGTGGGGTAACTACATGCAGTTCTTGGCAGGCGCTTGCACAGGTAAATCCTTGACTAAAATTAGGCGAATTTAAGCGTGGTGATGAAATAAAGTGCCAAGAGTGAGGTTATTAATGAAATTAGTGCATATAAACAAGGTCAATGCATTATTAATTAAGCTAGGACACTAAATAAGCGCCTGTCGCCTATTTTAGTGTGTTTCCCCACAGTGGGCGTAGAATGTGGGGTAATTATAGTGTGAAAAAGCTAACTTTGCTAAAAATGAAGCTATTCACACGGGAAAAAAGCAGGCAGTATGTGGCCAGTACACAGAAGCCATTTCTGGCATAAAAAACACCAAATTTGAAAAGTGTTATTTTTATGCATTTAAATAGCCAAATCAATAGTTCTAAATGAGCCCAATTGATCTGTCAAAGCGCAATTTGGATATTCTCAATTTTATAGCGCATATAGTCAATTTTTAAGTGAAATAAAGCGCATTTCTTGTTTTTTTCATAAAACAATGATTATAACAGCTTTAAGTGTACTTAAAAATTATGTAGCCTTATACTTAAGGCTCTTAAGATTACCCTATCATATTCCAACTTAATATTAAGTACATAAGACCTATAAAAGGTGGATATATGCGTGTATATAAGGTGTTATAATGGCATTTTTTGTGTATTATCATAATTTTACTTATGTATACTATTTGTGTACTCTTATTTATTATTCCCATGTATAGTTCATGTGTTTAACATAACTTATAATCACTTTTTACTCAGTCCTGGAGATATACAGGCTGACACTCGTCCACCCAAAAAAACAATAAAAAAATGATAAGTTATACATTTAATTTTATTAATTTGAAATTTTCAGGTATTCAGAATAAATCTGTAGCATTAAAGATTAAACTTCAAAGAAATAAAACATAATAAAATATTATGAGTAATGGTTTTTTAACCCCTCAGCTGGTTGAACAGAAATTTATTTCTGTTTAAATTTTTTAAGAAGGGTGGATAAATTAGAAATTTCTTTTTCAGGTATCCATTTATCAAATTCATTTGATTTCCCTTTAAATCTTAGTAAATACTCAGTTCCCTTTTCTTTAGTAAGGATTCTTTTCTTGAGTATTTTTTCAATCTCTGCTTTTTCCACAATTTCTTCAGGTTGCCTTTTACGCCTTCCCCTTCTTTTTGGAAATAAGTCAGGATCATTTGCATGGTAAGGTTTCAATAATGAGATAGGGAAAACTGGATGTTTCCTATCATATGGAGCATATAATATGACTTCCACTGCATTACTCCCAACCATTTTATTTACTACAAAAGGTCCTACAAAGGGATCCTTTAATTTAACATTACCTTGTAAGTTAAAATGTAGTGTTGATATGAGGACTTCATCTTCCTTTTTGAATTCAAATTCTTTATGAGATTTGTCCCACCTTTTCTTTTCATATTCAAATGCTTTTTGGATGCATTCTTCTGCATGCTTTATACACATTTGTTGCATATGAATAAAGGATTTAGTGCCAGGGTGTATATCCAACCTTGGTAATTTATTTAAATGATTTACTGGGGTATTTGGTATGTATCCCAGCCAGAGTTCAAATGGTTTCTTCTCTGTTACAGAATGAGTTGTGCTGTTATAAGCAAATTCAAGGCCAGGAATTAATGTTACCCAGTCATGTGTGAATTTCTCATTGTCTTTGTATTCTAATCTAAAGGCACAATATCTTCTGATCATGTCTTCTAGAGTTTGTATCATCCTCTCAGCCAGACCATCAGTTTGTGGATGGTGTACTGTAGAAAATTTTAATTGACAACCTGATACTTCCATCAAAGATGTCCAGAACTCTGAAGTAAATTTAGGATCTCTGTCAGAGATTATGGCTTTGGGGAACCCAGCAGTATTCATCATCTGAGTCCACCATAGTAATGCCAAGTCTTTTGCAGATACCTCTTTATGGGTAGGGATAAACTTACACATTTTTGTTAATCTATCCACTATTACCCAGCAAGAATTGAAACTTTCCTTTCCTGCTAATGGCAAGCCAGTTACAAAATCCATGTTTATAATTTCCCATGGAGCTTTTGGCTGCTCTATTTGTTGTAACAACCCAGCTCTCTTCCCAGTTAATCTTTTAGATTTCTGACAAGAGTCACATGTTTCAATGTATTTTTGTACATCCTCTTTCATGTTTATCCACCAGGCTGTATTTTTAACTCTGGTTAATGTTTTGTTAAAGTCAAAATGACCAGCTAAGATGTCATCATGACAAGTACTCAACATTAACTCTTTCATAGAAGGTGGTATTACTATTACATTGCTTAAGTTTTTCCTGTAATATATATATCCATCTTCAATCGATAGTTTACCTCTTTCGAACGCATTTTTATACTTTGGGTGCAAGGTTTTAATTAATGCACTCATGGAGGCATTTGTTGGATCATTAAGAATGGTAGATAGTTTAAACAAATCTTTATCAGATGAATAATTTTCAAATATAGTTTGCATAAACTCTTCTTCTAAATCCACTATATAAATCCCAAATATATGTATAACCTCATTTTTAGGTACATAAGCTGGGTTGTCAGCATCATTTGGCAAAGGACTTCTGGATAATAAATCCACATTTGAATGCAATGTTCCTTCTCTGTGAGTGATTGTCATTCTTCCTCTGTACTCTTGTACAGCTAGTTGCCATCTAAACATGTGCCTATTAGGTGTTTTCATGTTTAGTAATGATTTTACTGCACTGCAATCTGTTATAAGTTCAAACTTCTGGTCTTCCAGATAGTAATGAAGTTTCTCCAAAGCCCACACCACGGCTAAACATTCTAGCTGTGTGGCACCATACCTTAATTCTGTTTTTCTTAAGGTTCTGGATATATAACAGATAACTACTTCAGATAATTTTCCATTTATTATCTGTTTCTGCTGTAAAGCAGCACCCAAACCTATGAAACTTGCATCAGTGTACAAGATAAAAGGTAGGGTGAAATCTGGCAGTCCCAATATTGGAGCTGACATTAAACATTCCTTTAATTTATTAAAGGCGTGTTGTCTTTCATTATTCCAAATGAAAGCCTCATTCTTCCTGATTAATGTTGTTAAAGGGGCTGCAATGGATTGGAAATTTTTAATATATTGTCTATAATATCCACACATACCCAAAAAACTTTGAACCTCTTTTACATTTTTAGGTATCCCAATGTTTTTAATTGCTTCCACCTTATTCTGGTCAACACAAATTTGTAATCCAGATACAACATGTCAAAGTACTTTCAAGGATTGAAATCCAAACTTACATTTCTTTAATGCAATAGTCATATTAATTTCATCCATTTTTTGAAAGACTCTTTTCAGGTGATTTAAATGTTCATCATATGTTTTTGAAAACACTATGATGTCATCAATATAGACCAATAGCCATCCTTCAACCATTTCCTGATGAAAGACACTATCCATCAGTTTTTGGAAGACTGAAGGCGCATTCTTTGGGCCAAATGGCATTCTCACATACTTATATATACCCATATGTGTGGTTATTAATAAGTAATTTTGAGAATTTCTTTCCACAGGAATCTGGTGGTAACCCTTGTTCCCATCCAGACAGGAAATATATTTTGCTCCTTGTAAGGTAGCATGGATAGAAGCTATCCTTGGTAGAGGGTAAATATCATCTACTGTGTATGTATTCAGAGCTCTATAATCACTGCATAATCTTGCCTTATCTTTTTCATAAGAGATTAATACTGGTGAAATGACACAATACTTAGGTGTTGTGTCCACTTTTTCAACAATACCCATTTCCAACAACAATTTTATATTGTCTTCAATGTCTTTCCTTTTTGCAGGAGATGCTGGGTAAGGTTTCTTTTTTAAGCTGCCAGGAATATTATCCAGATCACAGCTTAGAGAGATTTTCATCTCATGGTCTTTGACCAATCCTAGTTCATTTGAACCATGAGCAAATGCCATAGGATATGATTTAATCAATCTAAAAATATCTTCTTCTTCAATTTTTGAGAGTTAAGGACTGAAAGAGGCCTTTTGGATTTCATTTTCCAATTCACCCACTTCATTGGTGGTTCTTCCACCTTGCAGTTGTTCTTCTCTAGGAGAAATGGCATATACTGAATTTTCAGAACATATTTTGAATTTTCTTTTACCATTCACGCCTATGGTGAAACAACTGTTTGCAGGATCTAGTTTAATGCCAAATTTTGTCAATAAATCATGGCCAATAATAAACCAATCACTACAATTATTATTATCCATTACTACAAACTCACAAACTGCTCTAACATATCCATTATTATATTTAAAGAATACAGCAGTTTTGTATTTGCCAATTGGATTTAATACTGAACCAAAAACCCTCCAGTTCTTTGTCTGAACAGGCTCTAGTTTTTCCTGGTACTTACTATCAAGTTTCATTAATGAATTAAGTGAAACTACACTACCTGCAGCCCCAGTGTCAAGAATGGCATTCATTTCTTTTCCACATATGATAATAGGTGCTCTGATAGGTGTTATTTTGTAAGTGTCATGAGATACATCTTTAATTATTTCAGCTTCCTCTATGGAAGTTAAAGATGTGTCTGCATGAGGTATAGCATCATTCAGGAACATTATATCCTGTTCTAATACAAATATCTCATTTTCATCATCACTGTAAGATATGTTACTTTTGCAATCCTCACTAGATTCCACATTCTCATCTTCATGATTACTAGGTTCAGAATTCTGTGAGGTTTCAATAACATTTATTCTTTTCTTACACATGTGACCCTTAACCCAAGGTTCATTACATTTGTAACAAGTGTTATTTTCTTGTCTCTTAGGGACAAGGGGAGCTGAAGGTTTTTTCTTTTCCACTGGTAAATTACTTGTAGTAGGTTTTACCACGTCAACACTTTGTCTGTAATTACTATACTTGGTTTCATACTTGTGGTTTAATAATATCTCATTGCATATATTAATGAATCCAGAGGTGTCTCTGATAGTTTCAGTTCTAGCTACAATAATGTCTCTAACTGATATAGGCAACTTGTATATTATTTTTTCTTTCCACTCTTCATAATCCATTTTTGGATCCATAGCTTTCATGATTTTTATTAAATTCATTAAGAAGACCATGGGTTTATCTCCAGCATTTGGATTATATCTGGCCCTTTCATACAATCTTTGTTGAGTGATTCTAAATTTTGGGCCACCAAATTGCCTTTCAATTAGTGCCTTCCACTCATTCCAGGAGTAATTAATTCCCTCACTCAATACAGATTCAAACCATAATAAGGCCACATCTGTAAATAAAGATATTAACTTTGAAGTAATTTCTTCATCAGGTAGTTTATATGAAAATTTTAAGTTATCAATTCTTTGTATGAATTGTTGCCAATCAGATTTTGAATCCCCGTCAAAAGAAGGGTACTGATCTAACTTAGGCCAGCTCTTTTGGCTAGTTTTTGCTTCCCTAACCTGAGGAATATTGAGTAATTCACTTACTTTAGAAAGATGATCATTCATTTCATCTTTTACTGATTTTATATTCTCAGAGCCCATGACACTATGTTCATGTTCCATCATTGGTTTATCATCAGAGTGTTTCATAAAAACTGGTACTCTTTCTACATAAGAGGTATTATCCTTTATTGTTTCAGTATTTTTCAAAATTTTAGATACTTCAATTTCTACTCTTTGTAACCTATCTTTTATCACAGGTACATGAGTTAAGGTATCATTTACATTTGAAAAAGACAATTTTACACGTCCCTCTATGGTGGCCATAATATTCTGAGAATGTTCTAATTTAATTTCTAAATTTTTAATCTCAGAATTTAATCTTTTGTTTTCATTGATAAATTCATTATTTGAATTCTCAATAACTTTTAACTTATTGGCTGTATTACTCAATGATTGTGTGATGTTTAATAATACACTTTCCGTATTATTGTTAGACTCTCTAGAGAATTCTTCCAATTTTTCAATTCTTAATAATAATTTACTAATTATTTTTGATTCCATTGGATTTTCTTTTAGTAAATATTCAATTTTGTCTGTTTCCAATTCAGAAGATTCATCATCAGGGTCAATTTTTAATTCATTTGATTCCATTTTTATATTAATAGTATTTTCCTGGTGGTCAATAAAACTATGTACATTGTCCTCATGTAATGACAAGTCTAACATGTTATTTTCAAATGAATAATTTTTTAAATCCTTATCAATTATATCCAATAACTCTCTATCAATTTCATTACCTATAAGTAATTCATTGTTAGGATTATATAATTGATCTTGAGAAGGTGGATGACTTACCACGGTCTTATTCCATTTCCCCTGCCTCTCTTTGGCTTTCCCCTGTAAGGGTGACTGCTGGATCCCTGTTGAGGAGGACTGTTGTAGTTTTGGGCATACCAATCCCACTTCCATTTTCTTACAGTTATCTTTTGGTGCTCTTCTGGGACTGGAGATGTTGCTGTGGTATTTGGTGCCACTGGTTGTTGATGAGACCTTATATCCACTAGAGCCTGGTTGACTTCTATAAAGCCCTGTGCCTCCCTTTTCTCCAGATTGTTGATCTGGTCTAACATATTTTTTACTCTTATTGTTAGTGTATTCAGTAGGGTTGAGAGGGAGTGAATTTGCTCTTGTAAGGTGTTTTTGGACTTCTTTATTGACATTTGTTTTAAGAGCTTTTCCTTTTCCTCCATGGACATTGGTGGGGTGTTGTTTATTGTTACTGGTGATTCTTTACCCTCCATTTGGATGTCCTGTAACAGGTCTTTCAGCTCTAGTTCTTAAGTTATAAGGTTTTGCCTTATTACTTACAATGTCATTGTTGTCACACAATTTTACGTGGAATTTTAGAGAATTGAAAGTTTAGATTTGAAAAACTTCAAAAAGGAGTTTAATCAGTATTTATTAATACCACTGAAGACAATTTTATTGCTTACTTATTGGTATTAAGTGAATCTTTAAGTGCCAAAAGTCAAATATGCTTTTATGTGGTCACTTGATTTAACTGGTCTACAATATGCAGCCGTGTATATATATTTAAAAAAGAAAATTTGTTAGTAAGATTCTTTCCAAATATTAAATGAATTTTACAAACAAATAAAAGGGATTAAGAGTCCTGTTAAAAAGAAAACAATTAATCAGTTTAATTGGTTATCATCTGCAAAGATCACAAATTTAATTGGTCTATTGACAGACTCCCACTAAGAACAATTATATGTTAAATTAGTGGTAAAATTGATGATTCAATATCACAATTTTATTATATAACAGGGCTTCTTTTTCTGAAATCACTATATAAGTGACCCCAAACTGTTGTAATTATCCAAATATTTCTATAGGGATATTATTTACGTGTACCTTCTTTGAAAATTTCACTTACTGGATTATAACAGAATTCTTGAGGAAAGGTCCCCAAATCTCAGGCTAAGGTCAAGTACAAAGATGTGAACTAGCTTGAATGGTCAGTTGTCTAGAAGATTTAAATGGTCCTGTATGAATACTGTAGTACTAATCCACTAAGTTGTAAAATATAATCAAATATAAAGGTCTCAGTAATATAATTCTCGCTATTCTTATACATGGCTTACAATCTTTGTAGTTGGTAGAAAAATAGATTTTATAATTCAGATACTATTCAAAAGTCTTATAAAAGTACTAATTGATATGTATTGTAATTTATTTGGTTATATTGGTTAAATTGTAATGATAAAGAATGTAGAAACAAGACCCAAAAACCTCCTCCTTTTATACACACTGAGTTCCCCAATAAATCCCTTGATATACCATCAATACACAGTTAATGACACCTCAAAACAACTAATAGACTTTCCCATCAACATTCCCAGTGAACCATGACATAATTAAACAAGTAACAACCGCCAAAATACTATAATAATAAGGAAAATCCATCAAAATTAAAGAAAAAGACAAAAAGAGAGTATATGCGTATAAAACAATAATATTAAAGACTAAATGAGACTTTTTAAGGTTAATAATAGCTTAATAATAAGGGGGATTTACTGTAGAAATAATGGGGCTAATCCTGACATTATACTACGTGAAATTCCCATTCAAAAATAACCAAAATTGACTGAGAAACCACCCAAAAACTTAAAAAAGAGCGTGAGATGTGGGGTAACTACATGCAGTTCTTGGCAGGCGCTTGCACAGGTAAATCCTTGACTAAAATTAGGCGAATTTAAGCGTGGTGATGAAATAAAGTGCCAAGAGTGAGGTTATTAATGAAATTAGTGCATATAAACAAGGTCAATGCATTATTAATTAAGCTAGGACACTAAATAAGCGCCTGTCGCCTATTTTAGTGTGTTTCCCCACAGTGGGCGTAGAATGTGGGGTAATTATAGTGTGAAAAAGCTAACTTTGCTAAAAATGAAGCTATTCACATGGGAAAAAAGCAGGCAGTATGTGGCCAGTACACAGAAGCCATTTCTGGCATAAAAAACACCAAATTTGAAAAGTGTTATTTTTATGCATTTAAATAGCCAAATAAATAGTTCTAAATGAGCCCAATTGATCTGTCAAAGCACAATTTGGATATTCTCAATTTTATAGCGCATATAGTCAACTTTTAAGTGAAACAAAGCGCATTTCTTGTTTTTTTCATAAAACACACTACACAATATAGGGGGTGGACTTGCTAGCAAGTCCCCAATCTGAACTCAGACAGAACTCAGATGGAACTCAGACTGAACTCATAATATACTCATACTGAACTCTACTTGAAGACCCACCTAAAACTGTTCTGCTGAGTGGTGTTCATCCCTGATTGTATGGTTCCTTTATCAATAGCTCAATGTGTGTTCAATCTTTGGTGAATTTGAGTCCAAGGTTGCGGACTTGCTAACAAGTCCACCCCCCGTATTGTGTGGTGACAATGATTATAACAGCTTTAAGTGTACTTAAAAATTATGTAGCCTTATACTTAAGGCTCTTAAGATTACCCTAACATATTCCAACTTAATATTAAGTACATAAGACCTATAAAAGGTGGATATATGCGTGTATATAAGGTGTTATAATGGCATTTTTTGTGTATTATCATAATTTTACTTATGTATACTATTTGTGTACTCTTATTTATTATTCCCATGTATAGTTCATGTGTTTAACATAACTTATAATCACTTTTTACTCAGTCCTGGAGATATACAGGCTGACACTAATTATGCAATATAAAAAACAAAATAAATTAAGTGATATTTGGAAAATAAAGCTCAACTTTAAATGTCAATATCTCAGGAACCATCACAGGAAATCTGGGGGTGAATTGCTAGCAGTTCCCTCTATTTGAAACTATCAGGAATTTGTCAGGAAACTGTTGGGAAACCATCCTGAAACTGTCAGAAATATGTTTTTAAATCTGATGAACAAACATTGAAAAAATAAACTGTCACAGATTGAATCCAGAACAATCCCTCCTTGAGCAGAGCTTAGGAACCACATTGAACATCAGTTAATCTCAGGTTTGGCAAAAGGTTGAACAACATCACTTAGCATACCTTAATATTCAAATATTAAACTTGAATATGTGTTGCGTGTATGATATAGATGCATATGCATTTGAATTTGCATGGTGGATACTTATTGCATGTTAAAAATTGATGTGAAATGCCTATCCAAAGTGTATGCATAATGACTATGAAGAATAAATATGCATAAAAAATATGCATAGTGATTATGCATAAAAATATGCATAGTGATTATGCATAAAAAATATGCATATTGAATATGCATAAAAATATTAACATTGAATATGCATTAAAAATATGCATATTGAATATGCAAAAAAAGGTGCATATATGTATATGAATAAAATATATTAATATGCATAAATATGCATAATGATTGAAAAATGCAAAAAAATGATGCTTAACGAGTATATTTTATGCATAAATAGAAATATGCAATATGAATTCATATTGCATACAGATAACACTGGCAAACCAACTTGACCAAAACTCATACTAAATTTTCATTCTGGACTAAAGGTGTGAGGGAAGGAAGAAAAACAGTCTGACATTAGAAAAATGCTACATGCACTCATTTTGTAGCAGAGCAAATATGAAGTGCTGAATTATGGTTGGTACCCATAATTTTATTTAATTGTTTTCAATATTGAAAAGACTTTAGGTCAGTTGATATGGATCTAGCTGTGACAGGGTCTAATCTAATTATTTTAACAATTTCTTAATAATTAACGGGTTTTAATACAAAATCAGGTTGTATTTTTTGTGGGATATCGGATATGATAAGGTCTTTTGTAAAAAAACTTATATTGTTTAAAAATATTCATGAATCAGATGTGGGATAATCACTACAAAAAATTGTAGTACTGTGGGCAATAAAATATATGCACAAGCAGTAAAGAAAGGACTGAGTGAACCCTTTTTGTGCAGTGGGAATCATTAGAGTGGAATTGTGGATGAAAAATATAATTCAATATTACTATTTTATTTAATCAAAAAATTTATAATATTAAAAAGAACTATTGATTCATTGGTATTTGACCTTTGTGCCTCACTCATATTTATCATTTGATTGATTTTTTGTCACCATTATGTTATTAATATTATAAGTATAGCAAAAACTCGTGTGCCCAATGTATACTGGGTGATGTTACACCTTTTATAATATTATTAAATAAAGGTAAGAAAATATGAAAATGATTTGTTTTACAAAAAATAAATTGATATCCAAAAGCAATATGAGTGATAAAAAGGTAAAATTGAAGGGATCAAATATGAAATAAAAAATTAAAGTAAAATTGCTGCCATCAAGAGCAAGTAGACATGATGGGGTGAATGCCCACCAGTGGCACTAAACTTGGACTATAATTTCTTTTTTGTAAAAATAAAAAGAAATCCACTTGAGCTTTACCAAAACTTCAGGATGACAATTTTGCCATATCAAACAACTTCTAGTGCAATTATTGAAGAAAAATTCACTTTCATTGCAATAGAGAGAATTGATCACATCAGACTGCATATGACCAAAAGTGTCCAGCACAAGTTTGGCTGAACTTGTGCTGGACACTTTTATGATGAAGAGTAGCTAGGGTGGAATTTTTCTTCAGTTCATCTGGTATTTCTTATAAACATGTCCACTGGTATTTGATCTTTGTGCCTCACTCATATTTATCATTTGATTAATTTTTTGTCACCATTATGTTATTAATATTATAAGTATAGAAAAAACTTGTGTGCCCAATGCATGCCGGGTGATGTTACACCTTTTATAATATTATTAAATAAAGGTAAAAAAATATGAAAATGATTTTTTATGAAAAATAAATTGATATACAAAAGCAACATGAGGGATAAAAAGGTAAAATTAAAGGGATCAAATATGAAATAAAAAATTAAAATAAAATTACTGCCATCAAGAGCAAGTAGACATCTTGGGGAAAATGCCCACCAGTGAGGCTAAACTTGGACTATAATTGCTTTTTTGAAAAACTAAAAAGTGCCAACCTGAGGTTTAACAAAACATAAGCAGAACCATTTAGCCATATCAAACACTTCTAGTGCAATTATTGAGAGAGAATTGATCACACCAGACTGCATGTGACCAAAAGTGTCCAGCACAAGTTTGGCCGAACTTGTGCTGGACACATCTAGGACAGAGAGTAGCTAGGGTAGAATTTTTCTCCAGTTAATCTGGTATTTCTTATAAAAATGTCCATTGGTATTTGATCTTTGTGCCTCACTCATATATATCATTTAATTAATTTAATGTCACCATTATGTTATTAATATTATAAGTATAGAAAAAACTCATGTGCCAAATGCATACCGGGTGATGTTACACCTTTTATAATATTATGAAATAAAGGTAAAAAAATATGAAAATGATTAGCTTTACAATAATTTAAATAGATATTTATTAAAAAAAAGAGAAATAAAAAAGTAAAATTAATCTTGAAGAGATCAATTATGAAAAACAAAATACTAGAAAAATTCTTGCTCTCATGAGCCAGTAGAAGTGTTGAAACAAATGGGAGCCATCAGGGCTAAATTGTAATAAGTGACCTTTTTTTAAAGATAAAAAATTATACACCTGAGGTCGGGAATAACAACAGGTGAATAATTCAGCTAAACAAAACTACATGTAGTGAAGTTTGATAAAAATTTTTTTTTGTTTCCATAGAGAGAATTGATCCCATCTGACTGCAAGTGACAAAAAGTGTCCAGCACAAGTTTGGCTGAACTTGTGCTGGACACTTTTATGATGGAGAGTAGCTTGGGTGGAATTTTTCTTCAGTTCCTTCATCTTGTATTTCTCATAAACATGTCTACTGGTAATTTATCAGTCTGTATCATTCATATTTATCATCCAATTAATATTTTTATCACCATTATATTATTAATTTTATTAGTATAGCAAAAACTTGTGTGCCAAATGCATACCAGGTGAAGTTATAACTTCAATAATTTTTTTAAATAGACGTAAATAAATATGGAAATGATTAGTTTTACAAAAATTAAATAGAAATTTATAAGTAAAAAGAGGAATAAAAGAGTAAAATAAAAGTCAAAGAGTTCAAATAGGAAAAAAATAATAGTAAAATTCCTGCAATCAAGAGCCAGTAGAGGTGTTAAAGCAAATTAGAGCCATAAGGGATTAATTGTAATAAGTGACCTTTTCTTTAAAGATAAAAAATTATACACCTGATATTGGGCAGACCAGCAGGTGGATGATTCAGCTAAACCAAACTACTTCTAGTGAAATTTGATAAAAAAAATTTTTTGTTTTCATACAGAGAATTGGTCTCATCTGACTGCACATGACCAAAAGTGTGCAGCACAAGTTTGGATGAACTTGTGCTGGACACTTCTATGATGGAGAGTGGCTGGGGTAGAATTTTTATTCAGTTCATCTGGTATTTCTTACAAACATGTCTACTGGTATTTTATCTTTGTGCCTCACTCATATATATTGTTTGATTAATATTTTGTCTTAATTATATTATTAATTTTATAAGTATAGCAAAAAATTGTGTGCAAAATGCATACTGAGTGATGTTACACCTTTTATAATATTATTAAATAGATGAATAAAAATATATAAAAAATTTATTTTCAAAATTATTAATTGATATCCAAAAGCAATATGAGGAATAAAAAATAAAGTAAAAGGGATCAAATATGAAAAAAGAAATCCAAGTATTATTCCAAATATTAAAGGCCAGTAGAGATGTTGAAGAAAATGAGAGCCATCAGGGATAAATTGTACTAAATTGACTGTTTTTTAAAGATAAAAAATTGTGTACCTGTGGTTTGGATGAGCTCTGGGTGGAAAATTCAGCCATATCAACTACATCTAGTGAAGTTTCTTATCAAATAATTTTTTTCATTGTCATAGAGAGAATTGATCCCATCTGACTGCACCTGACCAAAAGTGTCCAGCACAAGTTCAGCCAAACTTGTGCTGGACACTTTTATGATGGAGAGTAGCTAGGGTGCAGGTCTTCTTCATTGCAACTGTTATTTTTTTAAAACATGTCAACTGGTATTTGATCTTTCTGTGTTATTCATATTTTATTATCTGATTAATTTTTTGTCATTAGAATATTATTAATTTTATTAGTATAGAAAAAACTTGTGCGCCAAATGCATGCCATGTTATATTACAACTTTTATAATATTATTAAAAATGTTAAAAAAATATGAAAATGATTTCTTTTCCGAAATTAAAAAATTAATATCCAAATTTAACATGAGTGATAAAAAAGTAAAGTAAAAGAGATGAAATATGAAAAAGAAAAATTCAAGAAAAATTCCTGCCTTCAAGAGCCAGTAGAGGTGTTGAAACAAATGGGTGCCATCAGGGCTAAATTTGATAAAATTTAATTTTTTTTAAAGATAAAAAGTTTTTCACCTGAGGTTTGAAAAAACTCAAGGTGTATAATTCAGCCATACCAAACTACTTCTAATGTAATTATTTAGCATTTTTTTTACTTTAATTTCCACAGAGAGAATTGATCCCATCTGACTGCACCTGAACAAAAGTGTCCAGCACAAGTTCAGCCGAACTTGTGCTGGACACTTTTATGATGAAGAGTAGCTAGGGTGGAAGTGTTTCTCAGTACATCAGTTTTTTGTTTTTCACATTTCTATTGGGTTTTTAACTTTTTTTTATCATTCATATTTATCTTATAATTAATTTTTTGTCACCATATATATTATTAATGTTTCTAGTATAGCAAAAACCTGCATGCCAAATGCAAAATTGGTGATGTTACAACTTTAATAATATTATTATATAAAGTTAAAAAAATATGAATATGTTTAGTTTTTAAAAAAATAAATTGATATTTAAAATTAAAAAGAGTAATAGAAAAGTAAAATGAAAATAAATGGGATCAAATACGAAATAAAAAATACAAGTAAAATTTTTACTATCAAGAGCCAGAAGTGGTGTTGGGACAGTTGGGGACCCCTAGGTCAAGACTTGGTCTAAACTTACTTTTATGTATAGCTAACAAATTTTGACCTGAGGTTTGGAAAGACTTCCAGGGGACAATTTTACAATATTAAACATTCTTTACTTCAATAATTGAGTGAAATATTATTTTCATTGCCATAGAGAGAATTTATCTCATATGACTTCATGCAACCAAAAGTGTCCAGCACAAGTTCGGCCTAACTTGTGCTGGACACTTTTATAATTGAGAGTAGGCATGCAGAAAATCATCTTAAACTCAAAAGGGATTTCTTATAAACATTTCCACTGGTATTTGATCTTTCTGTGTCATTTAAATTTACCATTTGATTAATTTCTTGTCATCATTATATTATTAACATTATTACTATAGTAATAACTTGTGTGAAAAATGCATACCAGGTGGTGTTCTACCTTTAATCATATATTATTAAATAAAGGTATAAGAGTATGAAAATTATTTATTTTAAAAATTAAAAATTGATATCCAAAGCAATATGAGCAATAAAAAAGTAAAATAAAAGGGATAAAATATGAAAAACAAATCTAAGGAAAATTCATACTATCAATAACAAGTAGAAGTGTTAGATCAAATGTGCACCACCAGGGCTAAACTTGGACTATATATTCTTTTTTGTTAAACCAAAGAAAGTGTCCTGATGATGTTTGAAAAATCATCAGGAGGACATTTTGGCAATATCAAACTACTTATGTGCAATGATTGAGCAAAATGTCATTTTAATTTCCATAGAGTAAATTTATCACATCTGACTGCATGCAACCAAAAGTGTCCAGCACAAGTTTGGCCAAACTTATGCTGCACAGTTTAATGATGGTGAGTATCTAGGGTGCAGGTATTCTTAAGTTCATCAGGTACTCCTTATAAACAAATCCACTTGTATATGATCTTTCTGTGTCATTCATATTTATCATTTGATCCATTTTATTTCACAATTATACTATTAATGTTATTAGTATTGAAAAAACTTGTAAGCCAAATGCATACTGGGAGATGCTACATCTTTAATAATCTTATTAAATAAACGAAAAAAAAATATGAAAAGTATTAGTTTTACAACAAATAAATTGATATTTGAAAGCAAAAAGAGGAATAAAAAAGTAAAATAAAAGTGATAAATATGAAATTAAACATTCAAATAAAATTTCTGCCATCAAAGATAATTTGAGTTTTCAGACCAAATTTGCACCACCAGCTCTAGATTTGGAATATATTTTCATTTTTTTAAAATTAATAAAAGTGTCCACCTGAGGTTTTCCAAAAAATCAGGAGGATAGTATAGCTGTATAAAAATACTTCTTGTGCAATGACTGAGCAAAAATTCATTTTAAATTCCATTGAGTAAATTTATCCCATCTGACTGCATGCAACCAAAAGTGTCCAGCACAAGCTCTGTCAGCCAGGCTATTCCAGGAGTCCAGTAAATGACATGTAACTTATAAGACCTGAAAAAGGGTGTAAGAATTGTATTTAATGTATATAAATTAATATTTTATTGCATAATAAAATTATATAAGTATTTTATTACATATAAGTGTTATATTAATTTTATTGGTTATATAAATTTTTTATACATTTAAATTTAACATAATATATTATATTCTACAAATAATGGCGCATTTTTTATGTATTTAATAATTATAAATTTATATTTAATTAATTAAAAACATATATTATAATTATAAGTGTAAAATTTACTTATAATATAATTAAATTAATTAATTATATTTATATACTAAATATCATTTCTTATAATATTAAACAATAAATAATGACACTTCTTTTGACCTATAATTGTGTCAGGAATGACTAATTAATACTGAATTGAAATAAATTACATATTTGTTGCATCAGAATATTTTTTGTTTCACTTAAAAATCCTTAAATCAGACTGTACCATCTGTTTTGAATGATTTTTCTCATAGTTACTATGTTCCAGGCTTGTTTAGTTATTCACTATTTTTACTTACTGATTTGGGAATTAATGGCGGGAAAACTGGATTCTTAATTGGGGGTTTTAATTATTTGTTTCATATTTTTCTCTACATTGTTATGTTTCACTTACTCTTTGATATACTTGTTTTATCCTATTATAATTATTGTATTTACAAATATAGTGGCGCTTCAGAGGACCCATTGCCTATAAAAGGGCCTTGGATAATCCCCTGTAGCCTCATCACTTATTACACACTCAACAATTTAAAGATAAATTTATTACGCTTATTATTATTTTTATTAGTATTAAATTCTAATTAAAAATTCTAAATAACAATTTAAAGGTTGCCTTAAGTCTGATAGTAATCATAGTGTTTGCCGCGCAGAACTCTTATTTAAATTATATTAATATTAATAAAACCAATTTGTTGTCACCTCTCAAATCACTCGTTGTTGCTTTCTCTCAAATAAATTAAATAATTTCATTTGTTTTTATTTCTTTTATTTCTAATTTAATATTTCCTTCTTGTCCTCCTCTCTTTTCTTCCCTCTTCTCTTATCTCTTCTAGACAACTGACCGACAACTGAGGGCCTTTCCAAACGACGACGACGATCGAGCCTGGCGACAAACGACAAACGCACGGACCACCTAGCAAAAACAAAACTTTTGCAGAGACCGTGTTTCCAACTTGGGTTCAATTTCTTAGGTTTATATTATATTAATTCATATATTATTTTGAAGTGATTTTTGGATCACTATAGTAAGTTCACCCTTGCACCTCTCACTCATATTACTGTATTTTTACTGCAATAACAGTGATTGTGGCTTAATTGCTGATTCACTGAGTGTAAGTGTTCAATTATTAAAATTTTTTTTTCCTAGTTGACCATTATAGAGTGTTAAATCCTCTTAGTCCTAGAAGAATTGACATTATTATTAATACAAATTGAATTATTAAATTAATTTTTTATTATTATTAATTATTGTTAATTTTGGTTGACTTTAAAGTACTTTGTGCTTAGTCCCAAATATATTGCCATATTTAATATCGGTAATTAATTGGTTGAATTAACTTGATTGTTTATTCCCAATTTAACCTTGCAATCCATTTTTTAAATTAATTTTTTATAATTATTACTTTATATTAAAAAAATTTTTTTTTATAATTTAATTAATAAAATTTTTTTTTATATTTGGAGAAATTATTAACTAACTTTTATTATTTTTTTTAAAAAAGTTAATCTTCCCACTATTATGTCCAACAATTTGGCTGAAAAAATGGATAACATGCAAGTGGATGAAATTGAAATTGACTATGATGCTGATACTGTGAGTTCTTCTAAAGTTGGACATAAAAATTCTTATGCTAACACAAAAAATTCACATAATTCAGGATGTGAAAATGACAGGAAATGTAAGCAAACCAAACCCCCTTCCCCCAGCACAACAGAAGGAAGTAAAGCCTCTAGTACCTCAAGAAGTTCTTCCAAAAGGATTCAGAATAAAAAAGCTTCCTCTGCCACAACAAATCAGCAACCTGTCCAGTCATATAAAAGAGTTGAAGACAGAAAATATGACGTACAAAGAAAAGTAGACACCTTGTGGGATCAGGTTCAAGAACTCAGGAACCAGATTCAGGCCCAGGCCCCTCCTCAGTTGCCTCCCAATCAGCCTCAGTTTCAGGCTCAACCTTCACAGTCACCCAGCTCAACCATCCAAAATCCAAATACTATGGAAGTAGAGCAATGGAAATTGGATTATCTAATGAGTCACTACCAACAGAATGTGCAACACCCTCCTCATCATCAGCCTGGCCCATCCAGAACACCCAATTTCCATCCACCTCCTCATCCCTACCAACAAGGCAGGAGAAAGAAGGCCCAAACACAATCCCAAACCCAGTCTCAGGGGAAGTTTCCTCCTCTGCCATGGTAAGTAATTTGGTTGATAGTCACTTGGGTATGTTTTCTAATAAATCTTCTTCTTCAGGTAATATTATTGAACATGGTGAAAAAACAGTTAAACCTGTTAAAAGACAGCTTCCTGTAACTAGTAGCCCTATTGATGTAATTAGCAAATTGTCATTTAATGAACCTTTACATTTAACTTCTACTTCTTTAATTAATCCTTATCTTGCAATTAAAAATGATTCTGTTCCCCCTGAAATCTATACCTTAATTGAAAAAACTTCTGAGGAAATATTGAAAGATACCCTTGATTTTAATGTTGTGAAAGACAAACATGTGAGAGATGTGTTAATCCATGAAAATGATAGATTAAATAATTTACACTTGCAATGTAAAGTGAGTTCTTCTGTACAAGATACAGCTTATTTAAAAATCAAAGAAACCTTGAATATTATTCTTAGTCAACAAAAACAAATAAGAAGTGACCATAGAGCTATCTCAGATAGAAATATCAGTCTACATAAGACCTTGAGTGAATTGAAACCCCTTATTGAAGAAAATTATTCATTCAAAAATGAAATAAAATCTCTGCAAAATGAGTTTAAAAAGCTAAGAAATGATTTCCATGCACTAAGTGCCAAACACTCAGTTTCTGAGGACAGAAATGTTCTATCTCTTGCAAAAGTAAATGACCAGATGTCTGAAATTCCAAGAATAAGAAACTATGTGTCTGACCTGCATGAAAAATTCTCAACCTTAACCATCAATAATGAATTAAATGAGAATGCTGTCAATAAACTGCATAAAAATAAAGGAAAAAAACCTGAGCAAAGTTCATCCTTTCTTCCTCATATTTCAACCATTAAACAAACTGACAATGAGTCTGTAAAAACTTTTGCTACTAGCAAAAAATCTTGTGATGGTCATGCACCAGCTGTTTCTGTAAATAATGAAATTTCTGAACACCTGGCTAAACTTCAGGAATTATTAATAATGAATAATTCAAACCAAAAAGTGGACCATCCCAGTAGTCAGAAAAATTGGCCTAAGTTAGACCAATATCCTACCTTTGATGGTGATTCTTCCTCTGATTGGCAACACTTTATCCAAAGAATTGATAATTTAAAGAGATCTTATAAACTACCTGATGAGGAAATTGTTTCTAAGCATATTTCTTTACTTTCCAATGTAGCCTTGATGTGGTATGAATCTGTTCTTTTAGATAACAATCATTATACATGGAATGATTGGAAATCCTTGATTGAGAATCAGTTTGGTGGTTCAAAATTCAGGTTAGCTCAACAGAGACTGTATGAGAATACTAGATATGTATCCTCCTCTGTTGAAAAGCCCATTGTTTTTCTGATGAAAATAACAAAAATCCTTAGAGCAATTGATCCAAAGATGGATTATGATATTTGGAGAGATAAAATCTTGTATAAATTACCAAATTCTCTTAGGGATTTGATTGTGGCTAGAACTGAGCATGTAAGGGAAAATTCTTCTTTCATTAATATCTGTAATGAGGTACTGCTCAACCATAGATATGAACCAAAGAATTACCTTGGTAAATCTTATAATGATCAGAATAAACCTTCTACAAAGCTCCCAGAAAAATCTGGTAAACCCTCTTCCCCAGTTGCACCTAAAAAATATGCAACAAATACTTGTTATAAATGTGACAAACCGTGGCAGAAGGGTCATGTTTGTGACAAGAAAATTCATCTTGTTGAACAAAATGAAGACACTGATGAAGTTGAACTTGATGTCAATACTTCTTCCAGTGAATGTGAAAGTAATATCTCCTATGAAAATGATTCTGTTAAAGATGTTTTAATGTTGGAACAAGATTTCCATTATTTAAATAATATATCTGAAGAATGTGTATTAGATTTATCTTCAGTAGAAAATGCTGAGATAATTAAAGATATTACTAACAATTCTATACCTATATCCCCTTTAAAGGCAACTGTTATCATTAATGGTAAAAATGCTGATGTAGTTCTTGATTCTGGTGCTGGAGGAAGTGTAGTATCTGAAAAAGCTTTGGCTTCAGTGGATAAGGAATATTTGAGTAAATTATTACCTATAACTTCTGAAAAATGGAGAGGGTATGGTTCTACCTTATTTCCTATTGGCAAATACAAAACCTCTGTATTCTTCAAATATAATGGTGGTTTTGTCAGAGCTATTTTTGAGTTTGTTGTCATGAAAAATGATAATTTGAGCAATTGGTTTATTATGGGAAATGATATTTTAACCATGTTTGGTGTGAAACTGGACCCAGAAAATAATTGCTTTACCTTAGGAATGAATGGAAAAAGGAAATTCAAAATTTCCTCTCCTAGAACTTCTGGGCATTTGTTGAAATCTTGTAACTCACTGATCCAGTGTAAAGGTAGAAAAAAAACTGAAATGGATGATTTATTACATGAAATAAATACTGCTTCTTTTGGTGATCAGTTGACTAGTGAACAAAAAGATTCTATTGTTGCCTCTATTACCTCTTTCCCTATGGCTTTTGCTCATGGTTCTCATGTCTTGGGAATTGTTCAGGAAGAGATGAAAATTACCTTATCCTGTAATTTGAGTGATATTCCTCCTACCCTTAAGAAAAAACCATATCCTGCTTCTACATCAAAAAGAAAAGATATTGAAGATAATATTGCAACATTATTAAAAATGAATATCATTGAAAAAGTAGATGTCACCCCTAAATATTGTGTCATCTCCCCAGTCTTGATTTCTTATGAAAAAGATAAGGCTAGATTATGTGGAGAATACAGAGCTTTGAACACTTATACTGTTGATGATATCTACCCTTTACCCAGAATTAATTCAATTCATGCTACCTTGCAAGGTGAAAAATTTATTAGTTGTCTGGATGGAAATAAAGGTTATCATCAAGTTCCAGTTGAGAAAAATTCTCAAAATTTTTTGCTTATTGCTACTCATATGTGAATATATAAGTATGTTAGGATGCCATTTGGCCCTAAAAATGCTCCTTCAGTTTTCCAGAAAGTCATGGATAACACTTTCCATCAAGAAATTATTGAAGGTTGGCTCATGGTTTATATTGATGATATTATTGTTTTTTCTAAAACTTTTGATGAACATATGATTCACTTGAATAGAGTTTTCCAAAAAATGGATGAAATCAATATGACCTTATCCTTAAAAAAGTGTAAATTTGGTTTTCAATCTTTGAAAGTCCTTGGCCATGTTGTGTCAGGCTTACAAATTTGTGTAGACCACAACAAAGTTGCTGCCATCCAAAATGTGAAAGCACCAACTTCTGTAAGAGAAATCCAAAGTTTTTTGGGGATGTGTGGCTATTATAGACAATATATTAAGAATTATCAGGTCATAGCCTTACCTCTTACAAAACTGACCAGAAAAGATGTTGCCTTTCTCTGGAATAATGACTGTCAAAAAGCTTTTAATACATTAAAAGGTTTCTTAATGACAGCCCCTATATTGTCTCTTCCAGATTTTAACAAGCCATTTGTCCTTTATACAGATGCTAGCTTTATTGGTCTGGGTGCTGCCCTTCACCAGAAGCAAATTATTAATGATAAATCCTCAGAGGTTGTAATTTGTTATATTTCAAGAATCTTAAGAAATAGTGAATTGAAATATGGTTCCACTCAATTGGAGTGCTTAGAAGTTGTTTGGGCTCTTGAGAAGCTTCATTACTATTTGGATGACCAAAAATTTGAGTTGGTAACTGACTGTAGTGCTGTGAAGTCCCTCTTAAACCTAAAGACACCTAACAGACATATGTTCAGGTGGCAACTTGCTGTTCAAGAATACAGAGGACGGATGACAATTATCCATAGAGCTGGAAATTTTCACTCCAATGTTGATATGCTCTCCAGATTGCCTCTGCCAAATAATGACTCAAATCCTGCTTATGTACCTGAAGATGATACTGTTCATATCCATGGTATATTTATAGTTGATATGGAAGAGGAGTTATTACAATTAATACTGGATTCATATGATAAGGATTCTGATTTAAATAAATTGGCTACTATCTTAAATGATCCTAAGAATGCTTCAATACAAGCATTAATAAAAACTCTTCCTGCAAAGTATCAAAATGCTTTAAATAAAGGAAAGTTCTCTATTGAAGATGGTTATATATATTATAGAAGGAAGCTTACTAATGTAATTGTAATTCCTACTTCTATGAAAGAAACTATCCTCAAACTTTGTCATGATGACATATTAGCTGGTCATTTTGATCTTGAAAAAACATTGATTAGAATCAAAAACACTGCTTGGTGGGCTAATATGTCTGAAGACACAAAATTATATGTTGAATCTTGTGATTCCTGCCAAAAATCTAAAAGGTTAACAGGTAAGAGAGCAGGGTTATTACAACATATTGAAGCACCTAATGCTCCCTGGCAAATCATTAATATGGATTTTGTCACTGGTCTTCCTGTTGCAGGTAAAGACAGCTTTAACTCTTGTTGGGTAATAGTGGATAGATTCACAAAAATGTGCAAATTTATTCCAACCCACAAAGATGTATCCACCAAAGAATTAGCTTTCTTATGGTGGTCTTACATGTTTAATATTATTGGTTTTCTAAAAGCCATTATCTCTGATAGGGATCCAAAATTCACTTCTGAGTTTTGGACCTCTTTGATGGATATTTGTGGCTGTGAGTTAAAATTGTCTACAGCTCACCATCCTCAAACTGATGGTCTAGCTGAGAGAATGATTCAAACTCTGGAAGATATGATTAGAAGGTATTGTGCCTTTGGTTTAGAATATAAAGACAATGACAGATTTACTCATGATTGGGTCACTGTTTTGCCTGGTCTTGAATTTGCATATAATAGCACTGTTCATTCTGTCACTGAGAAAAAGCCTTTTGAGCTTTGGTTAGGTTATGTCCCAAACACTCCTGCTCAGATTCTCAATAATAAATTACCTAAGTTGGAACTACACCCTGGTGTAAAATCTTTTATGCAAATGCAACAGCTATGCAGAAAACATGCTCAGAGCTGTATTGATAAAGCATTTGAATATGAAAAGAAAAGATGGGATAAATCCCATAAAGAATACACATTTAACAAGGGTGATGAAGTGTTGATCTCTACTGTCCATTTCAATTTACAAGGTAACCACAAATTAAAAGATGCTTTTGTAGGACCATTTGTTGTTAAAAGGATGGTTGGTGATAATGCAGTAGAAGTTGTATTGTATTCTCCATATGATAGGAAACATCCTGTTTTTCCCATTTCTTTGCTTAAGCCTTATACTTCCAACAGTGACTTATTTCCCAAAAGAAGGGGAAGACCTAAGAAAAACCCTCAGGAAGTCACAGAAACAGCAGAAATTGATAAAATTCTCAATGATAGAATTATCACTTCTGAAAGAGGTACTGAATATTTATTGAGATATAAGAACAAATCATCTGAACATGATGCATGGATACCTGGTAAGGAGATTTCAAATCTGCCTACTCTGTTGAAAAAGTACAAAAAGAAAAAATCTTAGCATTTTTTTTTATTGTTTTTTTTAGAGTGAGGGAGTGTCAGCCAGGCTATTTCAGGAGTCCAGTAAATGACATGTAACTTATAAGACCTGAAAAAGGGTGTAAGAATTGTATTTAATGTATATAAATTAATATTTTATTGCATAATAAAATTATATAAGTATTTTATTACATATAAGTGTTATATTAATTTTATTGGTTATATAAATTTTTTATACATTTAAATTTAACATAATATATTATATTCTACAAATAATGGCGCATTTTTTATGTATTTAATAATTATAAATTTATATTTAATTAATTAAAAACATATATTATAATTATAAGTGTAAAATTTACTTATAATATAATTAAATTAATTAATTATATTTATATACTAAATATCATTTCTTATAATATTAAACAATAAATAATGAGGCTTCTTTTGACCTATAATTGTGTCAGGAAAAACTAATTAATACTGAATTGAAATAAATTACATATTTGTTGCGTCAGAATATTTTTTGTTCCACTTAAAAATCCTTAAATCAGACTGTACCATCTGTTTTGAATGATTTTGCTCATAGTTACTATGTTCCAGGCTTGTTTAGTTATTCACTATTTTTACTTACTGATTTGGGAATTAATGGCGGGAAAATTGAATTCTTAATTGGGGTTTTTAATTATTTGTTTCATATTTTTCTCTACATTGTTATGTTTCACTTACTCTTTGATACACTTGTTTTATCCTATTATAATTATTGTATTTACAAATATAGTGGCGCTTCAGAGGACCCATTGCCTATAAAAGGGCCTTGGATAATCCCCTGTAGCCTCATCACTTATTACACACTCAACAATTTAAAGATAAATTTATTACGCTTATTATTATTTTTATTAGTATTAAATTCTAATTAAAAATTCTAAATAACAATTTAAAGGTTGCCTTAAGTCTGATAGTAATAATAGTGTTTGCCGCGCAGAACTGTTACTTAAATTATATTAATATTAATAAAACCAATTTGTTGTCACCTCTCAAATCACTCGTTGTTGCTTTCTCTCAAATAAATTAAATAATTTAATTTGTTTTTATTTCTTTTATTTCTAAATTACTATTTCCTTCTTGTCCTCCTCTCTTTTCTTCCCTCTTCTCTTATCTCTTCTAGACAACTGACGGACAAGGATCAACTTGTGCATAGTTTGGAATCAGTTGATATTCTGTCTATCATCAATCTGAGAATAAATGTACTTCCAATACAATTTTGTATATTGTTATAAAGTGAGAATAACCCTGGAATAATAAGAGACACTCTGGAGTTCAAAGAGAGGGGATTGCTAGCAGTTCACCCCCAGATTTTCCGTGGTGAACCACTGAACCAAATTCAAATCTGTTCATAGGAAATGACAGATAGGCTTTAGGAGAGTCTTCATTTAAAAGAAATGTTATTTAAACAAACCTAACCCTAATTAGTTACATAAAAAATGAAATAAAAAATTTAAATTGGTGAAAAAGGCTCAACTTTAATGGTCAATATCTCAGAAAGACTGAACCAAATTCAAATCTGTTTGTGGGAAATGAAAGGTAGCTTTCAGGAGAATCTTTGGTAAAAAGGACATAAGATTCAAATGAATCTTACCCTAATTCCAAGTCTGATTTTCAAAATTTTACAAAAACTTGAAAAGTGGTAATGAATATGAGAACAAAAGAAGATTAATAAGTTCAATGTTATCCAGATAAGAGTCATAAATATATTTAAGTATGAAGCTTTCATAGAAAGAATTAGATATCATATAGGCATGAAAAAAAGGAGATTAAACTTAATTTGATTGAAAAGTAGGAAAAATAGAGTGAGAAAGATTGATGTTGGAATTATGGTGAAATTGAATATGGAGTAAGTGAAATTCATAAAGAATGAGAAATGTATGTGTTTTAATGACATGGAAGCAAAAGAAAGTGAAATAGGGGAAAGGGGGGATAATGACCTTTCCAAGTAGGGATGAAGAGTAGGGTGATGGAGCTAAAAAAGAAATTAAAGAGGGAGAGAAAAAAAGGTCAATTTTACCATAAAAATCAAAAATAACCACTTACAAAAAAAATAGATACAAAAAAGAAAAAAAACAGAGTAAAAACCAAAAAAAACTATAATTAGCATTCAAAAAATCAAAAAAAAAATGAATAAAATGACTTACCTGGAGAGATGAGATGAGAAAATAAATAAAACCAAATTGTTTGAGGGATGTTTGAGGAGATGAGGAAAGGATATGAGTGATGAATGAAAAAAATAAACAGTGAAAACTTATGCAATTGCAGAAAATAAGCAATTTCATGTTGAGCTGGTGAATGAAAACAAGTGAGACATCCAGAAAAGAGACATTCAGTGTAAATTCAAAATAAAAATTAATATACAAAAAACAGAAACACCAAACTAAGTGAATAAAGCACGAAAGCTGAAAATCTGGAGAGTATGAAAAAAAATTTAAAACAGTTGTGTTTCAAAGTGTTGGAGGGTGATTGGCATAATGACTGAGAATATTCTGGTGGAAAGTATTTGTTCTTATTCAAGGGAGGGGAGAGCTAGTGCAGTTTTGGGATCCTCTTCTTCACAAAGATCATTGGAAAGACATATAAGCTAAAGTGTCTTCCAAACACAAGTCAGAATCAAAGTCAGCAGACAAAGTTAAAGTGATAGCATTCATAGCAGAGTGAAGTTGCTTCCTAGTAGAGAGATGCCATATTATTATTTGTTGAAAGTTTAGGTGATGAGTGGGAAGTGGAAATTTGCCACCAAATGAGCAGGTGGGGTGTGTAGATAGAAAAAAATGTTATGAGTTTGCCACCACAATTAAGTAGCATAGAGTGAAGAGACACATAAGGATAAGAAAAAATGTTATGTGTTTTCCACCAAAATCAAGTAGCATAGAGTGAAGAGACACATAAAGATGGAATCCACAATTATATGTCATGTGACTTGCTTACAAATCAATCATGGATGTGAAGAGTTTGGAATCAGGAATTAGGAACAGAAATTGGGGTATAAGAGGTGGGATAATGAATTATTTTGTAATCCCTATCCACTAGCCCTGGGGCTAGTGGTTAAGAATTATCTGCAATTAATAATGTCTGACCCCTGAACATTGATACCCCCAAGTAGTGGAATGGATGACTCAACAAGATAAAGTCACTTAGTCTCACTTTTAGTTTTATATGGAAAAAAATTGTTATTTATTTCTTTAATTATGACAAATTTGATACCCCCTAATTAATGAAGATATGCATGTGGGATTAATTCAGGCAGGATCAGGCTAATACACATATGCCAAATCTAGCATAAAAAAACACCAATTTTTAGAAGTCTTATTTTAAGACTAAAAAGTAGCTAATCAATTGTGCTAAACAGGGGGTATCAAAGTTTAAAATTTTGAATTATTTAACATTTGTTTGATGACACCAAAATAAAGCCACAGAGCCAACATTAGGAATTATGAAAGTTAGAAATCTTCCATTTCAAAATATCTCTTCTTTCCACCAAATAAACCATGATTATTTTTTAAAATGTGCCATATTGTGCCCCTAAAATACCTTTTACTGAGAATTAATCTTAATTTTGTGGCTTTCTTTTTGTGCTGTGAAATACCTTTTAAATAATTACAAATTTCTAACTTTGATACCCCCTATTATTTCTCAGTAAAAAGGAGTTTTTGGGGCACAATATGCCATATATTAAAACGTAATTATGAATCATGGTTGATTTAGTGGAAAAAAGAGATATTTTATATTTGAATATTTCTAACCTTGATACCTACTGATAAGGCAAATTGATCTGTCAAAGCAAAATTTTAATAGGGGGTATCAATGTGAAGGGATCTGAAATTAGGGATCAGGAAATAATTTTTCTGGGATCAGACATTATTAATTTCAGAAGCTGGTTATCCACTAGCCCTGGGGCTAATGGATAAGGATTTCACTATAATTTATTATCCAACCTCTTATAACCCAATTCCCATTCCTAATTCCTGATCCCAAACTCATCACATCCATAATTGAATTGTGTGCAGGTCACATGACATATAAACCACACAATATTTGGGGGACTTGCTAGCAAGTCCTCAACTTGAAGTCAGATGGAACTCAGACTAAACTCAGACTGAACTTAGACTGATCTTTAATTTGAACTAATCATGAAATATTTACCAAGGATGGATGAGTCTTTATTGAAAGCATTATGAAAGTGTATTCAAAGCTTGATTTAAATCAGAATAAGGAAATACTCACAATATTTTCTATCAACAATACCTTTTTGATGAAATGTATTTAGATCATATTTTTGAATTAAAGTTGAAGAATAAGAAGACATAAAATTACTTTATATCTTTCATGAGAATTAGTTTTAAAATTTGTAATAAATTTATTAAATATTACTGAGAACATTAAGAAACACCAGTGACTTCTAGATTAATAATATATTTTTTCAGAATCCAAATCCTCAATCTTATTGATGATAGAATACAAAATGAAATTTTCTTAGATTTATTACAGAAATTTTTGGCCAAGTCTTGAAGTTAATTTCTATTTAAGCAAATTATATTTCTAAAAAAAAATAGAAATACTTTCTCTCAATTATTTTACTTTAGCATACTGTATTAAATAGGCAAAGCCATAAAAATAAAACATAGTAATGTTTTTTTATATATAAAAAATTGACTCAATGAGGAACTTTCGCTTCTCCTTTTCTAAAATATATAAAAATTAACATAAAGTGATTATGTATCTTAAAAAAGGGTAATTATTCCAGTATCAGTGACAAATCTTTCTTATAAATGTTATAAATGCATAAACATGATACAAGCAGTGACGAAATTTGTCAGCCAGGCTGTACCAGGAGCCCAGTAAATTTTATTTTAATTTATTGGACCTGAAAGAGGGCATAAAACTATGCATTTAATGTATATAAATTAATATCTTATTGCATAATAAAATTATATAATTATCTTATTAAATATAAGTAAAATAAGTGTTATATTAATTTTATTGTTATATAAATTATTTATACATTTAAATTAAGCATCTTATATTTTACATTCTATAAATTATGGCACATTTTTATTTATTAAATAATTATAAATTAATAATTAATTAATTATAAACATTTATTGTAATTATGAGTGTAAAATTGACTTATAATGTAATTAAATTAATTAATTAAATTTATATATTAAATAAAACCTTTCATATCTTATTAAACAAAAATATTGGGTGCTTTTTTGACTCATAATTGTTTCATCAAAGTATTAAACAAGTTAAAACACTTTATTAAATAAATTATTAATGTTTTATTCTAAAAATTTGTAATTTTGTTAGAATAAATACTTGTTTTAACTTAAAATAATTATTACACTAATAAAAGTAGTTAAAATAATTAATTACTCATGTTTTATACCAAATTAATTAATTAAACTATTTTTATGTGTTAAAATTTTTCATTTTTATGTTTCACTTAAAATTGGTTTTTAAATAAAGGGCTATCAGAAATTTTTTAAATTAAATTAGTTGTTTTTATGTGTCTCAAACTTACTTAATTACTCCCTATATTTATTGTAACTGTTTGGGATTAAATTAGTGGATTTTAGGCTCTTACTCATGTGTCTTAGTTAATTGTATCATGGGTTTCCCCTTACACTTACTCAAAATTGGTTACATATTATTTATTATATATCTTACTTTGTATATATATTAATGTGGCGCTTCCGAGGGCCCCTTACCTATATAAAGGCCTTGGGTAACCCCCTGTAGCCTCACCACTTATTACTTATTTTATTTTTTTATTATTATTAATATAAAATGTTATATTTACATTAGTTTTACTTATGGCACTTTTTTGCCTCTGAAATCTAGTCTAATATATATATATAAAGGTTACTTAAAGAGTATTTAATACTAGTATTTGTCACTTAAGTAGAGAGAATAAAAGACTTACCATATATCATCCCCTTAAAAACTCGTTATAAGTTTTTTAACTTCAGAAGTTCAATTATTGTTAAGTCATTGTTGTTACAATTTCTTTCCTTCTTTTCCTTCCTTCTCTTTTCCTCTCTTCTTCTTCTCCTTCTTCTAGACGACCGGCCAACAAAATTAATATCTATATATTAACTATTAAAATAAGTACTAAAATACATAATCATTGTATCATATATATCTTAGAAGTAAGATACTTACTTGAAATTCTGAAGCACTATTCATTCAATCAGCCAGTATTCAGTAAGCCTGTTTTAGTTTGGTTCAGGGACTTAAAAAAGTCATTAAAATTAAATGTTGCTCAGTAAATTTATGTTTTGAAATAAAAATAATTGAAAATAATCTGAAATTTCAAAGGTAAAAATAATATAAATTAAAAAATATTTTTTAAAAATTTAAACTAAATGCTTTATTTTGCATGAATTAAATCATTAAGGATAACAAAAGTTTTTACCTGATAGTACCCTGAAAATTATACAAATTCTTATTATTATTATTTTTTTGCAGATTAATTTTTGTTATTTTTGAGGGACTTCAATGACAGATTAATGTGGACTTTTATCTATAATCCTATTATAATGTTCATAGAGATTTTTACATGAGGGATTATATTGTGAAGTAAGATACAATGATTATTTTTAAATATATCCATTAAACAAGCTAATATTCACCAGAGAAAATGTGTGCACCTGATCACAGATGCCAATCCCAATCTTTGATTTGACTCAGTTCTAGCTCAGCTGTAATTCTTCTGGAAATACTGCGCACTGAACACTGAGAATGCTAGCTTGTGTGGAATCAAATCTGAGTAATTCTTGTGTAAAAAATAGATTGAGGGACTGGCACCTGCTAGCAGGTTCCAGGTGTATTTTTGTGGTGATTGTAATAATTGAATTTTAATTAATCTGAAATTACAAAAATATTATAAATAGAAGGAGAAAATATTTCAATTTCTTAGTCTTGAGAAGTAAATTACATAAAATATTGCAGGTGCACTCTCTGTTTTTCTAGAAAAAGTGTGTTGACCAATTTTATTGGCAACTCACAATGCACACATTATTCTCAAGTGAAAAAACACATATTAATGATTTATCAATTCCATATTGTCATTTTAATGCTCATGTAAATTGTAAATATATATATTTATATAATCACCACAGAAAGTAAGGGGGTGAACTGCTAGCAGTTGCCTCTCTTTAAAACTTTCAGGAAGAGGTTGGGAAATTATTGGGGAAATTTTGTGAAAGTGTTAGGAAACTATTTTTTAATTATATGAAAAAAGTTTGAAAAAAAATTTGGCCCTAAATTAAGCCTCAATTTATCCCTTCTTGAGAAGAGCTTTGAGTTTAAGTTGAGCATCAGTTGGACCAAATTTGAGCAATGGTTGAGCTACAACACTTAACATACCATAATATTCAATTTTATATCTAGATCCATTGAATGTTGGGAGGTCAGGTTTGATATTAGTAGAAATATCTAAAATGACACATAGTATACTAGGTCTGGAATATTATTTCAATTATCATTTTTATTTCTGCAAATATATAAAAAAGCATACTATTTAAGTCCTTTTTAAAAATTTTATTAATAAAAATATAACTCTGTAAAAATATTTTCACATAATTTTAAATTTTCTAGAAAAAAGTTGATATTGAGCCCTTATCAATGGAAATTTCTCATTGTTCCTTGGAATAAAAAAATTTAAGGCAATTTTTAAAAAAATTTAATGTAGGAGAAAATATATATATATATATTATAAGGGGAAAAAATAGTAATGTATTTTTTTAACATTTACACTATTAAAGAAACTAATTTAAATATATTGGCACAAAACTTAGTCTCTAAAAAATGCACTTCTTTCAGTTATCCATCTGTATTTAGTTATTATCAAAATGTGAGTCAACATTAATTATTTAGATACATCACCACACAATATGGGGGGCGGACTTTCTAGCAAGTCCGCAACCTTGGACCCAAACTCACCACAGATTGAACACACATTGAGCTATTGACAAAGGAACCATACAATCAGGGATGAACACCACTCAGCAGAACAGTTTTAGGTGGGTGTTCAAGTAGAGTTCAGTATGAGTTCTGCCAGTTCATGCTAGTATCTAAGTATGATTTAATAGTAAATTTTAATGGTCCAATTACTTATTAATAAATGATTTAGTGATTAAACCTCAGGGGAAGACTAATAGAATAGTTATTCTCAATTTAAACTCACAATACTTGGATGTTATGTGTGCTAGTAGTGGAAAATAGAATAATAAAATATAGTTATAGCTTATATAATGATAATATCAATTTATAAAGGCTTTATAATATATTTATATATGATAATAATTGTTTTTTAGTGTTTATTTTATTTTTAGTAAGTAAGTGATGTCTAATAACTGTCAAAATCCTCCTTACTTATACCAAAATCCACTGGAGTGCACAGACCTTCAATCCAGATGATTTCACTGCTATCCCTGGCAATTACAGCACTGTGAGGGCCCATCACCTCCCCATGACATCTACTTAAAGCAGTTTCAATGCCCAGACCTCCAGTAAGGACCCTCCATCACAATTAATGATACCACAGACCCATACCATAAATATAATAAACAGATAAAAGCAGATACCATAAATAAACAGGTAAAATAACTCATCCAAAGAGGATAAAATGAAACCCAAAGCATATAAAGGAGCCAAATTAACTGTACAAGCTCACAATAACATCCCCAAGCATCCATATTAACCCAGTAATGATATCCTAACTCATAAATCCGTAAAAATCCATCAAAGGAAGCAGATTAAGCTGTCCAAACTGGATATATGCGCCTGAAATAGGTGTATATTCTTGTGTAGGTGTTGTGAGTACACTGGATACGTCCATATCACCGCGCAATACGGGGGGCGGACTTGTTAGCAAGTCCGCAACCTTGGACTCAAATTCACCACAGATTGAACACACATTGAGCTATTGACAAAGGAACCATACAATCAGGGATGAACACCACTCAGCATAACAGTTTTTGTGGGTCTTCAAGTAGAGTTCAGTATGAGTTCAGTATGAGTTCAGTCTGAGTTCCATCTGAGTTCAGTCTGAGTTCAGGTTGGGGACTTGCTAGCAAGTCCACCCCCTATATTGCGTAGTGTATGACCTAAAATAAGCAGAAAAATAAAGGTTATAGGCTATTAAGAGGTTAAAACCCACTTATAGACCTAAATATACATAATATAACTACATATTTCACTGAATATGAGGTTTATGTATACATATAAGCTTATGTATGTCTATAATTACTTAATATCACTTAAGATAAGTATATTATGACTCCATTAACACCTTAATAAGTATTATTAGGCTATGGATAAGCTATTTAAACTACTATAAGTCATATAATAGTGTAATAATTATATATATATGTATTATAATCATATATATAAGTATTTTAACCTTATTTTTAAGTAATAAGCTTAATGTGATTAAGGTTGTCTTATTTTAAGCATAAGAATTATTCATTCCTGGAGATACCTAGGCTGACAAGTTCAGTCTGAGGTCCATCTGAGTTCTATCTGAGTTCAGGTTGAGGACTTGCTAGCAAGTCCACCCCCTATATTGCATAGTGCATGAAAAACTCAATTGTGAATATTGATCTAATATTATATATATTCTCTACTTTATTCTATTTAAAAACTTTACTCTCATCCTCCCTTTATTTAAACTATCACCATCACTATAAAATTTATTTACTTAAAGTTTCAAATTTAAGATGCATTGGAAAATTCTCTTTAAATTGTAAACCAATTTTCCCAAGAGAAAGATCAGTTTTTGATGAAGTATCCACTCTAGTTATTACAAAATGAAGAAGATCTTTAGTTCATGTTTTTGGATTATTTAAAGGACAAGCAACACCTATTGGTGATCTTGCTAACAAACAGAGCTGAAAAATTGGACAACAACTTGGAGAAATTGTATCTGGATCTTGAATCTGTTTTCTTCCTCAATGAAGATATTTGATGCCATCAATTTGTTTTTTGGTAAAATTTTCCAGCACAAGTTTGGCCAAACTTGTGCTGGACACTTTTATGAGGAACACCTCACTTCTCTTAAAAAAACATGCACCTAACCAACTTCATATAGCAAAAGTATCCAGCATAAGCTTGGCTGAACTTGTGCTGGACACTTTGGTCTTGGACAGTAACTTATTACTTCAAGTAAATTTTAAAAAAATAGGCTAGAACACACCGCGGGAAATCTAGGGGTGAATTGCTAGCAATCCCCTCTCTTGAAATTTAGAGTGTCCCTTAAATATGCCAGGTTTATGATTACTTTATAAAAATAAGTAAATTAGAGTTAGATTTACATTTATTCTCAGATTGATTATAGACAGAATATCAACCGATTCCAAATTATACACAAGTTGATCCTCCAGAAATTCATTTTGGTCCTCTGATGAGCACAAATTGAGCACAAATTGATCTAACCTAAGCTTATGCATATATAATAATTCAGGATACTTGCTCTATTAAACTTGATAATAAAATAAAATATTGATGAATTTATATAAAAATAATTATTATGTAAGATATTAAATTATAAATTTAGGAATCATAGGAGGGCACTTAATAGAACTTAATTATACTATGTGACACCTTAATACTGTATCATGCAGTTTGAAACATTTAAAACAAAATGTGTCATGATGGGCAATGAAATTGCTTGGACAGACACTTTCAAAATTAATACTGACCATAATACACAAGTAGGAAACCTTGGCATCTATCCAATAAAAGATTTTCCTTCTGATAAATGGATTTTTATCAGTTACTCCTTGCTAAAAAGTGTCCTTCTGTGGTTTGTCTGACCTTCAGGGGGATAATTTGACCACATCACACTACTTCTATTTCCATGATTGACCAAAATATCATCCTCATTCCCATCTAAAGAGTTGATCTCATCTGACTGTGGCTGATCAAAGGGGTCCACCACAAGTTTAGCCAAAATTTTGGTGAACACTTTTTTGATGGATAGTGACTAACTGGTGCTTACGGAAATTGTCCACCTCAAGTTAGGATAAAATTCAGGAGGATAAATTTATTATGAATACCAAATTAACTGAAGAATACTTTTGCCCTAGCTACTCTGCATCATAAAAGTGTCCAACTGAGGTTTAGCCATAATTCAGGTAGACACTTTTGGAAAGGCACAGTCTGATGGGTTTAATATCTATATATGGCAATAAGTATCAGTTTTTTATCAAAATGGAACTAGAATTAATTTAATATGGCCAAAGTGTCCACCTAAAGTTTGGCCAAAATACAGGTGGAAATTTTAATGAGGATTACTTGATGAAATGAAGAAGACTTGCAGTTACTTTCCATCATAAAATTTTCAAACTTAAGTTTATCAAAAATTGTGGTGACACTTTTGCCAGATCCAGTCATATGGGATCAACTCTCTATATGGCAATGAGAATCAATTTTTAGTCAATCATGGCATTAGAAGTAATTTTATATGGAAAAACTTTCCACCTGATTTTTGGCCAAAAATAAGTTGGAAATGTTTATGAGGAATACTAGATTAACTAAAGAAGACTTGCACCCTACTACTGTCCATCATAACAGTGTCCACCAGAAGAATTCTCAAACTTGTGGTTGGCACCTTTGGCCTGGTCCAGCCATATGGGATCAATTCTGCATATGGAGATGAGGATTTAATTTGGTCAATCATGGTACTAGAAGTAATTTGATATAGATAAAGTGTCCTACTAAATATTGGAAAAAAATCAGTTGAATACTTCATTTAGTTTTTCAAAAAATCAAATTAAGTAAAATTTTATTCCTGATGATGCCCATTTTATCCAACACCTCTTCTGAGCCTTGAAAGTAGGCATTTAGCTTGAATTTTGAATTTCATATAAAATACCTATTATTCAACCTATTTCTTTTTATCCATTTTTTTTCTTTTAGATATCAATTTATTTTATGTAAAACAAATCATTTTCATAATTTTTTACCTGTATTTAATAAATTTATTAAAGGTTTAACATCACCCTGTAAGCATTTGGCACATGTTTTTTTGCTATACTAATAAAAATAATAATATACTGGTAACAAAAAATTGATCAAATGATAAAATATTAATAAAACAGAAAGATCAAATACCAGTGGATATGTTTTAAAAAAATACCAGCTGCACTGAAGAAGACCTGCACCCTAGATACTCACCATCAAAAAAGTGTCCAGAACAAGTTTGGCTGAACTTGTGCTGGACATTTTTGGTCAGGTGCAGTCATATGAGATCAATTCTCGCTATGGCAATGAAAAAACTTTTTTGGATAAAAAACTTCACTAGAAGTAGTTTTACATAGCCAAATTTTCTACCTAGATTTCATCCAAACCACAGGTGCACAATTTTTTATCTTTGAAAAAAAGTCAATTTAGTACAATTTATCCCTGATGGCTCTCATTTGCTTCAACACCTCTACTGGCCTTTGATAGCAGGAATATTACTTGGATTTCTTTTTTCATATTTGATCCCTTTAACTTAATTTTTTATTCCTAATATTGCTTTTGGATACCAATTAATAATTTTAAAAATAAACTATTTTCGTATTTTTATACATTTATTTAATAATATTATAAATGGCATAACATCACCTGGTATGCATTTGGCACATGAGTTTTTTCTATACTTATATAATTAATAATATAATGGCGACCAAAAATTAATCAAATGATATTAATGAGTGAGGAACAAATATAAAATACCAGTAGAAATGTTTGTAAGAAATACTAGATGAACTGAAGAAAAATTCTACCCTAGCTACTCTCCATCATAAAAGTGTCCAGCACAAGTTCGTCCAAACTTGTGCTGGAAACTTATGGTCAGGTGCAGTCAGATGGGAGCAATTCTCTCTATGGAAATGAAGATAAATTTTTGATATAAAATTACACTAGAAGTAGTTTGATATGGAAAAATTTTCATGCTGAAGTTTTGGTAAAGCTCAAGTGGATTTTTTTTATTTTTACAAAAAAGAAAATTTAGTGCAAGTTTAGCCCTGATTGTGCTAATTTAATTCAACATCTCTTTTTTCTGTTTATGGCAGTAATTTAACTTGGATTTTAATTTTCATCTTTGATTTCTTTTATTTTACTTTATTCCTCTGATATTGCTTTTGGATAGAAGTTTATTTTTTGTAAAATAAATCATTTTCATATTTTTTTACCTTTATTTAATAATATTATAAAAGGTGTAACATCACCCAGTATTCATTTGGCACACAAATTTTTGCTATACTGATAATATTAATAATATAATGGTGACAAAAGTTAATCAATTGATAAATATGAGTGAGGCACAAAGATTTAATAACAGTGGAAATGTTTTTAAGAAATTTCAGATGATTAAAAATGACTTGCACCCTGGCTAATCTTCATGATAAAAGTGTCCAGCACAAGTTATGCCAAACTTGTGCTGGACACTTTTGGTTGCATGCCATCAGACGCAATCAATTCTTTTTATGGAAATGAGACTGAATTATCACTCCATAATTGCACTGAAAGTAGTTTTATATAGACAAATTGTCCCCTGGAAGTTTGTCCAAACCTAAGGTAGACAATTTTTTCCTTTAGTAAAAAGTAAATTTGATCCATGTTAATCTATGATGGTGCCCATTTTTTCTGAAGCCTCTACTGGCTCATGATAGCAGAAATTATACTTAATATCTTTATTTCATGTTTGATCTCTTTAATTTTAATCTTACCCATTTATTTATCCTCTAGCTTTTAAATATCAACTTTATTTTGGTAAAACTGATAACTTTCACATTTTTTTACATTTATTATATTATATTATTAAAGTTGTAAAATCATCCAGTGTACATTCATTACACATGTTTTTGCTATACTAAAAAGATTAATAATATAATGGTGACTAAAAAATAATCAAAAAATAAATATGGATGACACAGAAAGATCAAATACCCATAGACATTTTTAAAATGAATATAAGATTAACTGAAGAAGACTTGCACCCTAGCTACTCTCCATCATAAAAGTGTCCAGCACAATTTCAGCTGAGCTTGTGCTGGACAATTTTGGTTGCATGCAGTCAGATGGGATAAATTTACTCAATGGAAGTTAAAATGAATTTTTGCTCAATCATTGCACAAGAAGTAGCTTTATACTGCTATACTATCCTCCTGATTTTTTGGAAAACCTCAGGTGGATACTTTTATTAATTTTTAAAAAAAGAAAACATCTTTTAAATCTAGAACTGGTGGTGCAAATTTGGTCTGAAAACTCAAATTATCTTTGATGGCAGAAATTTTATTTGAATGTTTAATTTCATATTTAATCACTTTTATTTTACTTTTTTATTCCTGTTTTTGCTTTCAAATATCAATTTATTTATTGTAAAACTAATACTTTTCATATTTTTTTTACTTTTATTTAATAAGATTATGAAAGATGTAGCATCTCCCAGTATGCATTTGGCTTACAAATTTTTTTAATATTAATAACATTAATATTATAATGGTGAAAAACAATGAATCAAATGATAAATATGAATGACACAGAAAGATCATATACAAGTGAATTTGTTTATAAGGAATACCTGATGAACTTAAGAATACCTGCACCCTAGATACTCACCATCATTAAACTGTCCAGCATAAGTTTGGCCAAACTTGTGCTGGACACCTTTGGTTGCATGCAGTCAGATGGGATAAATTTACTCTATGGAAATGAAAATGACATTTTGCTCAATCATTGCACAATAAGTAGTTTGATATTGCCAAAATATCCTCCTGATGATTTTTCTAAACTCATCAGGACACTTTCTTTGGTTTAACAAAAAAGAAACTATAGTGCAAGTTTAGCCCTGGTGGTGCACATTTGATCTAACACCTCTACTTGTTATTGATAGTGGGAATTTTCCTTAGATTTGTTTTTCTTATTTAATCCCTTTTATTTTACTTTTTTATTGCTCATATTGCTTTGGATATCAATTTTTAATTTTTAAAATAAATAATTTTCATACTCTTATACCTTTATTTAATAATATATGATTAAAGGTGGAACACCACCTGGTTTGCATTTTTCACACAAGTTATTACTATAGTAATAACGTTAACAATATAATGATGACAAAAAATTAATCAAATGGTAAATTTAAATGACACAGAAAGATCAAATTCCAGTGGAAATTTTTATAAGAAATCCCTTTTGAGTTTAAGAAGATTTGCTGTATGCCTACTCTCAATTATAAAAGTGTCCAGCACAAGTTAGGCCGAACTTGTGCTGGACACTTTTAGTTTCATGAAGTCATATGAGATAAATTCTCTCTATGGCAATGAAAATGATATTTCACTCAATTATTGAAGTAAAGAATGTTTAATATTGTAAAATTGTCCCCTGGATGTCTGTCCAAACCTCAGTTCAAAATTTGTTAGCTATACATAAAAGTAAGTTTAGACCAAGTCTTGACCTAGGGGTCCCCAACTGTCCCAACACCACTTCTGGCTCTTGATAGTAAAAATTTTACTTGTATTTTTTATTTTGTATTTGATCCCATTTATTTTCATTTTACTTTTCTATTACTCTTTTTAATTTTAAATATCAATTTATTTTTTTAAAAACTAAACATATTCATATTTTTTTAACTTTATATAATAATATTATTAAAGTTGTAACATCACCAATTTTGCATTTGGCATGCAGGTTTTTGCTATACTAGAAACATTAATAATATATATGGTGACAAAAAATTAATTATAAGATAAATATGAATGATAAAAAAAAGTTAAAAACCCAATAGAAATGTGAAAAACAAAAAACTGATGTACTGAGAAACACTTCCACCCTAGCTACTCTTCATCATAAAAGTGTCCAGCACAAGTTCGGCTGAACTTGTGCTGGACACTTTTGTTCAGGTGCAGTCAGATGGGATCAATTCTCTCTGTGGAAATTAAAGTAAAAAAAATGCTAAATAATTACATTAGAAGTAGTTTGGTATGGCTGAATTATACACCTTGAGTTTTTTCAAACCTCAGGTGAAAAACTTTTTATCTTTAAAAAAAATTAAATTTTATCAAATTTAGCCCTGATGGCACCCATTTGTTTCAACACCTCTACTGGCTCTTGAAGGCAGGAATTTTTCTTGAATTTTTCTTTTTCATATTTCATCTCTTTTACTTTACTTTTTTATCACTCATGTTACATTTGGATATTAATTTATAATTTTGGAAAAGAAATCATTTTCATATTTTTTTAACATTTTTTAATAATATTATAAAAGGTTTAATATAACATGGCATGCATTTGGCGCACAAGTTTTTTCTATACTAATAAAATTAATAATATTCTAATGACAAAAAATTAATCAGATAATAAAATATGAACACAGAAAGATCAAATATCATTTGACATATTTTAAAAAAATAACAGTTGCACTGAAGAAGACCTGCACCCTAGCTACTCTCCATCATAAAAGTGTCCAGCACAAGTCCGGCCGAACTTGTGCTGGACACTTTTGGTCGGGTGCAGTCAGATGGGATCAATTCTCTCTATGGCAATGAAAAAAATTATTTGATAAGAAACTTCACTAGATGTAGCTTGATATAGCTGAATTATCCACCTAGAGTTCATCCAAACCACAGGTACACAATTTTTTATCTTTAAAAAACAATCAATTTAGTACAATTTATCCCTGATGGCTCTCATTTGCTTCAACATCTCTACTGGCCTTTGATATTGGAAATAATACTTGGAGTTTGTTTTCATATTTGATCACTTTAACTTAATTTTTTATTCCTCATATTGCTTTTGGATATCAATTAATAACTTTTAAAATAAATTATTTTAATATTTTTATACATTTTTTTAATAATATTATAAAAGGTGTAACATCACTTAGTATGCATTTGGCACACAATTTTTTGCTATACTTATATAATTAATAATATAATTAAGACAAAAAATCAATCAAACAATATGTATAAGTGAGGCACAAAGATAAAATACCAGTAGACATGTTTGTAAGAAATACCAGATGAACTGAAGAAAAATTCTACCCCAGCCGCTCTCCATCATAGAAGTGTCCAGCAAAAGTTCGGCCGAACTTGTGCTGGACACTTTTGGTCATGTGCAGTCAGATGGGATCAATTCTCTGTATGGCAACAAAAAAATTTTTTTATCAAATTTCACTAGAAGTAGTTTGGTTTAGCTGAATCATCCACCTGCTGTTCTGCCCAATATCAGGTGTATAATTTTTTATCTTTAAAGAAAAGGTCACTTATTACAATTAAACCCTGATGGCTCCCATTTGCTTTAACACCTCTACTGGCTCTTGATAGCAGGAATTTCACCAGTATTTTTTTCATATTTGAACTCTTTGACTTTTATTTTACTCTTTTATTCCTCTTTTTACTTTTAAATTTGTATTTAATTTTTGTAAAACTTATCCTTTCCATATTTATTTACGTCTATTTTAAAAAATTATTGAAGGTATAACATGACATGGTATGCATTTGGCACACAAGTTTTTGCTATACTAATAACATTAATAATATAATGGTGATAAAATATTAATCGGATGATAAATATGAAAGATACAGACTGATCAAATACCAGTAGACATGTTTATGAGAAATACATGATGAAGGAACTGAAGAAAATTTGCACCCAAGCTACTCTCCATCATAAAAGTGTCCAGCACAAGTTCGGACAAACTTGTGCTGGACACTTTTAGTCACGTGCAGTCAGATGGGATCAATTCTCTATATGGCAACAAAAAAACATTTTTTTATTAAACTTCACTACAAGTAGTTTTGTTTAGCTGAATCATCCACCTGTTGTTCTTCCCAACCTCAGGTGTATAATTTTTTATCTTTAAAAAAAAGGTCACTTATTACAATTTAGCCCTGATGGCTCCCATTTTTTTCAACACTTCTACTGGCTCTTGAGAGCAAGAATTTTACTAGTATTTTGTTTTTCATAATTGATCTCTTTGAGATTAATTTTACCTTTTTATCCCTCATATTGCTTTTGTATATCAATTTATATTTTGTAAAACAAATCATTTTCATATTTTTTTAAATTATTTAATAATATTATAAAAGGTGTAACATCACCCGGTATGCGTTGGGCACACGAGTTTTTGCTATACTTATAATATTAATAATATAATGGTGACAATAAATTAATCAAATGATATATATGAGTGAGGCACAAAGATCAAGTACCAATGGACATGTTTATAAGAAATACCAGATTAACTGAAGAAAAATTCTACCCTAGCTACTCTTTGTCATAAATGCGTCCAGCACAAGTTCGGCCGAACTTGTGCTGGACACTTTTTGTCACATGCAGTCTGGTGTGATCAATTCTCTCTCAATCATTGAACTAGAAGTTGTTTGATATGGCTAAATGGTTCTGCTGAAGTTTTTTTAAACCTCAGATTGGCACTTTTTAGTTTTTCAAAAAAGCAATTATAGTCCAAGTTTAGCCTCACTGGTGGAAATTTGCCCTAACATGTCTACTTGCTCTTGATGGCAGTAATTTTATTTTAATTTTTTATTTCATATTTGATTCCTTTAATTTTACCTTTTTATCCCTCATATTGCTTTTGTATATCAATATATTTTTTGTAAAACAAATCATTTTCATATTTTTTTACCTTTATTTAATAATATTATAAAAGGTGTAACATCACCCGGTATGCGTTGGGCACACGTGTTTTTGCTATACTTATAATATTAAAACATAATGGTGACAAAAAATCAATCAAATGATAAATATGAGTGAGGCACAAAGATCAAATACCAGTGGACATGTTTATAAGAAATACCAGATGAACTGAAGAAAAATTCCACCCTAGCTAACCTCCATCATAAAAGTGTCCAGAACAAGTTTGGCTGAACTTGTGCTGGACACTTTTGGTCACATGCAGTCTGATGTGATCAATTCTCTCTATTGCAATGAAAATGAATTTTTCTTCAATAATTGCACTAGAAGTTGTTTGATATGGCAAAATTGTCATCCTGAAGTTTTGGTAATGCTCCAGTGGATTTTTTTTTATTTTTACAAAAAAGATATTATAGTCCAAGTTTAGTGCCACTGGTGGGCGTTCACCCCATTGTGTCTACTTGCTCTTGATGGGAGGAATTTCACTTTAATTTTTTATTTCATATTTGATCCCTTTAATTTTACCTTTTTATCCCTCATATTGCTTTTGTATATCAATTTATTTTTTGTAAAACAAATCATTTTCATATTTTTTTACCTTTAAATAATAATATTATAAAAGGTGTAACATCACCCGGTATGCATTTGGCACACGAGTTTTTGCTATACTTATAATATTAATAACATAATGGTGACAAAAATCAATCAAATGATAAATATGAGTGAGGCACAAAGGTCAAATACCAATTAATCAATAGTTCTTTTTAATATTATAAATTTTTTGATTAAATAAAATGGTAATAATGAATTATATTTTTCATCCACAATTCCACTCTAATGATTCCCACTGCACAAAAAGGGTTCACTTGGTCCTTTCTTTACTGCTTGTGCATATATTTTATTGCCCACAGTACTACAATTTTTTGTAGTGATTATCCCACATCTGATTCAGGAATATTTTTAAACAATATAAGTTTTTTTTACAAAAGACCTTATCATATCCAATATCCCACAAAAAATACAACCTGTTTTTGTATTAAAGCCCGTTAATTATTAAGAAATTGTTAAAATAATTAGATTAGACCCTGGCACAGCTAGATCCATACCAACCGACCTAAAGTCTTTTCAATATTGAAAACAATTAAATAAAATTATGATATCATACTAAATTATGGGCACCAACCATAATTCAGCACTTCTCATTTGCTCTGCTACAAAATGAGTGCATGTAGCATTTTTCTAACGTCGGACTGTTTTTCTTCCTTCCCTCACACCTTTAGTCCAGAATGAAAATTTAGTATGAGTTTTGGTCAAAATGGTTTGCCAGTGTTATCTGTATGCAATATGAATTCATATTGCATATTTCTATTTATGCATAAAATATACTCGTTAAGCATCATTTTTTTGCATTTTTCAATCATTATGCATATTTATGCATATTCATATGCATATTCATTATACAGATTTATATGCATATTAATATATTTTATTCATATACATATATGCACCTTTTTTTTGCATATTCAATATGCATATTTTTAATACATATTCAATATGCATGTTTAATATGCATATTTTTTATGCATAATCACTATGCATATTTTTTATGCATATTTATTCTTCATAGTCATTATGCATACACTTTGGATAGGCATTTCACATCAATTTTTAGCATGCAATAAGTATCCACCATGCAAATTCAAATGCATATGCATCTATATCATACACGCAACATATATTCAAGTTTATTATTTGAATATTAAGGTATGCTAAGTGATGTTGTTCAACCTTTTGCCAAACCTGAGATTAACTGATGTTCAATGTGGTTCTTAAGCTCTGCTCAAGGAGGGATTGTTCTGGATTCAATCTGTGACAGTTTATTTTTTCAATTTTTTTTTATCAGATTTAAAAACATCTTTCTGACAGTTTCAGGATGGTTTCCGAACAGTTTCCTGACAAATTCCTGATAGTTTCAAAAAGAGGGAACTGCTAGCAGTTCACCCCCAGATTTCCCCTGGTGACATGAAGAAATTTGATTTCATCAATTTTTTTTTTGGTAAAAGTTTCCAGCACAAGTTTGGCCAAATTTTTGCTGGACACTTTTATGAGGAATGACTCACTTCTCTTAAAAAACCATGCACCTTACCAACTTCATATAGCAAAATTGTCCAGCACAAGTTTTATTGAACTTGTGCTGGACACCTTTACCAAAAAACACTTTGGTGCCATAAATTATCATCATTATATGGGCTATTTATTTGGTTTTCCTTGAAATTTTTAGTCACTGGTCTTGGTCAAAGTGTCCAGCCCAATTTCGGCCAAACTTGTGCTGGACACTTTTCCAATATGAAGCTGGTAAGGTGCATTTTTATTTAAATAAAGTGAGGTTTTCCTCATAAAAGTGTCCAGCACAAGTTTGGCCAAACTTGTTCTGGACACTTTGGACAAGACCAGTGACTGAAAATTTCAAAGAAAACCCAAAAAAAGATCCCATATAATGAAGATAATTGATTGAATCAAAATGTTTCTTGGTAAAAGTGTCCAGCACAAGTTTGATTGAACTTGTGCTGGACATGTTTATGAGGAAAACCTCACTTCATTAATTTCCATAACAACCTTTCATATTATACACTTTAAGGACTATTTTTATTTTTCTTTAAATATAAATATCTCTTATAATTGAGTAACTGAATACTTTATTTTCAATAGCCTTTAGGTCTTATATTTTAGGTAAAATAAAAAAATTATACAAAATTTAGTTTTACAAAGACTTAATAGATTTGAAGTGAGAAGTTACTGTATTCTTTTTAAAATTTGAAAATAGGAATAGCATTAGTTTTTTCAATCCTTATAGTTATTAATATTTTTGATTAAAATATTTTCTAAATTTATCTATTGTTGCAATTATGTAGTAAAAGATATCATTATTTTAAATTAAATTTACTTTCATAATTCTATGGTTTATCTTTTGGATGCAAAGTAATGCTTAGGTATGTTAAGGAATAACTTTCCTCCTCTAAATTGTTAATTGTATTAGATATTCAAAAGATTATGTAGGATTAATATGTGCTTAATGTGTGCTAAACAAAGGATAAAATCATGGTTATAGTTAATCAACTTATGCATAACTTGAGATCCATTGAGGTTCATTTTTGGACAAATCGGAGAATAAATGTAAATCTAACTCTAATTTACTTATTTTTATAAAGTATTCATAAACCTGGCATAATGAAGGAACACTCTAAAGTTCAGGAGGGGGGATTTCTAGCAGTTCACTCCTAGATTTCCCATGGTGAATGTGTCATTAAACTATTAAACCTACAAAAGAAAATTAATTTTTTATCATGTGAAAAAATAAGGCTAAGTAGATCTTTTTGGTTCCCTGAAAAAATTTTTGCTTTAATGAATTTATTTGATTGACATTTTAATCCAAACGACTACATTTTAACTTCACAGAAAATATTTAAAAGAAATATTAAGTTTGTAAGTTTTAATTCTATTAAAACTTGAATTGATAATTTTTTTACATTTTTAAATTATCCAAATTAGGCACTTGAGACTTTGTATAAACTTGGAAATGAAATTCTAAAAAAAAGAATGTGATACTTTAAAGGTGCTAGATAATTTTTATTTAAAACAAAAAATTCTTCTTTTTAAGTATTTTAAGTATAACAAGAAAATTGCATGTCTTTTTTTTGTATGTATTAGGTTGAAATAAATTAGTTTAGAACAGTTGGTTCTACACCTTATGTAAAAAATAAAAATAAAAATATGATAAAATAAAATTGAAGATTTTTGTATTTAAAATTAATTTAAAGCAATCCTCAAAATTCATTTATTTTCAGAATTTTGTTTTACTTGTGATAAATCTGTTCAATAAAAGAATATAACTTTACATATATTGAAAAATCTGATATTAAAATTAAAAAAAAAATTCTCATGGATTAAGTCATCTTGAGCTACAGTCAGGACAGGATGTCATTAGAAGTTCAATCTAAGTTCCATCAAAGCTAATATATATAATTTTATAAAAAATTATATTCATTTGTGTAAAGTATTATAAGCAATTAAAGGACTTAAGAAGCATTATCTGTTACCAAATACACTATATTACATATATTGTGACAGATATCTTGTTTAATCTTCCAAATATTTTATTTATTACAAGAAACTATTCAGGTATGTATAGCTATTATAGAGCAATAAATAAAGATAAAATATTAAAAATAATAGTAATAATAATTTATTTTGTTTTAAACCTTTGTTTGAATTCTATCACTGCAAAAAATCAAGTGGAACCTGCTAGCATGTGCCTATCCCTATATTCAGTTTTGATTTAAGAGTAAATATGATTTGATGTTGCATGAGCTAATGTGCTCATTTTTCAGTGCCCAGTTTTCTAGAAGAATTTGAGTTAAGTCAAAGATAGGGATTGGCACCTGCTATCAGGTACCCATGTTTTTTTGCTAGTGTATAAATTAGGAAGCAGCTATTTTGACTCCCACAAACATTATTTAACATTAAAAAAAATCTAGTTACACTTACCTAATAAATAACATGAAAATAACAGCTTAAAATATTAATATATTTTTTGGCTCTTTGTTACAACTTATTTCTAAAATTTACCTATTTTTCTTTTTTTTCTTTATCTCATTTATAATAGGGGGTATCTATGTTCAGGGATCAGCAATTAAATTAATTGCGGATAAAAATCCTTATACCCCAATTATCTTCCGCAATTATTTTTGCTAATAATTGGGTTATTAGACACTTTACGTGTCAATTTTCACCTCTTATCCGACATTTTTTTACTCAATTTTTCATAACCACATCTTGGACAACCTTCTGTCATAACCACATATTGACCTACTTTCTGCCATAACCACATCTTGAACTACTCTCTGCATATGCCTTCTACTTTGCTGCGCACTCCCATTCTCATCCCATCCACTCAGAATTTCTCCTCATTTCTTCTCTTTGATTCTGCTCCTTTTCATCTTCATTTATAATAACATGCCTCATCATCCTAGATCTTCTCAAAGGCAGCCATCACCCAGTTGTTCTTCAATTCCCACTACTTCCACTTTCCCCCGCTCAGCCAAGAAATCAAAGACTGTTCAATTAAAAAAAGATGACCATCTCATTCTTATCAACTGGCTGAAAACCAAATCTAACTATGATTCTTGTTTTTGGTACTGAGTATGCCACTAAAGTAGGACGGCCCCCTGCATCAAAAGTTAATGGCTATCTTCTAATGGCAAATGAATTATGGAATAAGACCAAGGGAAGGATTTATCTTTTGTCTAAACAGATTTCTGAACAATTCAAGCATTACCGAGCAAAATACAAGAAGGCAAAGGCTCTTTCATCTTCCACTGGTTTTGGGGTTACCGACAACGATATACCTAAGGGCATAAAATCCATAGAGGATAAACTTGAAACTTTATGTCCTTACTTTAAAGAGATGGATGCAATTTTTGGAGAGCGAGCCAATGTTAATCCTGTAAACATGTTGGATGATGAAGATCCTATCTCTGAACATGACGTTGAAGCAAATCTTTTCCCATCCTCTTCCTCCTCTCAAGCCTCCCCTCTTCTAAATTCCACAAATCTAGATAGCTTTGCTATTGATCCTATTGGCAATTTAACCCAACCCAATCTAACTCAGGTCTGTTTTTTTTTTTCTTTTATCTTATCAATACTTTTTTTTATTTACTTAGATTTTCTTATTTCTTAAAAGGCTGATGAACAAGCCCAGGACTCACAATAAACTGAGTCTGAAGCTAGCGACAATGATGAGGAGGAAAATGCTACATTGAACAAAAAGCGAAGGGCTTCAGATAGTCTAAATTTCCACTCCCAAAGAAGAGGAAGAAGTGTTACTTCATCACAAACACCTTTTTCTTCGATGGAACAGTTTTTAGAAAAATGTGATGCTGGTAAGTGATATCATACCTCTTATTACTTTACTCTGCTTTTCTTCTACTTTATGTTAATTTTTATTCTCACTCTAGAACAAGTGGAAATTGCTAAAGAGACTCTAAGCTTTGAAAAGAAGAAATAAGAGCTCTCTTTAAGGAGGGATGACAGAGTACAAGATTTGGAAGAGAGGAAGTATGAGCTCTCCTTATGGAAGGATGATTGGGTCCAAGATTTAAAGGAGAAGAAGTTTGATTTAACTCTTAGTATTGAAAAATCCAAAAAAGAGGAAAAAACACTCGAGCATCAAAACTTAATGGAACAGATGAAGTATAAGCATGATCTCCAAGAAAGTTCTAAAAAGAAAGATTTCTTGATCAAATGCGTTAAAGAAAACAAATCTGTTGAAGAAATCGAACGTTTAATGAAATTTATTTTTGACTAGTTTCTTTTATTTCTTTCACACTTCATGTGTTCATATTTATTTTTACATAATTTTTACAATTATTTTCTGTATTTCTTAAAATTTTGTATTTTAATGTTAAATATTCTTTTTTTAAATAAAATTTTCAAGTCTCCTTTGAAAACTTGCCAAACCCCCACCCCTGCATTTTTTTGAAGTAAGGGGTGGGTATCACCAAAATTATTTCATGTCAAGAGTCTTGAAAGTCTTATATGAAACTTTGGCATTACTACCCCCTGCATTTTACTGGTATCCCCAAAATTCTTACAAGTCAAGAATTTCACAAGTTTTATAAGAAATTTTGGTAATACTCCCCCCTGCATTTTATTGAAGTAAGGGACGGGTATCACCAAAAAATTTTCACAAAAATATTTACAAGTCAAAAATTTTACATGTTACATTTGAAAATTTGGCAATACCCCCCCCCCTACATTTTATTGAAGTAAGGGGTGGAAGTCATCAAAATTTAATATAATTACATAAATTATTAAATAAATATCTAATATATATCAATTTCCCTAGTTTAAAGTAATGACAATTCCTCAAGCCAAAATGCAGATCAAATCTAGAAACAAAAATTTGGGACTTTCCACAGGTATAGGCTAGAGGAACCCCATGAAACAAATAAATGTTATCATGATTACCTGTTGTACAACACAAGTTCATTGGCCCATTACTTTAGTTGAGGAAATTGATATATAAAAAATATTTATTAAAAATTTATGAAAAAATATAAAATTTTTGATGACAACTCTAATCCCCATACTTTTTGGATCTAGATAAAGTTGTTTTAAATTGGTTAACTTTACCTTGTTGATTCTTTGAATCAACTTTTGAATTATTTTAAAAGAACAACCGAAATGAGTGGAATCTTGACAGGATTCCAAACCAGGAGGAGCTTTGGTTGTTTGATGATTATCCTTAGAAGAATTCCAAATAGTTTCGATGATACCATTTCCCAAACCAAAATCAATGATGCACCGGTGGTCTGGAAAATATAAACCATGTCCTTTGATTTTTGCTGGAGATGGTATTGGCTGGCCAGTAATTGGATTGATGTATGAGAATATACCAAAAGTAAGAAAATTGGCATCATTGGTATCGGTGTGAATTTTATTGTGAAATCCAGAATGAGTGATAATAACATTAGAAAATAAAAGATATTCTTGGCTGATATCTTCCCATTTGGAGTCACACCAATTTGGTATTCCAACTTTGGTTGCAAGTTCATGATTTTTTTCAAATGCCTTATTACAGAGCTTTTTGAGTCAAAGAGCAAGAAAAGAATTAAAGGAAGGTAGAGTGTCCCATAAGCGAAAATCTTCATCTTTTTGTGCTTTAGTGATATTCTTGAGCAATGAATATATGTCAGCCAGGCTACTAGACTTAACCGGTAAAGTAATTAATTATTTTACTGAGTTGAAGCCACGCCCCTTCTTCTTACTAATAATTAATTATCTACTTAAGTATTACTTTCAATTAACTAGTTAAGTACAATAAGTAGTATAATTAATTAGTGTAAATAAAATGTCCCTTACAATTTTACTCCCTAACACCGTGCTCAATGGTATAAGTCAATGGGAATAGAATTTAATAATAAAAATATAATAAAAAACTTTAAAACAATTATATTACCTCAGTGAGAGATCTTGAATCCCGTTAAAGTAATATAATTAATTAATTGTGACAGTCCAAGGAACTCAAACTTTATTGCTAATAAATTTGATGCCCTTGTTGACGTACCAGTTTATTTAATTCTTATGTCATATATGTACTCCTTTCAGTCATTCTTTTTCTCACATTCTTACAATATATGATGTAAATTCCGTATATTTTATTCCCTCATTTTTTTCCTATAAAAGGCCTCTTACTTTGTGCTTTTCAGATCATTCCTTTATCACTTACTTTATTATTACAATTACAATCCAACGTTTATTTCTATATTTTATAACCTTAGTATTTACAACATCATAATTCTAATCTATAATCTATATTGATATTTTAACACTACCTCTTTTATTTGAGTAAAATAATCATATTGATTTAGAAATACGTACTTTTTGTTGAGAGACCATTAAAAACCTTTAAATACCCCGTAAAAACCTTTAATAAACTTCTAGACCCAAAAGGACCCCTTGACAATATATGCCTATATAATTGAAATAAGTGAAATGATATTAAGAATGTAACAAAAACTATTAGACATACCAAGAGAATATCCTTTGACAAAACCAGGTATCCAACCAAAAACAATCATGATACCACCCAACAAATTCGTATTCCTTATAGGTAACCGAACCAAAGCCATTTGATAAAGAGTTATGATAAGATTGGATAGTTGATTAAAAGCTTCATCTTTTACACCATTGAATGAATGAACTTCCAAAGTGAATTGAGGCTTAAAAGTATTGCTGATAACTGCAACAACTCAATCATCTCCAAATTTGGTTAGATATTTGATATCTTCTGGTAATTATTTCGGATATTGATTTTTTTATCTACTTTAGTTTTATAAAAAAAATATTTGAGATATGACAAAAAAAACTTTTGCAGAGAATTTTTTTTTAATATCTTTTCTTCTGATGAGACTGATTATCATTTTTTTTGATGATTTAGAAGATGATTGTATGGAAGTTGATTTTGAAGAAGATGATAGAGATGATAAAGATGAAGATGAGAGAGAATTAAGGGGTGAATCTGAAGAAGAAGACATTTTTTTGATCTGAAAAAAAAAATTAAATGTCAATAAAATTTCAATTCAATTTTTTTAAAAAAAAAAATTCTCACCTAATAATAAAAAAAGCTGTTTTTTTATTTGAAAAATAAAATTGGAAAAAAAAAAAAAAAAAACATAAAATCAGTAAAAAATTTTCCAAAAAAATAATTTATCAAAAAAAAACCTGAGGTTTTATTTTTAAAAACAAAATAAAAGCAAAATCCTTTGAAAAAAAAATTAATTCAAAAAAAAAATTTCAGTAAAAATTAAATCAAAAAAAAAAATATATATATATATTTAAAATTGAACCTGAAGATTGGTTATTAAAAAACTTCTCACAAGATCCTGAAAAAAAAACCCCCCCAAAAAAAAAAATTCAGTAAAATCAAAATCAAAAACAAAAAAAATTTTTAAATAAAAAAAAAATCAGAAAAAATATTTACTAGAAAAATTAAAAATAAAATTATAAACCTTTTTTGATTTGTAAATAAGAGGGACAGTCCTTAACAGAAAGAATTTTTTTTTTCTATAATACTGCCAAAAAAAATTAAAAAATTAATCAAATTTACAAAAAAAAATTTGTTAGTATATTTATTTGAAAGTAGGTAACCCCTCTTTATCTTGCATAAATGTCCCCTTTTCCCCTCCTTTATTTATTTGAAATCCCCTTACAAATCCCTCCCTCCTTGCCTCAAAAGTCCCCTCAAATCCTCTCCTTGCCTGCCTCAAAACCCCTTGAAACCCCCTGCTTAATTGTCTCAAACCCCCCCCCCAAATCCCCCCCTTTACCCTTCTTTATATGTCCCAACCCCCCCCTATCCCCCCCTCTTTAGCCACCTCAAACCCCCCCCATTCCTCTCTCTTTAGCCGCCTCAAACCCCCCTTTCCCCCCCCCCTTAACATCTTTCCTCCCCCCCTTCCACTCGCCTTACCCCCACCCACTCCCTTACCTCCTCCACTACCCCCCCCCTCCTTGTTAATGAACGATTGTTACAGATCATTCATTAAGTAAACGAATCAATAGCGATCGTTTGTTAAGAAAAAGGGGGGTTTGAGGCGGCTAAAGAGAGGGGAAGGGGGGGTTTGAGGTGGCTAAAGAGAGGGGAAGGGGGGTTTGAGGCAGCTTAAGAGAGGGGAAGGGGGGTCGAGGGACATAAATAGAGGGGAAGGGGGGAGTCTTGAAGCGCCTAAAAACAGGGTAAGGGGGGAAAGGGGGATTTGAGGCAGCTAAAAAGGGGGTAAAAAGGGGGTATTGAGACAGGTAAAGAGAGGGAAAAAGGGGGCCTTGAGGATGATAAAGAGAGGTGAAGGAGAGAAAAAAAACAAAAAAAAGAGAAAAAAAAAAAAAAATTAGTTTACCCTAGAACAAAAATAAATGAAGCACTTACAAAAAAAACAAAAAAAACAAAAAAAACAAAAAAAACAAAAAAAAGCAAAAAAAAAGCAAAAAAAAATCATGATTAGCAAATAAAAAACCAAGAAAAAAGAAAAAAAATGACCTACCTGGTGAGTTGAGTTGAAAAAATAAATGCAACCAAAAAAACTGAGGGATGTTTGAGGAGAGGATGAAAAGGATATGAGTGATGAATGAAAAAAAAAATCACTGACAAAATATGTGATATAAGAAAATATGTGATTTCATGTTGAGCTGGTGAAAGAAAACCAATGAGCCATCCAAAAAAAAGATATTCACTGTAAATTCAAAAAAAAAAATGAATATGCAACAAACCAAAATACTAAACCAAGTGAATAAAGTACACAAAGAGGACATTTGGAAGGTATAAAAACATAGAAATTAAAAATTAAAAGCATTGCAAAGTGAAATGTTGGAGAGTAATTGGCATTATAATGGAGTGTATGCCGGTTGATTGAATGATTTGTGAATCAAGGGAGGGGAGTGCCAGTGGTGATTCAGGATCCTCTTCTTCATAAAGATCATTCTACTCATCCTTTAAATCAGCTAGAATATTGTGGAGTATTAGGCAAGTCAAGATCCAATGATTTGCAGTTTTGATCTCCAATTTTTTTTGAAATTGGATTCTGAGCTCCCGAAGACTAGAAAATTGTCCCTTTAAAATACCTATAGCATGTTCTATTTGTACTCTTGATTGTGCAATGTGATAATTAAAGGCAGTTTTGGGGTCATTTTCTGAAGTTGAACCACGGAAAGCAGGTATAATGTACTTTCCACTTGCATATGCTGAGTCTGCAAGGAGGTACTGAGATTTGTCAAAGTATGAGTCAGGGGATTGAGAAATCCTCATTCTTTGAAAGAGGGAAGAGTCATGACATGATCCAGGGCAGCCACTGTGAAAAGCAATAAATTTTTTATTGACATCACATACAAGTTGAACAGCAATAGAGTATCTAGAAAGAAGATAAAAAGTTAGATTGTGAAAGATGAGAACTTGGAGAAGATTTTGAAGAAACCTTTTTTTGCGATCAAAATAATGGTTTCCATCATGAGCAGGCTTTTGACTCAAAGGGATGGTTGTGCCATCAACAAAACCTATACAGCCAGGGAAACCTTCAGCTTGCATAACTTGAGAGGATTCAAGTTGCTGTTCTGGAGTTGGCCAAGCAAGAGTTTGAGCCCTGAGGGAAAGGATAGAAATCATACAGCGCTTGGATATAATATCACAGTACCATATCCTATGTTAAAGAGATTATCCAAGCGTCTTACGGCAGCACCATTTCTATTTGAGCCAAAGCGACATAGAGCAACAGCAAGTTGGATGGCAGGGTTACGCTGTTTGTTATGAGAATTGTTATTGAAGATAGGATGTTCAGAAATGAGTTGATAAAGTTTGAAGAAAGAATTGTGTGAAGTTTAAATGAGGAATGTTGAGAATGGAGGCCAGATAATATCGGGGATCCTGATAAAGATTTGGCCCCCTGGTGATGATGTAACGCTTTTTGGAAAGAAAACACATATAAGCTAAAGCATCTTCCAAATCAGAGTCAGATTTATAGTAAAGAACTAAAATAAAAGTGATAGCATTCATTGTTGAGTGAAGTTGTAAATTTTGACCCCACCCCACTCCTCTTTCTACCCTTATTACTACAGCTAACCCCTTCTTCATCTCTTTCTATCTCACCTTATTGTTCTTGATTGAAAAATTTACCCATCTCTCTCACACCACATCACTTACTACCCTCTCCAACCCACCCTACCCCTTTATCTCCTGATTTAACTCCTGCTTCTCTGAATACCACCCCTTTTGCTCTTCACCAAAATATACCCTTTTAATCTTCCACACCACCCATTTTATCTTCTATCTCACCCTATTTACTCATTAATGAGAAAAGGGTGTGAAAAGGGGAGAAAAAATAGTTTTTTGATTGAGAGAGGATGAAAAGGGATGTAGAGGAAAGTACAAAAACTGGAGAGGGAATAGAACATGGGATAAGATAATAAGGGGTAAGGGAGCAAGAAGATGTGAGGGGAGAAGAATAGGATCTATGAGAGAGGAGAGAATGAGAAGGAAGGTGAGTTGTTAAACTTAATTAAAAATGTATGTATATATATATATATAATATTAAAAGACAGGGAACATTTAACAACCTGAAACAAAAAAAACCACTAAAATAGTGCAGTATTCATTGGCCATTTGTTTCATTATCATTTAAATTTCTCCCTTAATATTTTGATATGTTGGAGATATAATTAAGTTTTTTTTCTTAATTAATACCTGAATTCAAATTTATGTTGAATTCATTTAGAATAGTAATGTGCCTTACACATATATCTTATGGCTTAAAGATATTTAATTATATGCAGTCATAAAATTTGAATAAATATTTATTTTTTTGAGAATTTTACTTATAAAATGCAAAGAACAATATCTGTTCACTAAGTATTTTTCTTAAATTTTTTTATGATATTAGGTGATTGCCCTATATATTGATAGGTAAAAAAATATGCATATTTATTTAAAACAGATTTTATTTCATCTCATATGAGATGTTTACTTTTTATCAATAACTCAAAAAAAAACATGATTTTTTAAAATATTATCCATTTTCCAGCCATTTTTAGGCTGTGGGGTACCTTTATTTCAATATTTCTTAAAAATTTCCTATAAGTCAGATATCATGATTTTTTGTAGTAATTTTCAACTGCTTCTTCAATCAATATTCAAGTTTTCTTCAATGTATTCTCAAAGTGGGTTCAACCTTTGTTGTTGATTGTTTCATCACTTCCCCAATGTGTGCTAAATTATATATGAATTACGGTTCAAGGTTGCAGACTTGCTAGCAAGTCCACCCCCATATTGCATGGTGATAATTGCAGATGCCATCTTTATGTCTCTCTTCACTCTATGCTACTTAATTTTGTTGGCAAACACATAAAAATTTTTTCTATCTACACACCCCACCTAATCATTTGGTAGAAAATTCCCGCTTCCCACTCATCACTTAAACCTTCTCCCAACAACCTTTTCTACTAAAAATAATGAAGCACCTCTCCACTCGAAAAAGGAAAATTGATCTGTCAAAGTGTAATTTTAACATTATTAAATTTATAGTGCATATATCCAGCTTTTATGTGATTTAAAGCATATTTATCAATTATTTCACTCTAATAATGACAAAGACAACTTAAGACCACTTAATACATTATTTTCCCTTAATTCCAAGGTACTTAAGACTACCTTAAACTATTCCCACTTAATATTAAGTACATAAATCTTATAAAAGGTGGGTATATGCATGTATAAAGATATTTATTTGGCATATACTGTGGTATATGACTTATTTTACTTATGTACACTTAATAGGGTGTGTCAAACATTACCATATACACCATTCAAGAATGCCTAAAAATAGATACCAAGTAAGTTATTTTTATTTTAAGTAAATACCCCATTAACAGGTATACTTCAACAGTACACTTTTCCCCATACACACCATATGTTGGGTACATCCAAGCCCCTCAAGCACTTCTTCCCCTAAACTTAATTAGTCAGAATTAGGTACACACACTCCCATACCATAAAATGTCTCTTCACCTAATCCTTAGGTGATTATTTATACACACACAGTATACTGTGCATAAAGTCTTAGGCCCCCCTAACATCATACACTAACCCTTACTTCCTCCCACCCTCGATTACTCTTTCTATTATTTCTTTCTTCCAAACACTAACATGAATCCTTCACTTGTCAACAGCTTCAAACAAATACTGATGCTCTAGCTCTTTATCTTTTGGTTGAGTCTTATCCAGACTCTTCTGATGCTGACTTTGATTTTTTTTATATGAGTCACCTGTTACAGAACCGCTAACTAATTTCATGAACCCCATCCATTTGCCATCAACCACATTATACACTTGAAAAACTTTCTGAATTACCTGAACCCAGTCTTCAGCAAATGTTCGAAACTACTTATCATGGTTTTAAATACCTACATGATTCTATTCATGATCATTCTATTTACCACAACAATTCTCATTGCCCAAAGAGGGACCTTGAAACACAAATCTCTGTGGCACTTTGCCAATTTGGTTCAAATGGGAATGGTGCTTCCATAACTCATCTTGAAAACCTTTTCATTATAAGTCATAGAAAAGTAGATTAATACACCAAGAGAACCATCAAAGCTATTTTTTCAATTCAATCACAATTCCTCACATGACCCACTAAGGAGATTAGACTGGAAAACTCACAGGTCATGAAAAATGAAGGATTCCCTGGATGTATTGGTTTTGTTGATGGCACAACCATTCCTTTGAGCCAAAAGCATAAAAATGATGGAAATAATTATTTTAATAGGAAAAAGTGGTCAGTGCTTATCTATATCTTACATATTCTTACATGTAATACTAATCCTCTCTTACTTTTTCTTTTTTCAGGTATTCTATTTCTCTCAAATTGGTTTGCAATATAAATAAGAAGTTTATTGTATTTCATTTCAGCTTTCCTGGTGCTTGCCATGACTCTTCAGTTTTTCAACAAATGATGATTTCTCAAAACCCTGAGAATAACTTTGATGAAAATTAATATCATCTTGATGACTCTTCTTACACCAGTGGTACATATGCAATCCCAGATTTTGTGGGGCTGGTGATAAAATAGTGAAAAATTAAAATTTTATATTTCAAAAGAATACCTTAAGCTCACTTATGATATTTATCTTTATCCTTTTTCTTTGACTATGCTCTTCTGTTGAATATCTATCATCATCAATAATCACTTGTTCAGTATGAGTAGTTTTATCTAATAGCCTTTCAGAATTCATACATATTAATCCAAAAGATATAAATGATAGATAATACTGGAAGTTTTTTTAGAGTATCTTTCTTTCTTCCTCATTAGACCAGTACTTAGCAGATGTAAGCTGGCCTTGAGTATCTGGATTGAGCTTATGGACATCACATTGTAAAGGATGCTATTGACAACATTCACAAGTTGAAGGGAATCTCTTTACTCTGGTTTTTATAACACAATAGTAACTGGACCTTTCACAATGAGTGCAAGTAATGAAGTATCCCCTTGTAAGCTTATATTCTTTTTACTATGATATTTTGAAGTAGATGATGATGATGGTAGAGATGTCATATTGAGAAGCTATAAAGGACTAGGTAATATTTTTGAATGTTTCTAGAAAGGACAATATGAAATCTTTGAATTTTTCTAAAAATCTACTATGATTTTTGGGGGGAAAGAACTACCTTTTATATATTCCACACTCATATTTCTTTTAATCTTTTTATTTTGAAATTTTTTGTTTTTTTGTACCATCTTTAGGATTGAGACCTATTTTGTTGGGTGTTTTTTGGATTACACACTTTCTGCTTAACATGCAAGTAAATGCATTTTTCATGCATTTTTAATCTTCAAAGAGAGATTTTTTGTCTTTTAATTGTGTATATACATTTAAAAAAAATTTCAACCAAAACACACAAAGAAAAAAAATAGAAATACCCTCCCCTACCAAATCATAAAGAAAAAAATGGCAATACCCTCCACAGCAATATACCCTGGGAGGGGGTCAGGATTGCCAAATTCTCATTTTTGATTTCATAAATGAATAAATAAAGGTTCAAAAAATATAATCAACCAAGTAAAAGTAATGGAATTCAGAATACTACCAGTCAATGATTTCAGATACTTCCAAAGCCAAATAATACATTGACATGGAATTGTATTGTGAACTCATTCAATCAATTAATTGTTTGAATGATTACCTTTATACAGAAGCAAGGCCAAATGGCCCATTACTTAAAGTTGATGATTATCTTTAATGATTGATTAATTATAAATTTAATAAATAAAAATGAGTCTTTGGAACTCCTTTATTTACCATACTTAGCCTTCCTCCCTTCAGCTTTACTTTTAATTGAACCTTCTTTCCTCACTTTACTTACCCTCTTTATCAAATTCTGGTTGATCTGAAAAGAGTAACCATAATGAGTAATCTTTTCTCAAGATTCTTACCCAGGAAGAGCTTGATTTGTTAGATTTTTGTCTTGTGAAGAGTTCTAAATTGCTTCAACCAGACTGAAAAAAAAACTTACCAAAAACTCTTGGAAACAGCCTAAAAATGCTCTGGTAATGTTTCTGAACCAATTTGAAAAATAAAAAAATAAAAATAAAAATAAAAAAGTTATTAAAAAACACTTGAAAATGTGCTGGGAATTATTCCAGCACGTTTCTCAGGCTAAAAAAAATACTTACCAGAAATACTTGGAAACAGTCATGCAATTCTCCTTCCAGATTCCCCCAACTCTCTTCCTCTTTACATCTTTTTCAGCCCTTTCATCAAGTTAAGTTTGTTTCTTTTTCTTCACAGCCTCTTTCAGCCAGGCTAATAGACTTACCCAGTAAAATAATTAATTACTTACTGGGATGAAGCCATGCCTTTTATTTCTTATGATATTATTAAATATATTATATTTACTTTATTATTACTTGCAATGAACTTACTAATTACAACAAGTAAATTTAGTAAATATTTAAAATTAATAATAATTTCCCTCATATTTTTATTCCAAAACACTGTGCTCAATAACAGGTTGGAAGATAAAATAAAAATATATTAATACTAAATTTTAAGAATTCAAATTCATTTATTTAACAATTTAAAATTCTATGGATACAAAAATTTGTATTCAAATTATTTTATATTAAGTGTGACTTTTAAAAAGTGAACTCTCAAAGTATATCAAATGAATTGATGTATAGAAAAAATATATTTTATTGATGAATCCTTATAGTTCACTTTTGTTACTTGAGATTTCTTATTTTTGAAAATGCTTTAATCTCACACTCCTGCATTGTAGGTTTTAACTGTGTGTTCTCTCTCTCTCTCCTTTTTCCTATAAAAGGCCTTCCCTTTTGTGCTGTTTTATTCATTCCTTATCACTTACAATCTATTATATACAAGCAAAATCATTTCTATTACTACTACTTCTGTTTTAGTACTTACAGTTACGTAAATCTAAATCCCATAAGTAATAATAATATTATTTCTTTACCTTTTAATTGAGTAATTAATCATAAAAGATAAAAACTACATACCTGTTTTGAACTCCTTGAGTTATACACCTTCTCTGCCCTTTGGACCACCGTAAAATCTTCTAGACCATTAGAGCCCCTTAAAAGTTGGGGGCCTTTCCAGATTGTTGATGGCACATTGTTATCTTGAAGCTGGCAACCAAGGTACTATCAATGTTGAGGTACCAGTAAGGATGAGTGGACAACAAAAATGACAAACTTCATTGACCATGTGACTTATTTTTTTTGCTGCAACCAGGAATCAAACGCACTCCAAAACTTAGGTTCATATATTGGAAATAGTCGTAGATAGTTGTGGTAATTATATTAATTACTATTTATGGGTCATTTTGCACGTTTCATTGTCTAAGTATATCTTTTTTACTCAGCACTCTGTAAGTGGCATTAACTTGCTCATTTTACATGGGGAGGTGCCTGGTAAATAAAATAATTTTTTTTCCTAGTTGACCAAGATAGAACTATATTGTTCTTAGTCCTAGAAGTAATATTAAAATTAAATGAATTATTTTATATTTTTTTTGTTTATTTCAGTTGACCTCTGTCCTGATAACTAAGAAATTATATCATTGCTTCAGTTGACAAATTGTCCTGGAAGTAAAATAATAATATTTAAAAATAGTTGAATTGATTATATTAAAATTATTTCAGTTGACAATAGATCCTGGTAATTAAATTATTTCAGTTGACATTAAGTCCTGGTAATTAGAATTATTCTCAGTGACATTAAGTCCTGGTAATTAAATTCTTCAGTTGACTTTAAGTTCTGATAATTATCAACATATACATTACTAATTAATAAATTATTTTATTATTTCAGTTGATTTATTTCAATCCTGGTTATAAAAATTATCTTAATTAATATAAATTGTGATTATTATTTCAGTTGATTTTTGTCCTGAAAAACAATTATATTTTAATTATTACAGTTGATTACAAAATCCTGATAATTACTTATATACTAAAAAAAAATTTCTTTTATTTTTCTTTAAATAAAGTAAAAATAATAACTGATTAAATTGTAATATTTCTTTCTCTCAGTTCAGGTTAATTACAACTATGACTGATCAAGGTGCTTCTGCTGGCCATGATGAGGAACTGGATTTAATTGATTATGATAAAGCTTCTTCTGTAAGTTCTCCTTTGACTACAAAACTGGCTCAAATTAATCAATTACTGGACCAATCAGGATTTTCAAATGCAGGAGATAGTGATATTAGGGGGTATCAAAGTTAGAAATTTGTAATTATTTAAAAGGAATTTCACAGCACAAAAAGAAAGCCACAAACTTGAAATTAACTCTCAATAAAAAGGTGTTTTTGGGGCACAATATGTTATATTTTAAAAAATAGTCATGGTTGATTTGGTGGAAAAAAGAGGTATTTTGAAATGGAAGATTTCTAACTTTGATACCCCCTATTAGTGGAGACAACTGCTCAGGATCAAAAGCCTTCAATCACCTGCCCAGAAGAGCTTCAAAAAGGCTTAAAATTAAAAAAGATGCCCTTGAATCAGCAATTCAGAAATATCTCCACTCACATCAAAGAGTTGAGGTCAGAAAGTAACAAACTGGGGTCAAAAACAGACTCTCTAGAAGACAAGGTAAGAAAAATAGAGTCCTTCCTTCAAGAGAAAAGGAAACCTCCCTCTACCCCAAAAGCCCTTCCACAATTGGCTCCCCAGAAACAAGTAAAGATGGAAGTCTCAAAGTGGAAGTGGGATTGGCTGAACACCCAGTGGGATTATTTGTCCCAGCAAAAACAACAACAAGTACCTCAGGCAGGTCCTTCAAGAACCAATCAGTTCAACCCCACACCTCCTCACCCCTATCAAGGAGGAAGAAAGAGAAAAAACAATCACATTCAATTCTTTCCCAAGCCATGGTTAGCCCCTCTATTGAATCTCAAGTACCATTTATTGTTACTGATTTAGCTCCTTCAGGTAATTCTGGAAGAGGAGATGAGACTGTGAGACAAGTAGAGACGGAGAATAGTAGATAAATTGCTCAATATTCTAATGTATCTAATCCTTTGGTTTTGATTGCTACTTCAATGATAAATCCTGATATGGCTATTATTGATGAGACACTTGATCCTGAGTCTTATGAGAATCTGGAAAGTTATTCTGTTTCCCTATTAAGAAATACTCCAGATGTAGCTAACATTAATGATGAATATTTGAGGTATATTATTTCTAAACAAAATAATATAATGAACAACATGCAATTAACTCAGAAATTTAATATTTTGTTAACTGAACAAGGTTATCAAGCATTGAGGAGTGAGTTACAGAGAGTCTCTGATGATTTGTTTCATTACAAAGTAACTCATTAAAAGAAAATTGCTTTATGGAAAAATTTCAAGAATGATCTGTATAAATTAAAAGATACTGTGTCTATCTATTTCCAGGAGCTAGAGGGACATAAGTTGGACTTAAAAAAATTAGGTGACCATTATTCATATTTACAAAATAAGAACCAGTTATCTTTTGCAACCATCAATGAGAGCTTATCTAGTATTCCAAGGGTGAAAACTAGTTTAACAACCATTGAAGAGAAATTGAATTCATTGTTACATGATCAAAAGTTTTCTGACATTTTTTTGAAAGAACCTTTTGTGCAGGATACCCCAATTTTACCTGTTCCTAGCTCATCTAAAGTAAAATTAATTCCTGAAATGCCTGAAGATATCACTGAGTTTCCATCAAAACTTGATGATGTACCTGGATCATCAACAGAAGGATTAAACAATGAGATTACTTCCCAATTGGAGAAATTAAATCTCCTTCTTACTCAGAAGAAAGCTTTTAATAAGGAGACTACTTCAAATCAAAAGAAATGGCCAAAATTTGACCAGTATCCAAATTTTGATGGTAACTCTTCCTCTGATTGGCAACAGTTCATTTTCAGGATTGATAATTTAAAGAATTCTTATAAACTCCCAGATGAGAAAATTTTGTCAAAATTAATTTCTTTATTTACCAATGTACTCTTGGATAAAAATGACTACTCATGGGAAGATTGGAAGAAATTAATTAGAGCACAATTTGGTGGTTCCAAGTTTAGGATAGCTCAACAAAGGCAGTATGAAGAAACTAGATATAGCTCTTCTACTGAAAAAACTATTGAGTTCCTGTTAAATCTTGTGAAAATCTTGAGGGCAATGGACCCAAATATGGAGTTTGAGTTATGGAAGGACAGGATCCTCTATAAATTACCTATGTCATCTGAGAGACTTAATAGTTGCTAGGACTGAGCTCTCAATAGAACTTTCTTCTTTCATTAAGACTTCTAATGAGATCCTTCTAAACAAGAAGTATGATTCTAGAAGATTCATTTCTAGAACTTTATTGGAGAAAACCTCCAATTACCAACTAAAACCTCTGGAAAATTTTGGTAAACCTTCTTCCCCTGTTGCACCCAAAAAATATGCAACAAACACTTTCTTCAAACGCAGAAAGCCTTAGTAGAAAGGCCATGTTTGTGACAAGAAGATAAATCATGTTGAAAAGACAGAGGAAGATGCTGATGACACAATAGCACTGGATGATACTTCAAGTGATTGTGCCAGCAATATTTCATATGAATCTCACCAGGAAATTTTAATGCTGGAAGAGGATATTCATTATTTAAATAATATTAATATTGAGAATAATTATTTATCTACAGTAGGGTATTCTGATATCATAAAAAACCTTGAGGACAGCTCAATTATTCTTGCCCTTCTCAAAGCACCAGTCTTGATCAATGGAAATAACATTGAGGTTGTCTTAGATTTTTGGAGCTGGAGGAAGTTAAGTATCTGAAAAATCACTTGCTTCAGTGGACCAAGATTATAAATCAAAACTTATGCCTATTATTTCTGAGAATTGGAGAGTTTATGGCTCTGTTTTGTCCCCTATTGGCAAATACAAAGCCACAGTATTTTTCAAATATAACCATGGTTTTGTAAGAGCTATATGTGATTTTGTTGTCATGAAAAATGATAACTTAAGTAGTTGGTTCATTTTGGGAAATGAAATTTTAACCAAATATGGCATAAAGTTGGATCCTTCAAACCAATGCTTCACAATGGGGATGAATGGGAAGAGAAAATTTTAAATTTCCTCCCCCAAAAAATTATTAACACCAGGATTGAACACATGTCATGCTGTAGTTCAATATAAAGGAAGATCTATAAAATAAATTCCTGCCCTTGTGTCTGAAATTGAAAATTCTTCTTTTGGAGAAAAACTTTCTGGTGAGGATGAAGATTCCATCATTAAATTGATAAAATCTTTTCTAATGGCCCTTGCTCATGGGTCACATGAATTAGGATTGGTAAAGGAATAAATGACACTTTCATTATCTTGCCCATTAACAGAAATACCACCTAGTTTAAAGAAGAATCCTTATCCTTCTTCTCCCACAAAGAGAAAATATATTGAAGACAATATCTCTACCCTTTTAAAAATGATTATTATTGAAAAGGTAGTTGAAACACCTAAACATTGTGTTATCTCACCTGTCCTAATTTTTTATGAGAAAGAAAAAGCCAGGTTATGTGGTGATTATAGAGCATTGAACACTTATACTGTTTATGATATCTATCCTTTACCCAGAATTAGCTTTATACATGCTACCCTACAAGGTGCTATTTATATTAGCTGTTTGGATGGTAACAAGGGATATCACCAGGTACCTGTTGAGAAAAATTCTCAGAATTTTCTGATGATTGCTACTCATATGTGTATTTATAAGTATGTTAGGATGCCATTTGTCCCAAAAATTCCCCTTCAGTTTTTCAAAAAGTTATGGATAACACATTCTATCAAGAAATAATTGAAGGATGGCTGATAATTTATATTGATGATATCATCATATTCTCTAAAAAATTTGAGGACCATCTTAACCACCTGTGTGAAGTGTTCCATAAGATGGATGAGATAAATATTAAACTTGCTTTGAAGAAATATAATTTTGGTTTTCATTCCTTAAAAGTGCTTGGTCATGTTGTCTCAGGTTTACAGATATGTGTTGACCAGAACAAAGTGGCAGCCATACAGCAGGTGAAGGCTCCTAACACAGTTAGAGAGCTCCAGAGTTTTTTGGGAATGTGTGAATACTATAGAAAGTATATTTAAAATTACCAAGTCATAGCATTACCCCTTACCCAATTGACTATGAAAGATGTTTATTATTCCAGGAATTGTGAAAGACAAAGAGCTTTTGACACTATGAAACATTGTTTGATGTCAGCACCAATTTTTGCTTTACCTTACTTTAATCAACCTTTTGTTTTATACACTGATGCCAGTTTTATTGGTCTTGGTGCTTCCCTCCATCAAAAACAAGTGATAAATGATAAGGTATCAGAAGTAGTAATTTGTTATATTTCAAGAACCTTGAGAAATAGTAAATTGAAATATGGTGCCACTCAACTAGAGTGTTTAGAAGTTGTGTGGGCTTTAGAGAAGCTACATTATTATCTGTATGATCAGAAATTTGAACTTGTCACTGAATGCAGTGCAGTTAAATCCCTCTTAAACTTGAAAACACCTAACAGACATATGTTCAGATGGAAGCTAGCTGTTCAAGAATACAGAGGGGGGATGACAATAATTCATAGGGCTTGTATTGTTCACTCAAATGTAGATATGTTATCAAGGTTACCTTTGCTAAAAAATGACTTAAATCCCGCATATGTTCCTGAAGATGAGATAGTTCATATTCATGGAATATATGTGGTTGATATGGAGGAAGAGCTATTACTGCTTATTCTGGATTCATATGATAAGGACATTGACTTAAAAAATTTATATACCATATTAAATGATCCAAAGAATGCTTCAATACAAGCATTAATTAAAACCCTTCCACCAAAGTACCAGAAGGCTTTGGAAAAATGTAAATTTTCAATTGATGAAGGATATCTATATTATAGAAGAAAGTTGAGTAATTTTATTGTTATTCCTCCTTCTATGAAAGATATCACCTTAAAAATTTGTCATGGTAACATATTGGCTGGACATTTTGATCTTGAAAAAACAATTATCAGAATTAAAAACACTGCTTGGTGGGTTAACATGTCTGAAGACACCAAACTATATGTTGAATCCTGTGATTCTTGGCAAAAATCAAAAAGATTGACTGGTAAAAAAGCTGGATTAATGCAAAATATTGAGACTCCTGATGCACCATGGCAGATGATAAACATGGAATTTTTAATAGGATTAACCATTTCTGGGAAAGACAGTTATAACTCTTGTTGGGTTATTGTGGACAGATTCACAAAAATGTGTAAATTTATCCCTACTCACAAAGATGTTTCCACTAAAGAATTAGCTTTCTTCTGGTGTTCTCATATTTTTAATACTGCTGGATTTCCAAAAGCCATAATCTCTGATAGAGACCCTAAATTTACTTCTGAATTCTGGATGTCTCTGATGGATGTTTATGGCTGTGATATGAAACTTTCTACTGCCCATCACCCCCAAACTGATGGATTAGCTGAAAGAATGATTCAAACTTTGGAGGACATGATAAGAAGGTATTGTGCATTTGGCCTTGAGTACAAAGACAATGACAGATTTACTGATGATTGGATTACCTTACTCCCTGGTTTGGAATTTGCTTATAATAGCACTGTTCATTCTGTTACTCAGAAAAAGCCTTTTTAACTCTGGCTTGGATATGTTTCAAATACTCCTTCCCAAATTCTCAATAATAAAATACCTAAATTGGATTTACATCCTGGTGTAAAATCTTTTCTTCAAATGCAACAACTTTGCAGAAGTCATGCTCAAAAATTTATTGAAAAATCCTTTGAATATGAGAAGAAGAGATGGGACAAATCCCATAAGTAATACACTTTTAAAAAGGGTGATGAAGTACTGATTTCTACAGTCCACTTCAATCTACAAGGTAATAACAAATTGAAAGACCAATTTTTAGCTCCATTTTTTGTCAGAAGAATTGTTGGTGATAATGCAGTTGAAGTTATCTTGTATGCTCCATATGACAGAAATATCCTGTTTCTCCAATATCACTTTTGAAACCTTACACATCCAATAGTGATTTATTTCCCAAAAGGAGGGGAAGTCCAAAGAAAACCCCTAATGAAATCACTGAGACAGCAGAAATTGATATGATTCTAAATGAAAGAATAGTTACTTCTGAAAAAGGTACAGAATACTTATTGAGATTCAAGAATAAATCATCTGAATATGATTCTTGGATACCTGGGAAGGAGATATTTAATCATCCTACTCTTCTAAATAAATATAAAAAGAAAAAATCATAGCATTTTTTTATTGTTTTTTTAGAGTGAGGAAGTGTCATCCAGGCTACTAGGCTTACCCAGTAAAATAATTAATTATTTACTGGGATGAAGCCGCACCTTTTATTTCCTATGATATTATTAATTATATTATATTTACTTTATTATTACTTGCAATGAACTAACTAATTACAACAAGTAAATTTAGTAAATATTTAAAATTAATAATAATGTCCCTCATATTTTTATTCCATAACACCGTGCTCAATAACAGGTTGGAAGAGAAAATAAAAATACATTAATACTAAATTTTAAGTATTCAAAGTTATTTAGTTAACAATTTAAAATTCTATTAATACAAAAATTTAATTCAAATTATTTTATACTAAGTGTGACCTTTAAAAAGTGAACTCTCAAAGTATATCAAATAAATTGATATATAGAAAAAATATATTTTATTGATGAATTCTTATATTACATTTTTATTATTTTCAATTTCTTATTTTGTAAAATGCTTTTATCTCACACTCCTGTATTGTAGGTATTAACTCTGTGTACTCTCTCTCTCTCCTTTTGTCTAAAAGGCCTTCCCTTTTGTTCTGTTTTATTCATTCCTTATCACTTACAATTTATTATATACAACCAAAATCATTCTTATTACTACTACTTCTTCTTTAGTACTTACAGTTACGTCTATCTAAATCCCATAAGTAATAATAATAATATTTCTTTACCTTTTAATTGAGTAATAAATCATAAAAGATAAAAACTACGTACCTGTTTTGAAATCTTTGAGTTATCCACCTTCTCTGCCATTTGGACCGCTGTAAAATCTTCTAGACCATTAGAACCCCTTGACAGCTTCACATGTTCCTCATTTCTCTCTCATAGTCGCTTCCAACATTTACCTAAGGTAATTGGTACCTGATCCTGCTTTTCTTTTTACTGACTTTTTCTTCTTTATTTTTTTTTCCTTTTTTGGGGGTTTTTTTTTGCCAAATTTCTCTGGAAACAGTACAAGAACAATTCTAGACTGTTTCCAAGAGTTTTTGGGAAGTTTTTTTTTCTAGCCTTGTAAATGTGCTAGAAGCATGCCCAGCATATTTCCAAGTGTTTTACTAACTTTTTTTTTGTTTTTGTTTTTTTTTCCAAATTGATTTGGAAACTGTTCCAGAAAATTTCTAGACTGACTACTCCAATCCTTTCCTTACCAAAACTGCCTTTGATAACAGAACCTTCACCAACTCCTTCACTCTCTTATCCTTCTCTTGCCCCCTTCTTATCCATCCCATAAATTTCTCATCTGCCAATTCCACCTTGTCTAGGATTTCCCCCTCTTCAAAGTCCCCCCTTAAAAATGTCTCCCCAAAAGTGTGTAGTTAGTCTGGTGCTGGGCACAATTAAGGATGTCTTGATAGCTCATCAGGTTTTCCACTTTTCTTCCCTTTTCAGAATGTAACAACAAACTTATTCTGCTTAGCAATTCTTCCCAGAAGGCCTTCCAGTGATTGAACTTTTTGTGGTTAGGAAGGTTTCCAGGTTTATATGATCTGTGTAAATAATAACTTGTAACTGGTGAGGCCCAGTGCCAGGTGCATATAGCTTCTACCATTTCCAATAACTCCTTATCATATATTTCATAGTTTAATTTTGTGCCTAGAAGTGTTTGTGACAAATAAGCTATTGGGTGCAAGACATTTTTGGAATTGTATTGAGATAAAACTGCATCTAGTTTAAAATCTAAGCAGTTGAATTCCAGAAAAAATGACTTTAATAAGTCAGGGATTTGGAGAATAAGGCTGTAAAAAAGTTATCTTTTCAGGAAGTCAAACACATCTTGTTGACTAATCATCCAGATTGATTTGGCTTCCTTCTTTTTGAGGTCATGCAATTATCAGAAAATGTGGGAGTAAATTTCAACAAAATAGTGGTAAAAATGGCAAAGCCTAGGAATGACAGGAGCTCCTTTACTGATGCTGGTGTTGGCCATTCTTTTACTGCCTTTATTTTCTCCTGATCCATTTGCACCTTATTTTTTGAAATGATAATACCCAAGTAGGGGATTTCACTCACTGAGAAGACTCATTTATCTTGTTTTAGCCATACCTGGGCCTCCCTCAAGCACTGGAAACAGTCCTTTACACATATCTGATGTTCTTCCATTAATCTGGAGTAAATAAAGATGTCATCCAGGTATACCACTACATCTATTCCTATTCTGTCTCTGAAGATGCTGTTGGTTAATTGTTGGAAATTTTCTGGTGCATTACATGGACCAAATGGCATTACCAACCATTTAAAATGACCAAATTTAGTGCAGAATGCCAGTTTTGTGTTCATTGCCTTCTTTTACACATAGGTTGTGGTAAGCTGCTCTAAGATCTAGAGATGTGAAGATCTCTGCACCTTGAAGACTATAAATTGGCTCACCAGTAAAAGGAAGGGGATATCTGTTATTTACTATCAGTGCATTTAACCTTTTTAAATCCATGCAAGGTCTTAGTGAACCATCCTTTTTTCCTGAAAAGATCATATGGGCACCCCAGGGAGATTTTGATTCTCTAATAAAACCATTCTTTAAATCTTCATCAATCATCTCTTTTTAGCACTGATGACTCTAGGGTTGATTATGGGATTATGCAGATAAATTGAGGGATTGCACCTGGCATAAGATCAACAGAAAATTTGTATGGTTGATGAGGTGGTAGAGTCTTGACTTCTCTATCTTCAAATAGCAGTAAGTATTCCAAAAATGCTTCAGGGACCATTTCCTTGAGTCTTTCTGTTGGTTTTGAGGGCTGGACCTTAGCTGGAATCTTGGTGGATATTTCTAAAGCTGTTGCATTGCATTCCAGTTTGTCCTATTCCTCCAGGGCCCCCTCCAAGTCCTGAAACTCAGCATCAAGAGAAAGTGTTAGTTCTTGTGGCAAGTCTACTGATGATAATGAAACACCAGGAGACTCTCCAGGAGGGGCCCCTAGCCCCTGAAGAGGCCAGGGGACAATTTCTTTCTCTGTGCCATCCACCTTTTCATCTTCTGCCATCCCTTTTCTTTGTTGAGCCTTTTCCTCTTCTTGGTGCACTTTACCCCCTTTCTGCTCCTCCCCGGTGCTTCCTGTTGGTCTCCCATCCCCAGCCTGCTCCTTAAAATCAAGAGGAAGCATCAGTTCTTGTGGAAAGTTAACTTATGATAACAAAACATCAGAATACTCTCCAAGATGGGCCCCTGACCCCTGAGGGAGGCAGGGATTTGATACTTTAGCACCAGAATCTCCTTGCCTTCCCATATGAACCTTCTTTTCATTCCAATCAATTTGTGGGTTATATCTGTCTAACCATGTTATTCCCAGTACCATGTCATACTGGTCCTTTAGGTTTGTCTCATATTCCCTGCAGTGAGACTTCCTTTGGTTACACCAGAGCCTGCAAAAAACCTTCTCTCTTACTTCTCCTCCCCCACCTGGGGATCTGAAAAACATAATTATATGCCTAGGGTGTCCAATTTTTCTTTTTTCAGTTTATTTCTCTGTAAAAACTTGTTAGAAATAAAACAGTCTAGTAGGGCTCATACATTTGTGGTTTTGTCAAGGGTCATTGAAGGAAATTTTAGTATAATGTGATTATCATTTACTTCATGTGGCTTACATGCTGATAATTCTTCTACTAAGTTGCCCTTATCCTTTCCCTCTAATCTGCTTGCTGAGTGCACAATTTTTACTCCCAAGTACTTTCTTTTACCTGCGCTTTTCCTGTGCTATCCTCAAACTCACTAACCCTTATTTTTCCCCTACACTCCCTTACCAGATGGCCACCACTCCCACATCAGAGGCACAGCCCTCTACTCATACACCTCTGGGATTTCTCATCAGATAACCTTTTTTCTCTACTAGCACTGTGTGCATTTACTGATTTGATGTCCATGGTGTCTGGTTCCCTGGCACTGGCCCCGCTTGATGAGGCATAGTTGTGCTACTGATGAGTGCCACTCCAACCATCCATTTGCTGATGTGTAAACTTGTTATTGATTTGGATGGCCAGCTTCATGAGCACTTGGAGGGAGTTTGGATGAGGGTGACTGATTAGGGCATTCCTGATTTTTTGAAAGAGCCCATTTCTGAAGTGAATCATGAGTTCTCCTTCTCCCCATGTTTTAATGTAGCTGGAATGGCCCCAGAATTGTGACACATACTCGGAAACAGAGTGTTTCTGTAGCAACTGTTTGAGAGAATGCTCTGAGGTTGTGGCCACATCAGGGTTGACAAAGGCCAGCTAAAAATCTGCCATGAAATGACAGAAAGTTTTTTCTAACTCACCATTTTCAAGGATCTCATTTTTATATGGCCTTTCCCAGCATGCCACCTCATCTGTGAGGTAGGAGATGGAAAACCCAATTTTCGATGGCTCATCTGGGAAGTGATGACTTTTGAGCAGGAAATAAGGGTTTTCCTGTGATGTGTACTGATCCACCTGGTGTAGACAATCCTATAGTACTAGCTTTAGGACTTCTCCAAGGGAGCTAGAGAAACCACAGAGAGAAAATCCCCTGTCCCTTGGAGAAATACCAGGTGAGATTAATTTGCTACAGTAAATTGGAGACTGTTACTATATCACTTCTAAAAAATTCTTGACTGCTTAACAAGTCAAGAAAGTAGCCCAGATGACTAAAAATCAAATAAAACCTGGAATGAAGAAAGATCCACACCAGAAAATCAAAACACTGTGCACTTTTTGCACATAAAACAGCAATAATACTTGATGCAGATTGCAAAGCTACACCAGAGAAGCCAGTTTCCAAAGTATAGTTAAATGAAGAGCTCACCTTGCAAAAAACACAGCCAAATGTGGCCAAAAAACAGTGAAAACAGAGTAATAAACAGTGATCTAATTACCAGATGGTTGTATGATAATTAAAGTTTCCCCAAACTGTCTTATTAAGTATGTACACACAGACCCCCATCTAAAAATCTACTCTACAGAAACTAATTTGATGTTTCCGCCAGCCAAATTGCATAAAAACCCTCTAAAAAAGCTCCCCAGAATGCTACAGTAGAGGTGGGCAGGCCCCCTGAAGCCAGAAAACCACTAAAAACAATTAAAAAACCAGAAAACAACAGAAAACACCTTAAACCTTAAAATATACTAAAAAATCAAGGGGACATAAAATGTAGAGAAAAATAAGGGCTATCTAATGGTACTAAGCACTTAACCTGTCAGCCTAAATATCCTTAGGACTGAGTATTTCTTATGCTTAAAATAAGATAACCTTAACTAGATTAAGCTTATATCTTAAAAATAAGGTTAAAATAATAATATATATTATTTTATTATATATATATATAATTATTATTCTATTATATAATTTATAATAGTTTAAATAGCTTATCCATGGCCTAATAATACTTATTAAGGTGTTAATGGAGTCATAATATACTTATCTTAAGTGATATGAAGTAATTATTGACATACATAAGCTTATATGTATACATAAATCTCATATTCAGTGAAATATGCAGTATATTATGTATATTTAGGTATATAAGTGGGTTTTAGCCCCTTAATAGCCTATAACCTTTGTTTTTCTGCTTATTTTAGGTCATATGGACGAAATCAGTGGATTCACAACGCCTACAGAAGCATAGACACCTATATCAGGCGCATACACCCAGTTTGGACAACTAAAATTACTTCCTTGGATGGTTATTCACGGATTTATGGGTTGGAAATATGTTTTTGGGTTAATGTGGATGCTTGGGGATGTTATTGGGGGCTTGGACATTTTATTTGTTTCCTTTATATGCTTTTAGTTTCATTAAATCTCTTTTTGATCTTTTATTTTACCTGTTTCTTTATGGTATCCGCTTTTATCTGGGTTTTCTATTTATGGTATGACTCTGTGTTATTATTAATAGTGATGGAGGGTCCTTACTGGAGGTCTGGGTGTTGAAACTGCTTGAAGTGGACGCCATGGGGAGGTGATGGGCCCTCACAGTGCTGTAATTGCCGGGGATAGCAGTGACATCATCTGGATTGAAGGTCTGTGCACTCCAGTGGATTTGGGTATAAGTAAGGAGGGATTTTGACGGTTTATTATTATCATTCAATTACTACACTTCAAACAAACATTACACTACAATTATTAACATTCAGAAATATATTATAAAGCCCTTATAAATTGATATTATCTTTATAAAAGCTATAACTATATTTTATTCTTCTATTTTCCACCACTAGCACGCATTTAAATCCAAGTATTGTGAGTTTAATTTGAGTATAACTATTCTATTAGTCTTCCCCTGAGGTTTAATCACTAAATCATTTATTAATAAGTAGTAGGACCATAAAATAACACTATTATATCATACTTATATACTAGACTGTACTGACAATTGGGGGTCTTTCCTTATATTTTACTTATTATTTAATATAAGCCTTGGGACGTGATTTTTACCTTAGTACAACTCAAAATTAACCAAATATTTGGGTCTGCGGCATATTAGTGGGTCATCATAGCTCATTGATTGCGGAAAAGAACCCTTATAATAATTTTACTAATTTTTTATCATAAAAATTAGATATTTACAGTAGTAACTGTACCCAATATAAACCCAATTTCACTTGGTATTTGGACACCAATATAACACCCAATAAAATTGGTATTTGGCTAAAGCTTGGTAAGCTAATTATTCACCCTTATAGAGGTCTAGTTAAACTTATTATTATATTTTTAACAGATTTTTTCGAATTTTTCTTATATTTTATTTAAATAAATAAAGATATAAATTCAGGGTAAGCTCCATTGCTTTTTTATTAGTAATATAATTGCTAATATTATTTGTCTACTAATTCCACAGAGTTTTTTCCTTTTTTAGACGTAAAATATTGTTATTCTGAACAATATGAGTGCTCCTCAGGATAGTGTAAGTGAACAGCCTGCTTATAATACCAGGTCTAAAGCTAATAAAAACTTTCCAGGACATCACCATGGAGGGACAACAGTACCCCCAACCAGAAAGCATGAGTATAGAGGAAAAGGACGCCCTCTTAAAAAAGATAACTATCAAAAAGACGTCTCCTCCTCTTCAGGATCAACTGTCCCACCTGGCCAAACAGGTTCTGAAGCTAGAGGAATCAAAATCTCTCATGTTCAAAGAAGTAGAGCAGTTGCAAAACAATTGCAAGGTAGGATTTCAGCAGATGAATCAGGCAATGGCAGAATTAAAGGGAGGCCAGCCCAGTCAATCAAATCAGCAACCCCCTACCCAAGGAGGGTCCACTCACTCCCAGGAGAAAATCCTGGTAGACAAATGGAAATGGGACTGGTTTCACCAACAGTGGACAAGCCACAGTTGCAACAGGGATCCACCCCCTCATCTGACTTCCTCAGCTCACCCTTACAAGGGAAAAAAGCGCCAAAAATCAGGACTGGCAACCATCCCTTGGTAAGTAACTTACCCTCTCAGATTAGACATAATACTGATAATTACAATATAGGTAATTCTATTGATGTTAAATCTGTACAAAAAATAGAGGAGGATTTAAGAAATTTAGGTTTTAGAGTAGATACACCTGACTTGTCTTTTGTCCATAATAACAGTACTATATACAATGATAATACAGTTAATCCTCAGTTGCAACCACCTACTAGTGAGATGAGAAGTTCACAGGAGAGTGAGAGAATTGAAAAGGAGGACATGGAATATTTTAATAATAATCCAACTGTCCATAGAATTGTTTCAGCATTGTGGAATAGAATGACTGATTGTGAGGAACAGACAGTTAAGCTCACTAGTGATACAATTTCATCCTTAACATTGAACATTTCTCAATTAGCAACACGTAATAAAGAATTAGAGAAAGAACATTTGTCTCTAACTCTTAAATATGATTCATTGAGTAATAAATATAATGACCTTTCAAACAAATTTTGTGAGTTAGAAAAATTATATGAAACACACTTAAAAAAGACTGAATCAAGAACAAAGTTATCTTTTGCACAGACAAATCAAAGTGTCTCTGAGCTGCTACAAAGATTAACTAAAGTTGAGATTGAAACTGCCAATCTACTAATGAACCAGGATAATCATAAGTATAATCAATATAATAATAATCCTTTCATTGGCAAAAGTGAATCTCATTCCTTCCCTGTACCACCACAATTAAAACCATCTGGTGGTAGTGTCAAATCTGAAAATGTAAGTCACAAATCCGTGCAGGAAGAAATACAAGACCATTTATCAAAAGTAAATGAGTTGTTGAATTTACCTAAGATTAGTGAGATAAAATCCAATCAGAAGAACTGGCCTAAAATAGATCAGTACCCAACTTATGATGGGGAAGCCAGCTCTGATTGGCAACATTTTATTCAAAGAATTGACAACTTGAAATTCTCATATAAGTTACCAGATGAAGAGATAACATCAAAATTAATTTCTTTATTTAAGGATGTTGCTTTATTATGGTTTGAAGCTGTCTTAAGTAAGGGTAGAGACTACTCTTGGGCTGAATGGAAACAACTTATTGAAAAACAATTTGGAGGTTCTAAATTCAGGCTTACTCAGCAAAGACTGTATGAGAAGACTAGGTATAATCCGTTGAATGGTGACAAACCTATGGTATTTTTAATGAATTTAAACAAAATATTAAAAGCCATTGAGCCTCATATGGATTTTAACTTATGGAAAGATAAGATAATATACAAATTACCTATATCTGTCAGAGACATTGTTGTAGCTAGAACATTAAATGTTACTGAATATTCTGACTTTATTAATATTTGCAATGAAATATTATTGAACCATAAGTATGAATCAAGGTATTCCACTTATAAGCAAAATGTTGAACCTGTAAAAACTCAGAATTCAAAAACACTTCAGGAGAAGCAGAAAAAACCTACTGCACCTGTAGTACCTAAAAAGTATGAAACAAATACTTGTTATAAGTGTAACAAACCTTGGGTAAAAGGTCACAAATGTGAGAAAAACATAAATATTGTTGAAAATCAACATGAATCTGAAACTGAAACTGAAAAAAGTAAAGAATCAAGTGATTATGACAGCAATATCTCATATAGTGATGAAAATGAAGTCTGTATGTTGGAAGATGATTTGTCCATCTTTGAAAATCCAATATTAAATATGGACTCAAATGAATCTTTAATGAATTTTGAGGATGCTGAAATCATTAAGGATATACAAGCTGATAACTTTAGAATGACACCTATCACGGTTCCAGCTATCATTTCTGGTGAAAATGTTAATATAGTATTGGACACAGGAGCTGCTGGTTCAGTTGTTTCCACTAATACATTACAGAAAATTGATAGTGAATATAAGTTTAAGCTTGAACCACTTCAGAATAAAAATTGGAGAGGTTTTGGATCAGTACTACACCCCATTGGTAAATACAAAGCTGCTGTTTTCTTTAAACACCAACATGGTTATGTAAGGGTAACTTGTGACTTTGTAGTAATGGATAATACAAATTGTAGTAACTGTTTTATCATTGGAAATGATATTCTGACTAAATTTGGTGTAAAATTAGACCCTGCTAATAACAATTTTACAATTGGCATGAATGGTAAAAGGAAATTTAAAATAAATTCTTTTAACACAGTCTTACACATTGAGTCAGTAACAAATTCCCCGTCTAAAGGAAGAGAATCCAATGAGATGGAACTTCTGGAAACAGAAATTTCAAAAGCATCATTTGGCACTCAGATAAGTGAAACTGAGAAAGATAATATTTTGGAATTAATTAAAGCTTTTCCAATGGCTTTTGCACATGGTACAAATGAACTTGGCCTTGTAAAAGATCATGAAATGAAAATTAGTTTAACCTGTGATATGGATAATATTCCTGCTAGTCTTAAAAAGAAACCATATCCTGCTTCACCAATGAAGAGGAAAGACATAGAGGATAATATTAAGATGTTATTAAATATGAACATTCTTGAGAAGGTTGAAACTACACCAAAATATTGTGTAATATCACCAGTGCTGATTTCTTATGAACAAGATAAAGCAAGACTGTGCGGTGATTATAGAGCATTAAATACATTTACAGTAGATGATATTTATCCCTTGCCAAGGATTGCCTCTATACATGCTACCCTTAAAGGTGCTAAATATATAAGTTGCCTAGATGGAAATAAAGGGTACCATCAAATTCCTGTTGAAAAGAATTCACAGAACTTTTTGTTGATAACAACACACATGGGAATTTATAAGTATGTCAGAATGCCATTTGGACCAAAGAATGCTCCATCAGTATTTCAAAAGTTAATGGATATAACATTCCATAATGAAATGATTGAGGGATGGTTAATGGTATACATTGATGACATCATAGTGTTCTCTAAAACTTTTGATGAACACTTAATCCATTTAAGGAAAGTATTTCAGAAAATGGATGAAATAAAAATGACCCTTGCATTGAAAAAATGTAAATTTGGGTTTGAATCTTTAAAAGTGCTTGGTCATATTGTATCTGGCTTACAAATATGTGTAGACCAAAATAAAGTGGCTGCAATAAAGAATATTGGCATTCCTCAAAATGTGAAGGATGTACAATCTTTTCTTGGAATGTGTGGTTATTATAGACAATATATAAAAAACTACCAATCAATTGCTGCACCACTGACCACACTGATAAAGAAATCAGAAGCTTTCATTTGGAATAATGAAAGACAACAAGCTTTTAATAAGTTGAAAGAATGTTTAATGACAGCTCCTATCTTGGGATTACCAGATTTCCAATTACCTTTTGTATTATATACAGATGCAAGTTTTATTGGACTGGGTGCTGCTTTGCATCAGAAACAACTTATTGAAGGTAAAATGTCAGAAGTAGTAATCCGCTATATTTCACGTACTCTGAGAAGTGGTGAATTAAAATATGGTGCTACTCAACTTGAATGTTTGGCAGTAGTATGGGCTCTTGAAAAGCTACATTATTACCTTGAAGACCAAAAATTTGAGTTAATAACTGACTGTAGTGCAGTTAAGTCACTCTTAAACATGAAAACTCCTAATAGACACATGTTTAGGTGGCAATTAGCTGTACAAGAATACAGAGGACGGATGACTATTACACATAGAGCAGGAACCTTGCACTCTAATGTAGATCTGTTATCTAGAGTACCTCTGCCTAATAATGATGATAATCCTGCTTATGTTCCTGAATCAGAGATTATTAACATTTATGGCATTTATATTGTAGATCTTGAGGATGAATTTATGCAATCAATTCTTGATAATTATAATTCAGATCCTGACTTAAGTAAATTAACTACAATATTAAATGATCCATCTAATGCTTCAATGAATGTTTTAATAAAAACATTACCAGATAAGTATAAAGAGGCATTAGAGAAAGGAAAATTTTCCATTGAGGATGTTTTTATATATTACAGGAAAAAATTAAGTAATGTAATTGTAATTCCCCCTTCAATGAAGGAGTTAATGTTAAGTATATGTCATGATGATATATTAGCAGGTCATTTTGACTACCATAAAACATTAACCAGAGTAAAAAACACAGCTTGGTGGATCAACATGTCTGAGGATGTTCAGAAATATGTTGAAACATGTTATTCTTGTCAAAAATCTAAAAGATTAACAGGAAAAAGAGCTGGTTTATTACAACAAATTGAGCAATCAAAAGCTCCATGGGAAATCATTAACATGGACTTTGTAACAGGTTTTCCAATAGCAGGGCATAAGAGTTATAACTCCTGCTGGGTAATTGTAGATAGATTTACAAAGATGTGTAAATTTATTCCTACCCACATAGAGGTTTCTGCAAAGGACTTAGATTTTTTATGGTGGACACAAATGTTGAATACAGCAGGTTTCCCCAAAGCAATAGTTTCTGACAGAGATCCTAAATTTACTTCTGAGCTCTGGACGTCACTTATGGATGTTTCAGGGTGTCAATTAAAACTTTCTACAGCACACCATCCACAAACTGATGGGCTAGCAGAAAGAATGATACAAACCTTAGAAGATATGATAAGAAGATACTGTGCTTTTGGTCTTAATTTTAAAGACAATGACAAATTCACGCATGATTGGGTAACCCTTATCCCAGGTTTAGAATTTGCATATAATAGTACAGTACATTCTGTCACTGGCAAAAAGCCATTTGAGTTATGGTTGGGTTATGTACCTAATACCCCTGCTAAAACTCTTAATAAGTTACCTAGATTGGATATTCATCCAGGTACTAAATCTTTTCTTCAGATGCAGGAACTATGCAGAAAACATGCTCAAGAATGTATAAATAAGGCTTTTGAGTATGAAAAGAAAAGATGGGATAAAGCCCATAAAGAACAAATGTTCAAAGAGGGTGATGAAGTCCTTATTTCAACGCTACATTTCAATTTAAATGGTAATGTTAAATTGAAGGATCCATTCATTGGACCATTTGTAGTTAAAAAGATGGTTGGTAATAATGCTGTTGAGGTTATTCTATATGCACCTTATGATAGAAAACATCCAGTATTTCCTATTTCTCTTATAAAACCATACCATTCTAATGATACTGCTCTCTTTCCAAGAAGATCAGGAAGGCATAAACAGCAACCTGAAGAAATAGTGGAAAAAGCAGAAATTGAAAAGATACTTAAAAAGAGACACCTTACTAAAGAAAAGGGAGTTGAGTATCTATCAAGATTTAAAAATAAATCAAGTGAATATGACCAGTGGATTCCAGAAAATGAAATCTCTGATCTTAAAAATCTCTTGAAAAAATTTAAATCTAAATAATACTGTTCATTCAGTATATGTATTATAAAAATTATTTTTTATTTTTTATTTCATTCCTTAAGATTAATTAAAATGTCTTAACATTTTTTTTATTGTTTTTTTGGGGTGAGGGAGTGTCAGCCTAAATATCCTTAGGACTGAGTATTTCTTATGCTTAAAATAAGATAACCTTAACTAGATTAAGCTTATATCTTAAAAATAAGGTTAAAATAATAATATATATTATTTTATTATATATATATATAATTATTATTCTATTATATAATTTATAATAGTTTAAATAGCTTATCCATGGCCTAATAATACTTATTAAGGTGTTAATGGAGTCATAATATACTTATCTTAAGTGATATGAAGTAATTATTGACATACATAAGCTTATATGTATACATAAATCTCATATTCAGTGAAATATGCAGTATATTATGTATATTTAGGTATATAAGTGGGTTTTAGCCCCTTAATAGCCTATAACCTTTGTTTTTCTGCTTATTTTAGGTCATATGGACGAAATCAGTGGATTCACAACGCCTACAGAAGCATAGACACCTATATCAGGCGCATACACCCAGTTTGGACAACTAAAATTACTTCCTTGGATGGTTATTCACGGATTTATGGGTTGGAAATATGTTTTTGGGTTAATGTGGATGCTTGGGGATGTTATTGGGGGCTTGGACATTTTATTTGTTTCCTTTATATGCTTTTAGTTTCATTAAATCTCTTTTTGATCTTTTATTTTACCTGTTTCTTTATGGTATCCGCTTTTATCTGGGTTTTCTATTTATGGTATGACTCTGTGTTATTATTAATAGTGATGGAGGGTCCTTACTGGAGGTCTGGGTGTTGAAACTGCTTGAAGTGGACGCCATGGGGAGGTGATGGGCCCTCACAGTGCTGTAATTGCCGGGGATAGCAGTGACATCATCTGGATTGAAGGTCTGTGCACTCCAGTGGATTTGGGTATAAGTAAGGAGGGATTTTGACGGTTTATTATTATCATTCAATTACTACACTTCAAACAAACATTACACTACAATTATTAACATTCAGAAATATATTATAAAGCCCTTATAAATTGATATTATCTTTATAAAAGCTATAACTATATTTTATTCTTCTATTTTCCACCACTAGCACGCATTTAAATCCAAGTATTGTGAGTTTAATTTGAGTATAACTATTCTATTAGTCTTCCCCTGAGGTTTAATCACTAAATCATTTATTAATAAGTAGTAGGACCATAAAATAACACTATTATATCATACTTATATACTAGACTGTACTGACATAACCCTAAGACTTAAGTTTAGCCCAGAAAACATAAAAAACAAAATCAAACAGTTATAGTAAAAAATGAAAAGTGACCAAAAGAGCCCTTAAAAGTTAGAATATAAAAATATCATCACAACATAAAATATAGAGAAAAGCCAGGGCTATCTAATGATAATTGTTTTGTCTCTGTAGCTCCAATATTCAGCCTTTGAATCCAGAAAAACACCATAAACAGAAATCAATGCCCTTTAAGACATCACCAAACCATACCAAACTACACAACAAAGGCCCCAGCCAATTTTGGATGACCACACCGGGGGCCTTGCTTTCTATTGAAGATTTCTTGGACTGCAATCTTTGGGCTTTTAACAAGTGGTGTTGGTTTTGTAGGCTGTGCCTGTGCCTTGGCTTCAGCAGCATCCAGTTCTGCTTCCATGGGGTCAAAATATGAGGGCCATTCCTTTGCTAGACATTCCATGAGTCTTGAGTTTTGTTCTTGCAAGCATTCCATTTTCTCTTGCATTGCAGTGAGGTTTTCTGCATCTGGTTTACCTGAGGGATTCATTGACTTCAGTAGTCTTCCAATTAAGATTGGACACAATGTTAAGACATGAGAAGGTGGAATACTACTAGTGCTGATGCTATCTTGGGACAGGACTTACTATTCTGCGTACAGCAGTGAGACTAACTAAGACTGAATATGTTGAGGCTTCCAACAGTGAGGGAGACAGGACTGACTCTGCTAATTTAGCAGTGAGACTAGAGAGTAACTGGATTACTAGATAAGTTGTCCAATGAGGAGCACTCCACAGTGCTTGCCCCTTATAAACTCCTTATGCAATATCCCCTCTTCTGTCTCTCACAATGCACAGCGCCCATAGCTCTCCTCCTCCTCACCTCTCAACCAAATCCTAATACTAACACCAAATCTGACATATATGATGGCATCTTGGAATGGTGTTTTGAGACTGAAGTCTGCAAAGAATACATGGTAATGTTTGACACCCCTTCTATATACTTAAATGTTCTTCACATGCTTATTGCATGTGTCTAGCATATTTTATATGCTTAATTTACTCATTCCTGGGTATAGCCAGGCTGACACTGTAAATACTTCTATATACTAGCAACTCATATTTGTGTTTAATAAAGATTATAAGCACAAGACATTGGTGTAATTAGAAAAACCACAGTAACGTTTTTTATTTATTTTTATTATTATCTTACAATCTCATCTAATTAGGGGCATGAAGGAAAAGTGAAGCAAATTGGGTAATGTACAAGATATAAGATGTAGACAAGATTTAGAGTGTAGAGGCTGGGCAATAAAAGGGGAGACTAATTAGTATTTACTAAGTGAGGGGAATATTGTTAGGGAATCTCTGAATTCACACTAATGTATGTTTGATTATTTCTTTGTAGGATCAATTGCCCTTTTTGGGCATAAAACAACTACTACCATGGCTACGATTTACAGTACTTCATCTACTGGATGAGATAGACCAGTGTGCATGAGTATTTACAGCAAAAAAAAAACTCTTGACCCTTTTGTCATTTATTTTGTCAAGTGTATCACCCAAAAAAGCCTATAACCCCCTGATTTAGGGCCAGTATAGTGCTGAAACAGGCAAAAAAGCAGTAAGAAATTTTGACAAAGTCCAAGCATTTATAGTTTTGCTGTATGAAATGGTATATGGGCAGGGAATTAGAGATATATGCATGGAAAAAAAATTAGTTTGCCCGCAGACATACCGGTTCTGACATACCGGTTACATTTTTTCCCTATGCATAAAATTGTATTCAACTTTTATTAATCAAATCACTTGTGTCAGAATATGTACTTATTGCAATCTATTAAGTGTAGCACAGTGTCAGCCTTTAGAACTCCAGAAAGAACCTATTTCATTGCTTACCTGTAGCCCAGTGTCAGCCTGTAGAACTCTGGAAAGAACCAGAGAACAGGGGACACTTCTACTACAGTCTATATCACAAATTACTATGTACATAAGGTTCATAAGCACATAAAATTCCCCCCACATGGTCATTTAAAGTATTCCAATATAATTATCCTCTCTATTTTTAATTAACCAACAAAAACTAACAAGAAAATGAAAAGAAATATAGAAGAGAAAAATAAATATGAAAGAATATGAAAGAAAAGAAATAATCCCCCCATTCCACCATATATCACCACAAAAAGACATATTTCCTTGTGTTGAAAGTTAGAGATGGGCCCAGCTCTTTGGTTAGAATATCAGCATGCATTTTTGCAGTTGGGACCCATTCTAGAAAAGCTTTCTTAAGGAAGAGCTGTTCATTCACTAAGTAATAGCACCTACTAATATTTCTTGTCCTCTTTTCTCTAGGGTTATTTTTTGCATTGGAGATGGCCCTTTTATTGTCACAATGGATCCTGACAGGTAGAAAATTGGGGTATAGATCTTGAAGAAAATTTGGGATCCAAATTGCATCCTTCATACCATTACTAAGGGAGAGGTATTCAGCCATCATAGATGAGTTTCTTATAGTTATTTGATGTTTTGATATCTTTACAACAGGGAAGCCATTGAGCAGTAAAAGATGACCAGATTGAGCTCTGGAAAACTCCTTGTTGTTCCATGTAATATCAGTGTAAGAGAACAATTCAAGGGGGCTTGCTCTGTCAGGATGAATGTGAAATGAAAGTTTAGAAGTGTATTTTACATAACGTAAGAGGTGATTGAGTGCTATCCAATGAGTAGTTGTTAGTTTTGAAGAGAATCTAGCAAGGAAATTTACTGGGAAAGAAAGATCAGGCCTAGTCACCACAGCTACATAGCTGAGAGAACCTATAATAGAAAGACATTTGGTAGTGTCAACTGCTTCTTCATCATCCATTGCTGTTTTGATTTTTAGCTGCTGAGGTAATGGAGATCTTGTGACTAGTCCTATAGGATTGTGTTCTCTTAACATCTTGTTAATAATCTGAAAATTGTTGAGATTAAAGCCTTCAGGAACCTCTTCAATACCTATGCCTACAATGCCATTCACCTTTTTATTCCATTTTACTTTTAAATATCCATCTAAACAATCCTCCAGCTCCTTCAACACCTCTTCACTACTTCCAGTCACAATTTTATCATCAACATGTATCCAAACTACACCCAAACAACCTTTCTTCCTTAAGACATAGAAACTTTTGTTGTATTGACTAGCTTTATATCCTAGAGAGTCAAGTTTGTCAGCAAGGTGTAACCACAAACATCTTTCTGTCTGCTTGGTGCCATATAGAGCTTTCTTCAGATGGAGAGAACTGTCTTTATCCTTCAGATGAGAACCTTCAGGAGGGTGTACCCATATAGCTTTGTCAATTGGACTGTGAAGAAAGGCTGCTGTGACATCAAAAGACTTTATAGGCCATCTGTAATATTCTGAAAGAGTCAGGAGAACATGCTTTGAAGAAAAAGTTGCAGTGGGAGGAAGAGTTTCAGTAAAGTTAATACCATATTGTTGAAGGAAGCCTTTTGCTACATAGCGTGCCTTGTATTTTGGTGAGTCTGAAGAAGGATTTTTGATGGTGAATACCCATTTTGCATTGGTGATTTTACTTCCTGGTGGGACTTTTTCTTCATACCAAACATCCATGTTCTTTATGTTACCTAGCTCTCTTCTGCATTCCAGTTCCCATTTTTAACAGTCAGGAGATAGTATGGCTTGTAGATGAGTTCTAGGGATAATATCAGAGTGTGAAAAACATTTTTGGACAATCTCTGTAACAGCTTTTTCTTGTGACAGAAGCACTTCTTCATCTTTGAAATCACCTAATTTCAGATTGTTGAGACCAGACTGAAGAGAACCTTTTGATGGTGTTGTCGTTGGAGCTTGGAGAGCAGTGTCATGATTGGGAAGGTGATCACAAGGGAAAACAGCCATGGCGGATTCAAAAAAGTTGTTTGATTCTTCATTCCAGAAAAGCTAACCAGCATTGTTTAAGGAATAACCTACACGCTTAAAAATCAAAGCACGTTGTGGTCTTCCAACATTTGCAGGGGCCTTTGTTGTGTTGTTTGGTGCTGTTTGTGCATGTCTTGATTGACATCTGTTGAAGAATTGGGTGTTTTTCTGTATTTATTCCGTGAATATTAGGACTGTGGGTATGTGGGTACTATCATTGGATAGCCCCAGATTTTCTATATATTTCATGTCTTGATGATATTTTTCATATTCTAAGTTTTAAGGGGTCATTTCCTCATTTTTCAGTTACAAAAGATAGCTGTTTAATTTTTTTTTGCGTTTTACAGGCTAAACTTAAGTCTTAGGGTTAAGTGCTTAGTACCATTAGATAGGCCTAATTTAGCTCTATATTTCATGTCTCAACGTTGTTATAGAGTAATTTTGTGTTTTAAGGGTTTTAGTAGTTGTAGTGAATTTTTTTAAGTAGATTAGATGTTTTTATTGGCTTTCTGGCTTCAGGCGGCACCTCTGACGTCGGGTGGCCCACCCGCCTCTGTTTTAGAAGGTTGGGGAGCGCTTCTGGAGGGTTTTTATTCAATTTGGCTGGTACAGGTGCCAAATTTGTTGGTGTGCATGGGCTCTTAGATAGTGGTCTGTGTGTACATACTGAATAGGATAGTTTGGGGAAACTTTAATTATCATACAACCATCCGGAGGTGATATCCTTTTTCCTCACTCAGTTTTCACTGATTTTGGCCACAATTGGCTGTGTTGGTTGCAATGTTAGTTCTTCATTTAACTCAACTTTAGCAACAGGCTCTCTGGTATAGTCTTGCAAGCTATATCAAGTATTATTGCTGTCTCTGGTGTGGATTTTCAGCCTACATCAAGTATCTTTGCTTTCTCTGGTGTGGAAATTGGTCTACATTTCAGTTCTTTTGTCTGGTAGTCTGTCTGGGGACTACTTTCTTGGCTCATCAAGCAGTCAAGTGTGTTGAAAAAGGGGCTTTAGCAAACAGGAACCAACTTACTTTCTCAAGTAAATCTCACTCTATTTTTCTAAAGGAACAGGGGATTTTCTCTCTGGTTTTTCTCCAACTCCCTTGGTCAAGGCCTATAGCTAGTACTATAGGATTGTCTATATTTCTGGCACCCAACATGGGGGAGAACTTGCTAGTTCTTTGGAATCTCTGTTTTCTTTGGTTGTCTCTTTTTGGTGTTGTGGTCTGGAGGAATGGCTTCTGGTTCCTCTATTCCTGTGGTGACTTTCAGTGGGGGAGATGGTCCTACTGCTGTGATGGTCAGGGAGTGTGTAAGGATTAAAAATTGGGATGGTACCAAGTTTAATGGGGAGGATGTCAAGTGGTCTCTGGAGAAGTATGAAACTGCTTCTGGAGTGGATGGTTCTTCTTACTTGGACATGGTGAAGCATATTTTCTTCTTCTTCATTGTGATAGGGCAGTGGAGAAGGAGGTTGTGGCCATGCCTGGCTACAAGAAGAGGGATTGGAAGTTATTGTGTAGGGAGATGATAGATAGATGTGGTGTCAGGTTCACTATGGTGGATCTGAACAAGGTTGTCAGTGAATGGCAATCTTGTGGTGGTGTTGGTAACTTGCATAGTTACAGAAAGTTTCTGCTACAGTTTGATCCTGTGGTGGAATACTTGGTGGAAGTGGAGGAGCTGGCACATGAAAATGCTGCCAAGGATGTTTTTTGGTCTGCCCTGGCTAGAGATGTCAGAATGGATGTGTTGAAGGAGCTGTCAAGGAAGGACTTGATGAAGACTCTGTCTAATGGGGACCAGAAGTTTCCTGCCTTGGATAAGGTGAAAGAGGCTGTTGAGGCCCATTTGAAGTTATTGGCTGTTGACACCTATCAGGAGGGGTGTGCCAAATATGTCATCAAAGTCAGTGAGGCTTTGGCTGACGAGGAAGTTAGGGTGAAGAAGGAGGAGAAGAATATGGTGCAGGTTCCCAAACAGGAGAGGGACCCAGTGGTGGAGCAGTTGGCTGATCTCACAAAGAAGCTGAATATTTTTGTTCAGGAGGCTAAAAAAGTCAATAAGGCACCTTCTCAGCCTAGAGATTTTGATAGGAGGGCTGGTAAGAGTGATCCTTGGGTCTGCTCTTATTGCAGCAGGAGGGGGCACAGGTCCAATGATTGTTGGGCATTGAACAGGGATGTGTCTGAAGGAAAGGTGGAATTTGATGGCAGGGTTTTCAAGTTCCCTGATGATTCATTTGTGAAGCCCAGTGAGGGGAAGGCTCCTGTTGATTTCGTCAGGAGAAGGGGTGGTCTCAATCAAAGGAGGCTAAGGTTTGAGGAGATTCCTGATCAGGGGAAGTCTTCTGGTAAGGAAGATGATGATGTCAAGGGAAAGGGGAAGGAGGTCAATAAGGTCTCTTTTTCTACTTCCTTTGGTGGTTTGGAGTTGTATTCCTGTGGTGGACAGTCAAGTGGAGAATTCTTGGCTGGTGTTTATGATGTGGAAGCAGGGAAGGTGGGAAGGCCTAAGAGCAGTTCTCAGGCCCAACCAAAGCCAAAGGCTTCAAAGGTGGATCCTAAGCTGAGTGCAGCTAGGAAGAGGTACAGCAAAGAGGAGCTGTACAAGATGCAGAAGGGTATGGCTGACATGGGCCCCCCTAGCTTTGGTGAATTGGACATGAATGGTAAGCCAATGCCAATGGAGGTTGATTCTGAAGCTGAGGACAATGTCCCTTTGGCTTCATTGCCAAAGCCTGCTGGAGTTAGAGGTTCTGGTGAGGGATCTGGTTTGGTTCCTGTTGATGGTAAATCTGTTGGTGGTGCTGGTCCTCAAGAAGCTTCTAGGACCAAGGTAGTGAAGCCAAGGGCTCACTTTGAGAGGCCAGTGGTTTCTGGTTAATCTAATGTTATGGACTCTATTCTTGAAAGGATGAATCAGGGTCAGTTTTCACTTTCTTATGGGGAATTGTATGCTATCAGTCCAGGGTTGGCTGATAGACAGAAAAAGTTGTTGACCAGGAGAAGAGTCTCTTCTTGGGAGGTAGAATACATTTGTGATTCTGCTGAAAAGTTTGGTGAGGGGTTGGAAACTCATTTTTCTGCTCCTCTGGGTTATTTCAATGTCACTCTGAATGGCAGGGAGGCAAGGGCATTGGTGGATTCAGGTTCTCAGATAAACCTGATTTCTTTGTTTGAGTTTACTCATTTGGGCCTCCCCATCAAAACTGGTATTGGTGGGAATTTGAGAGGGATTAGTGGCCATGTCACTGAATTGGTTGGAACTTCTGAGTTTGTGAAGTTAGATGTTGGTGGAGGCTCAGGGAAGGTTCATTTTTATATTGCTAAGGGAACAGTTAAAGCTGTTTTGGGTGGGCCATTCTTGATGGATTTTCAGGCAAGAATTGGTTATCAATTTGATTTGGGAATCAGTTTGGAGTTGACTGGTGAAGATGAAAGGAGACTTCACATGAGGTTATCATCCCCTGGAGAGGATGGTTGGGAGACTAGGCCTGGTTTATCTTCAATGTGCCAGTGCATGGATTGTTGTAGGAGAAGAAGAGAAGTGGGTGCTGCCTCTGGTTTGTTGGAGTGTGGCTCAGGCTCTAGTGAGGGTCTGTCTTTTCTAGAATGAGGAGGGCTGATCACCCTAGTTCTGCAACCTCTCCCCAAGATGAGGAAATCCCAGGTTGTAGTAGGTCAGCTCCCTTGGAGATATACCAAGTGGATTTTCAACTTTCTCTTTTTAATGTTTCTCTTCTCTGCAAGTATTCATCTAGTTTTTTATCAAGTCTCTGTTCTCTCTCAAGATTCTTAATTATTTTTAATTCAAGCTCAAGGAAGAAGATTGGTTATATATCTTTATTGAAAGATATGCGGAAAAGTTTTGGAGTGGTGAGATTGGGGTCTAAAAGTAAGTCCTCCCAATTGTGCACCGCTAGGGTTTCTTCTACACCTTTCAAAAACATTACCTGGGCCACACCTGTGAGAATTGGGGAAACCCCTGGTTATTTTTGTAGGTCAGAAGAAAACTCTTGAAAAGAAGATAAAAATTTCAAGATAATTCAAGAAAATCAAAAAAAAATCTGAAGATAATAAAAAAAGAAGATCATCTAGATCAATTTTTGGGCCTCCAGCATGAGGATAAACTGCACAATTTTAAAAGAGTTGATTCTGAAGATGAATCAAGATTTGAAGATTTGGAAGACGGAAGTGAAGATGAAGATTTGGAATTGCGAATAAGTTTTGGAGTGTTGAGATTGGGGTCTAAAAGTAAGTCCTCCCAATTGTGCATGGCTAGGGTTTCTTGTACACCTTTTAAAAACATTACCTTGGCCACACATGTGGGCAATGGGGAAACCCTTGGTTTTTGTTCCAGGTCTTGTGGTGAAGATTTCCTGAAGATCCCTCAAGTTGAAGGTGGAGCGGTAAAGTATAAGAAGGTAGCGTAGAAGATTAGGCCTGTCAATGAGCCTATGCCTGTGGGTTTGAATCCGCCTTTGAAGAGACCTCCTTTGTCAAGAGATCCGTACTTTACTTCTTTGGTGAAGATTCATCCAGAATTTGTAGAGATGGCTAGGGTGACTTTGGAAAGGTTGAAAGTTGTTAATTTTGGTCCTGATGGGTGGTTGTCTGAAGAAGAAAAGAAGTTGTTGTTGCACGTCATTGTGCTAAGGGAAAAAGCTGTGGCTTTTTTTGAGGAGGAAAGGGGTGTGTTGAAGCACTCTTATGGAGAACCTTACTTGATTCCTGTGGTTTTTCATGAACCTTGGAAAATCAAACCTATTCCGATTCCAGCTGCTATCAGAAAAGATTTTGTGGAGATTGTTAGGGAAAGAGTCAGGACTGGGTTATACAAACAATCGACATCCAGTTACTCAAGTCCGGTTTTCTGTTTAAAGAAGCAGAATGGAAAGTTGAGGGTGGTTCATGATCTTAGAGCCTTTAATAGAGTCACTATCAAGGACACTGGTATGCCACCAAGTGCAGAGGATTTTGTTGAAGCTTTTGCTGGAAGGGTGTGTTATGGTTTGGGTGATATTATGGGTGGTTATGATGAGAGGGAACTTCATACAGATTCAAGACCTCTCACAACTTTTGAGACTCCTTTGGGAAGATTTCAGCTCACTAGGCTGCCTCAAGGAGCAACTAATTCAGTGGCAGTATATCAAGCACAGATGGCTTGGATTTTGCAGGATGAGGTTCCTACTCATGATGGTATTTTTATTGATGATGGTGGGATAAAAGGACCATCCACTGATTATGGTAATGAGGCTGGTTTGACAATTTCAGGGTCAAAATTCTGTTGTTGTGTTCTTGCTTTGGAAATTCTGGGTCATGTGGTATGTAAAGAGGGAAGGATTATGGCAAAGAAAAAGATTAATAAAATTCAGTCATGGCCAAGGCCTAAAAATACTACTGAAGTCACGGAATTTTTGGGTGTTTGTGTATATGTCACGATTTTTATAAAGGATTTTTCTTTGTTGGCTTCACCTTTAAGGAGGTTGACCAGGAAAGATGCAGATTGGGAATGGACTGAAGAGTGTGAAGAGGCTTTTCAGAAGTTGATAAAGGTTGTTGGGGAAGATATTGTTCTTCACAAGTTGGATTATGGTGTTGGTGTTGGTGCTGGAAAAATTTATCTGGCAGTGGACTCAAGCTATATTGCTGCTGGTGCTTTTTTGTCTCAGGAAGATAAAACTGGGAGGGTCAGGCCAGTAAGATATGAGTCTGTTGTGTTTAATGAGGTGGAATCTAGGTATTCTCAACCTAAGTAGGAATTGTGTGGTGTAGAAAAAATTTTAAAGAAGCTACAGACTGTTTTGTGTGGGCAGAATTTTGAGCTGCAGATGGATGCAAAATCTTTAGTTCAGATGATCAATACACCTAGTCTTCCAAATTCTCCAATTACTAGGTGGGTGGCATTTATTCAACATTTTTCTTTTGACCTGGTAGACAAACCAGGCAAAACTTTTACAATACCTGATGGATTATCAAGGAGGCCACCTACAGATGAATATTCTGAGGCTGAAGAGTTTGATGAAGATGTTCCAGTGGTTAGGGCCAGCACAAAGGGTGCTGAAGATTTTTCTGACCTCCCCCAAGAGGCTAAACTGGCTGGATCTGATCTTGACTCTGGTGATCAAGATGTTTTTATTGATGAAGAAGGGGCTGTTGTTTGGGATGGCTCAAATTTGGAAAATGGTGTTTTTGTTAGTGGACTGGACTCTCACAAGATTCAGTGGAAAGATAAGGATGTGCCAAAATTTAAGGATTGGTATCCTGGTTGGGCTGGTCAATTGGCTCATGTTCACACTGGTGATTTTGATGACAGAGTTGTACCCTTGGATGTTGTTTTGTTGGATTTTAAAGATGAGACCTGGGGTCATTCTGGGTTTTATTTTATTATGGTGGAATATCTGTTGACCTTGGAGAGGCCAGATAGTTGTGATGGTGATACTTGGTTGGCAATCAAGAAGAAGAGTCCTGGATTTTATGTGTCAGGAAGAAGGTTGATGAGGAGGAGACATCCTAATCCTCAAGTTGTGGTGACTCAGAAGAAGGGTCAAGAAGTTGTGTTGAAGTCTTTGCATGAAGACCTTGGTCATAGAGGCTTTGGGGAGACTTATAGAAGAGTATCTGACAGATTTTGGTGGCCAGGTATGAAGTTGGCTGTGCAGGGTTGGGTTCAATCTTGTGAAGAATGTCAAAGAAGAAGTCACTTGAAACCTAAAGAGGTCAGTTGTGCTACGGGTGAATCAACTGTTTTTGGAAGAGTCAGTCTGGATGCTGTCCATATTAAAGAGGGCAGGTATAAATACTTAATTGCTGCCAGGGATGATTTTTCTGGTTGGGTTGAGGCAGTGCCGCTGGTTAATTTGACTGCCAAGAATGTGGCAGAGTTTTTGAAGAAGGAGTGGATTTATAGGTATGGGTTGATGAAGTTGGTGACTGTTGATGGTGGGCCAGAGTTTGGTGCCGAATTTAAAGAAGCTGTGGCTAGTGTTGGTTCTAAAGTTAGAGTGGCTACACCTTATTATCCTGAAGCTGAAGGCATGGTTGAAAGAGGCCATCAAGTTATCAAGAATGCTTTGGTAAAGATGTGTGGGGATAGTGCTGAAAAGTGGAGGCATTATTTACCCTTGGCGTTATTTGCTGATAGGGTCACTGTGAAGATAAAAACTGGCTATTCTCCTTATTAGTTAATGTTTGGTCAGAAAGCTGTTCTACCAGTGGACTTGGAAGCTGTCTCTTATCTTGGAACTTATTGGGATGATGTGCACTCAACAGAAGAATTGCTCTGTGCCAGGATGCAACAGTTGGAATGTAGAGAGGAATGTCAAGAGAAGGCATACTCTAGCATGATGAAGATTAGGAATCAATCACTCAGATACTGGGACAATAAGTTGGCTCATAGACTCAGGAATCCCTTGAAACCTGATTTTTTGGTTTTGATTTATAATAGAAGTTTGGAGAGTCAGTGGTGAAAAATGTTTTCTGACAGATGGAATGGACCTTACAGAGTCAGATCTCAGGTGTCTGGAGGTTCTTATGTTTTGGAATAGTTGTATGGTGCTGTCTTAAAGAAGAGAGTGGCTGCAGATCAGGTGAAGAGGTTTTATCCCAGAGGCACTAGACATGAAGAAGATTGACTCTGCAATGAGGATAAACTATGGAACATTCTTTAAATTTTGGAATTTTTGGTGTTGCAGAGCAACTTATGCGTTGAAACTTTTTGTTAGAAGGTACCCATGGGTGGGGCTTCTAGATTTTATCTTGGCAAGTGTAGGGGTAACTGATGGGCTGGCTGCTCTGTAGAACAGTTACCCCAGATTGTCTGTTTCCAACCCTTTCTCTTAATTTGGTTGAACCCTAGTATTGGTTTCTTTTCACAGGTTTTAGTTCTATATGACTTTAAACTGGAATTTCCCTTGGTTTTCAAGTGCTGGACTCTTCACTCTTATTGGTTTTGGTTTATTGTGTTGGATGTTGTGTTTTTGTTAGAAGGTACCCAGGGGGGGCTTCTAGATTTTATTTTGGCGATTGTGGGGATAACTGATGAGCTGGCTTCTCTGGAGAACAGTTACCCCAGAATTTCTGTCTCAAGTCTTTTGTTTTTTCCTAGTTGAATTCTAGTTCTGTTGTTTATTATTCAGGTTTCAAGTCCACTATGACTTTAAACTGGTTTAGAACTGTCTTCTTTATCTTTGGTTTTTTTTGGGTTGGTGGTGGATCACTGGTGGTCTCCCATAATTTTTACTTATTGGAGGGAGCCCACCCAGTGATCATTTCTATGGACTGGACTTTCTCTTACTGGAACTTCTCTTAATCTGGACCATACATGGAGCTGGACTTTCTTTGATTTTTTAGTTATGATTTTGCTAGATAGTAGTTTCAGATTATTTTTTTTTCTCTTTTTTTCTTTTAATTTTTTTATGGGGGTTGTCAAAATTATAAAATCAAAAATATAGGTTGTTACCACATCAGGGTCACCTGGATGTGGGCAAACATTGGTGGGAAAAGGCTCATCAATTGGCCAGGCAATGCTATTTTATCATTTTATTTTATTTTATTTTTATTTTCATTAATGTCATTTTTTTATTTTTTATTCTCATTATTACCCTTAATTTATGTTTCTTATTTCAAATCATTTAAATTATTTAAGGTGTATCCACATCAAGGTGCACTTGGATGTGGGCAAGGTATCAGGGGATAAGCTCATCATTGGCTTGGGGATACCATTTGTATTATTTTTTATCTTTTATTTTATTTCATTTATTTTTATTTTATTTATCAATTTTTAATTTTAGTATGTTAGTAGACTGTAAAAAAAAATTAGAATTTATAGTTATTAATTGTTTTTTATTATATATTTATTATTATGTTATTTAATATTTTTGCAGGAGCTCATTGTCTGGATGATGAAGTTTCTGGAGGCTGGTTTGGATTATGATGTCGTTTTTGTTTTTGTTGAGGTTGTGGGAAGCACTGTGTTCTTTGAAGTGAATCCTTCTGGAGAAACTATATGGATTATAATGGGCAGGAATGGGTTTGGATGGAAGCTCAGAAGAGGAAGAAGAAGAGGCAGGAATGGATTTTTGGAAGGTGTGCTTAATTATTCAAGACATTTTCCAGTGGTCGTCCAATAGTTGTTTCCTCAAGTTTTTCTCAAAGTCATTAAAAGGTCCATGGAGGGCAAAGGCTTTCAGCATGTTTGAACACATGGTGCTGAGGTGTTGTTTCATGTCTCCATAATCCAGGTTCAAAGAAGTTTCTAGAGGTTGGCCAACTCCAATAGTAGATTCAGGAGGAGGGGTGCCAACTAGACAAGAAGAATTGGATCAGTAATTATTTTTGTTGAAGAAATTGGATGAATTAATGTGGTACTTACAGATTTGAAGCTCATCAAATTTGTAAGCGGCCGGAATTTGGACTTCTGAAGATTTTGGAATGGTGATAGTAGGTGGATCAATCAGGGAAAGATATGGATTCTCTTGGTCTTCCTCTGAAAGGTTTTGAGAAGATGAACTAGGAGGCTGATGTTCCTGGGGCCTAGTTGGAGCAGCAGGACTGTTGTTGCTGTTGTTAATATTTCTGCTTGATTCAGTTGGATGAGGTGCTGGTGATGGAGTACCAGGGATGTTATAAGATGGGGAAGGAGAGGGTGATCTGGGAGTGGATTGATCTCTTCTGGATGGAGCTCTTGAAGGAATGGAACTGTCAGAAGAATAGTTTTCTGGCAGAGGAGAGGTGTAGTTTCATTTCCTTAACTGGGGGCAAATTTGTTGTTTTGGGAGCAGTGGGAGGTGGCTGTGTGGAGTTGTTTTTGTTGATTGGAGGAATTTGGCTGTTTTCTGGTTGTTTTTGGATGTTTTGAGCCTGATTTTCACTGTCTAGTGAGGCGGGCAGGCCGCCTGTCGTTGGCTGGGCCGCCTGGACGCAGTCTAGCAGCCTAGTAGCTGATTTTGAAGCTTTTGGAGCTTAATTAGCAGAGATAAAAGCTGTTTCTTGGGATGTTAAAGCAGGCCTTTTGGGGAGAGTTCTGGAAACTGAGTTCCAGGATCTTCTGGATGGTTCTGAGGATAAAGATGAAGAGGCTGGACCAAGCTCTAGGGATCTGGTAGGGGATCTGGAGAGGTATTTATGAGAAGGTGAAGGAGGAGGAATAGGGTAGCTGGAATCTCTGTCACATTTCTTCTTTTTGGAGTAGCAAGAATCACAGGCCCTGTTGTAGAATTTGGCTTCAGGAGTTGGAAGAGTGAATGTGCAAGGTCTGCACATGTGGATGCACTGTTTGCAGGCATAGTCCTTGGGAGCAGTGAAGCAAGGAAGATTGGAGGGGTCAAAATCAGGGGACCCAGCCATGATCTGTGGTGAGAAAAGATGATGGAAAGAGATAAGAAGGAGATTTTTGTCAGTGATGGGTAGATGATGAAGTGAAGGTGGAAGTTCAGTAGGTTGGCTGTAGGTGTATTCTGTATGAAATTGGCTGGGTCTATTTTATGCAAAATTCTGGTAGTCCATCAAGACTTTAAACTGAACACTCTGTTAGTCCCCCAAGACTTTAAACTGAGGATTGTTTGATGGTGTAGTCCCCCAAGACTATAAACTGAGGAATGGGCTTTTGTTGTTGGAATGGGTTTGAAAGATTGGCAGAGGGTATCCACAGGGGGAGCCTCTGAATTTAGCAAAGGCAATTTTGGGGGTAATTGATGGGCTGGCAGCTCTTTTCACAATTACTCCAGAATGTTAGTTTTTTCTCTGTGTCTTAATGTGGTTGATATCTGGTTCTGGGTTTATGATTTAGGTTTTTGAGTCCCCCAAGACTTTAAACTGAGGGTTTTTGAGTCCCCCAAGACTATAAAATGAGGATGGTCCCCCAAGACTTAAAACTGAAGGTTGTTTGTGGTTACATCCTATAGAGGGTGTGGTCAATTTTTCTTTTCTGAATCAAGCTCAAGTACTAGTGGAATTACAGAGGGAATCAAGAGATGAAATGAAGTGTTCAGAATTAGCCTTGAACTGGTGAATGAGGTGTCTTCTGTTCTCAATGTCCTATGGATCTCTAGCAGGAGTGGATTGGAAGTAGTTTAGCAGAAGGTGTTTCTGTTGAGATATGTGTTGTTAGAACTTGGCCTTAATTGCGGGCAAGTGGTTTGGTGTTGTTAGTTCAATGGATCCTACATTGTTATCATCACTGTCAGAAGATAAAGAAACTGAGAAGTCATCAGTTTTATAAAATGGAAAGAGGAAATGGAAGTTTTTACCATCAGATGGGCCAGGGATGGTGGAACTTGTTGTTTTAGTGGTTTTGGCACTCTTCTGGGAAGGGCGTAGCTTTTTGATTAATCTGGGAATCTAGATGGATGGCCCAGATCTTTTGGTTCTGGTAGAAGATGGACCAGGTTGAGGTGGAGGTGAAGCTGTTGCAGAAGATAATGGACCAGGTCTGTAGCAGGTCTTTTTTCTGGAGTGGAAGACATCACAGGACATTCTGTATGGATGGACAGAAGGTGTGATGGTGCAGATTAGATTATTGTCAATGCAGTATTGGCAAGGACACATTTCAGAGGCAGATTTGGGAAGAAGGTTGAACAAGGTGGTTTGATGAAGAAAGAATGTGGACATTCTTAATTGGAGGGAGGATGCGGTCTTCCAACATTGGCAGGGGCCTTTGTTGTGTTGTTTGGCGCTGTTTGTGCATGTCTTAATTGACATCTGTTGAAGAATTGGGTGTTTTTCTGTATTTATTCCGTGAATATTGGGACTGCGGATATGTGGGTACTATCATTGGATAGCCCCGGTGTTACTATATATTTCATGTCTTGATGATATTTTTCATATTCTAAGTTTTAAGGGGTCATTTCCTCATTTTTCAGTTACAAAAGATAGCTGTTTAATTTTTTTTCCTGTTTTACAGGCTAAACTTAAGTCTTAGGGTTAAGTGCTTAGTACCATTAGATAGGGCTAATTTAGCTCTATATTTCATGTTTAAATGTTGTTATAGCATAATTTTGTGTTTTAAGGGTTTTAGTAGTTGTAGTGAATTTTTCTAAGTAGATTAGATGTTTTTATTGGTTTTATGGCTCCAGGGGGCCCGCCCAACTCTGTTTTAGAAGGTTGGGGAGTGCTTCTGGAGGGTTTTTATTCAATTTGGCTGGTGCAGGTGCCAAATTTGTTGGTGTGCATGGGCTCTTAGATAGTGGTCTGTATGTACATACTGAATAAGACAGTTTGGGGCAACTTTAATTATCATACAACCATCCAGAGGTGATATCCTTGTTCCTCACTCAGTTTTCACTGATTTCGGCCACAATTGGCTGTGTTGGTTGCAAGGTTAGCTTTTCATTTAACTCAACTTTAGCAACAGGTTCTCTGGTATAGTCTTGCAAGCTATATCAAGTATTATTGCTGTCTCTGGTGTGGATTTTCAGCCTACATCAAGTATCTTTGCTTTCTCTGGTGTGGACACTGGTCTACATTTCAGTTCTTTGGTCTGGTAGTCTGTCTGGGGACTACTTTCCTGGATCATCAAGCAGTCAAGTGTGTTGAAAAAGGGGCTTTAGCAAACAGGAACCAACTTACTTTCGCAAGTAAATCTCACTCTATTTTTCTAAAGGGACAGGGGATTTTCTCTCTGGTTTTTCTCCAACTCCCTTGGCCAAGGCCTATAGCTAGTACTATAGGATTGTCTACAACGTTGATCTAGTTTTTGGCGTGTTTTGTTGTGAATATGAAAATAAACTGGTTCACCAAAAATGCAAAAATTGGAATAGTTTGGAGTGACATTGTACATCAGCTTAATAGGAGTTTTGTCACCGGTTTTAACATTGGGGATCTGGTTGTGAACATTAGCCACCCACTGGTATGCCAAACCCCAGAATGATTCAGGTAGTTTTCTGGCAAGGAGTATGGTTCTTGCACTGTCACCAACTGTTCTGTTGAACCTTTTGGCTGTTCCATTTCTCTTGTGATGGTGGGGACATGTAACTTTGTGAGTAGCACCAATATTGGCCAAGATCTGAGCCATTTTATTGCTGTGCATCTCACCTCCATCAGTGCATAAAACCTGAAGCTTCTTCCCAGTTATATTCTCTAATTATTTATAGAAAGACACAAAACAAGAAGTTGCCTCAGATTTGGCATTCAGTAAAAATACCTCACCATAGGAAGTCAAGCTTTCTCTGAACATCACTGCCCACCTAGCACCATGAATAGTGGGATCCATGGGACCAACAAGATCTCCAAAAATTAAGCTCATTAAAGATTCTGGCTTTGACTTATGGGTGGCTGATGGCTTCCTAGTGCTCTTTGCAATTAAACAATCTTCACAATCAATCTTACCTGCAGGCATAGATAATGGTAATACAGTGCCCATACCAGCATTGATTATTTTTCTGATGGTGTCAATGCTGATATGTCCTAGTTTTCTCTACCAGTCCATTAGGGAACCTTTGGCTGCAGGTGGACAGTTGATATGATGATTCTTTTTAACAGTGTGGAGCAGCATAGGGTGCAAGGAGTAGCAATAAGTGGGAAAATCATTTGTATTGCAGGTACTAACACTAATTACATCCAAGACCCATTGTCTTCTGGTATTCTCTACCCGGCCATTCATAATCAAATCCTCTTTCAGGTAAATCCCCAAATTTTTATTTTCAGAACACAAACCAAAACAGAAACCACAGTTCACTAAGTCAAATAAAGAAATTAGAGTAGTCCTAGCATCTGGACAATAAAAGACATTGGTAATAGTAACTATTTTACCATCCCCTTTAATTTTCAAATCTCCTATACCAGTGATGAAGGAAGAAGGACTGTTAGTGGCCACTTTTACTGGAATTTGTTTTTTAAGAAGTCTGAAGTTGGTTAGAAGGCTCACATTGCCAGTGACATAATGAGTTGCTCCACTGTCCAATATAGCATATCTGTCAGCAATTGCATCAGGAGACCATTCAGCACTATTCAGAACAATATGTTTGACCATTTCATATAGTGCCTCTACATTTTGTTCAAAGATAGTGATTTCATTAGCCTCAATTTGAACATCTCTAGCATGAATGGGACCACATTGAGGGCGTTTGAAAAGAATGTAGACTTATTTGTTTCTTCCATTAGGATCAGAAGCATAAGCATTTGCACGTTCATGCACTATGTATAACTTGGGTGAGAAATTTGCAGAATGAGGGTTATAAGGACAATGAGCCACAACATGAGCAGTGGAGTGGCATTCATGACAATTTTGACATGCACCAGGAGGCCTGTAAGAATCTGTTTGTCTCTGAGGTTGAGTGACTGCATGAAGAGAAGGTTCAATGGATAAGGACACAATAGATGGAGATGAAATGCCTTCTCAATCAACCCTATTTTGAACTAGACTTGGCATCAGTTGGCAGATATCTTCATAAGTGACCAACTTTGAGTCAGGGTGGTTGTCCAGAGCAACACATAAATCAACATAAAGGTCTTTCAGGGTTGATGGTAGTAATGCATGAGACATCAGAGCTTTAAGGACTTTCTGATCAAAAACAATTCCCTCCCTGTCATTTGATTGCCTCAAAATATTTGTTGAATGCAGTCAAATACTCACTGTGCAATGTGAATGGAGTTTGTTTTAGATTGAGGAAGTTGCAAATTGCAGTCATCGCAGAGGTGTGATTGGATCTGGTAAATTTTTGCTGATATGGAGATAAGTTTGGTGCACCTTCCAATCAGTTGAGATTTCATGTTGCAAACTTGGGGAGACAGAGTGTACAAGAATCGAGTGGGTGACTCTATCCTCAAACTGATCAGGTCCATTACTGTCATTTAGAGCATAGGCTCTTGTGCCAATGAAATCTTTAATGAGGGCTAGCACATTACTATGCCAATCAGAGTAGTTACATCCACTTGCATCAAGATTGGGAATCAATTTAGTGAATTCAATGACATTACGTAAGGTGTGTTGTCTTTCAATCATGCTAATAGGAGGCTGACGTAATGGTGGTGACATGTGGGGTGGTTAGGGGTGGGAATTACCAGGGGGATCGGTCTGTCTAAAGGGGGAGACTGATCTCCGAGTCGATGTTGTGTTGTGGGATGTGAAGCAGGATGAGGGGGAGGAATGGGGTTGATAGATAGGCTCTCAATTGCTTGAGTGAGGCCTTCTATAGGAGAGGGAGGGGGTTGCGCGAGTTGGGAAACAAGTCGTGCGACTTTGGGATTAAGTCGCATGAGTGGGGAAGCATGAGTTGAGATTCTGAACTTGCAAGAGGTAGAGCCAAACTCGCAAGTGCAGAACCTGAGCTTGCAAGTGGTAGGGGAGGAGGAGAGGGGTTTGCTACTGAGGGTTTTATGTGCAACAGGCAAGGGTGGAGATCCCAGTATGGGAGCGAGTGTGGGAGCAGGGGTTGGGGAGAGTGCACACAAGGTAGAAGAGTGTGTTGTACATTTGTTTTGGGCAGAGGTATTAAGGTCAGGATTTATTCCAAGGTTTTTTAACTCCCGGTCAGTGATGGAGCAGTTAATTTTTTTACCAGTGCAAGATGAGATAGGTAAGTCTTTTTCAGACATGTGCTGGGGGTTTTTTCAGCTACAAGTGTTCCTAGTGTTGCTAACGCAAGTGGTGTTATCTATGGCTAACACTTCAGTGCCCGCAAATACAGCCCATAACCTGTAGCACGGTGTCAGCCTGTAGAACTCCGGAAAGAACCGGAGAATAGGGGACGCTGCTACTACAGTCTATATCACAAATGACAATGTACATAAGGTGCCTAAGCACATAACATTAAGTAGCCAAATCACCTGATTTACAGTGTTAAATGAAACTCAAAGTTGAATACAATTTTATGCATAGTGAAAAAATGTAACCGGTATGTCTGCGGGCAAACTACATTTTTTTCGCCGTGATGGTTGGGAGACGTTTATGTTATGATTGTGGATATATAGTGTTTTTAAAAAACTTAGCAGTTTTGCTTCCCCTTCCACGTCAGAAAGACCAAAATTCATGTTTTTTAGGGGGGGGGGGTGAGAGACGAGAAAGCCGCAGGTTTTTTCGAAACAGTTGTATTCAAGAGACTCTATTTTTTCATTTCGCTCAGGAGTAATTAAAACTCTAGCTGATCGGATCAGTAGATTTGTCGCCAGTGCGCGACGGAAATTAAAATATGCACAGGAAGTTATAGATTCTTGATAACATGGTTGGAAAAAGTATTGGTACTCCAAATCCCTGCACCAAAAAAGGTTACAGACGTGATGTCGAATGCTGAAATAAAAAAGAATTTTGAGCGGTTTAGGCTTCCGACTTCCTTTACAAAGATTGATGGCAGAGGAGCTGCATCATGTTGTTTTTACCATGAAAACTATGATATACAGTATACGTGTGCAGAACCCAGTGTATGGTGACAGATCACGAATAAAAGCTGGGCGAAAATTGCTTATTATCTGATAGTCTTTATGTGCTGATATTTGCATGTCGATGAGAAATTGATTAATCTAGCGGTCTCTGCCACCAGTCCATGATCCTTATCGTGCAACGCCCTCTCTAAGAAAGTTGTACATATGCTTCTCCTCTGTCCTGCTTGTGACGTGGTAACGGAGCTCGAAAAATTCAAGCTGTTGTTCTCTGTTGACACTATTCTATCCTTTCTTGTCCCCTTCCCGATGTTCCCCTGTTTTTTTTATAAATGCAAGCCGATTTACTAGTCACTGTTCTCTTGTCACTGACTTCACATTCCGCTCAGTTAGAGCTGATTCTTTGGTTCCCAGCATTTCTTATTTCCTGGAATCTGCTTCTGACATCTTGGGTCTCCTATATAACTAATATCAAGCTGTCTAGCTTTGCAAACAACTTTTCGATCCACCATTTTTGATGTCCCTAGTTAGGTAATATCGTAGCAAATAAATATATCAACTTTTTTAGCGGTGTATTACTTTGTATTGCGCTTTGTCCTTCAGCGTCACAGCAATTAAAATAGCTGTATCCATACATCCATAAATTACTTGTCATTCGTTTCCTGACAATTTTATTCTAGATCATTTTCAAATGCTTATTTCTACCCCCGAAAATGACCAGAAGGATACCCTTTCTCCAGTCCTGGAGTCTGGTCCTTCTTTCTCAGGCAACATTGATGACCCGTTGAATAAGTTCGGTTTTAAGTCTGAATGTAAGTACTTGAGCCGAGTTGTAAGATTCGTTAAATGGCTTCATCACAATATTGACGCTACTCTGGTTCTTGATTTGTTTTTTTGCTCGCGGGGTGATTCAAACATGCAGTCTCACGGGAATTCGGAAACTTGAGCACCTTTGCTTTTGCTTTTTGCATCATGGGCGTATGCGGTTGCATTACCACCACTGTTGGTTTTTTTTAAAAAAAAAACATTAGCGCCTTTATCATCTGCACTAATAAGTTCCTCAACCAACCCTGCTATTAATTCAAAAAAATGTATTATTGATTAGTTTGATTCACCAATGTTATCTGCCGGTCCAGCATCTGTTGTTTGGTGCTGGCTGATTGGTCAGTACACTTAATTCACTTTAGGCTCTCCTAATGTTTTTGCTTTGAGCAATAGAAAATTGATAGAGCCTCTCTCTTTTTATTTACTACATTGATATGATAGGTTCAATTATGTGCTTCTTTCTGGCACTTTCAATTGGTAAATTAAGCCCCCAGACATTTTTTGATAAAATCTTTATAGTTATTATTGAAATTTTGGCGCTCATGACTTTCTCCAATAAATAATTTCTAAAAACTTTCAAATTCTGAATAACTAATTAACTTATAGCGGAGCTTATTTCAGCCTATGTGCGCTCAAGTATATTTAGGTTATCTGATAATTTCCAGTCACATTTACTGACTGTCTCCAGTTTTCGCGATGATGTTACTTACTATATGATCTAGCCTACGGCCGGTGGATTATATAGTGCTTCGGCTTACTTGACGCCTGTGAAATATAGAGCGCCAATGGGATTTTTAGTCGGTTGGTTAAACATTCTTGGACAAGTTGCCGGCGTGGCTAGTTCTGAATTTGGTCTCAGTCGCATCATATGGGCAGCTTATGAAATATCACGCAATGGAGAGTATAAAGCGTGAGTTAAAAATTGATAATGTTAAACCCAATTAATTTTTCCGTCACCTTCACTTGACAGCTGATTTTATATGAATACATTCATTATATTTCTTTTTTTTTATCTTTGAAACGGCGATCACCAAAACAAAAATGTATCAAGTTCGAGATCCCAAGTTGTTGGACTTTTTGTTGGCTTGCTAGTCTTGCATGGAATCATTAATTCTCTGGGAACCAAGGCCTTGTCTCGGATCGCCAGAATTTTCATGTACTTTAATATAATTGGAAGCATAGCCATCATTATTGGTTTACTTGCGGCTGGAAAATCTAAACACAGTGCAAATTACATCTTTACACACATCGAAAACAGGACAGGTTGGAGCGATGGCCTGGCTTTCTTGATGGGTTTGCTAAGTGTTCAATGGGTAGATATCATTCATTTGATTTCAGTTATAATTTCTCATCAGCGATAAATTGAGCTTCGCAAAACACTATTGATGTGCGGAATTCAATCCTATTATTCAGACAATGACAGATTACGATGCGACTGCCCACATTTCGGAGGAAGTAAAAAACCCAGCCGTAACAGCACCTCTAGCAATTGTTTTTGCTGTTGTTTGTACAGGAGTTTTAGGTTGGATCTTGAACATTGTTTTAGTACTTTGTTCTGGCCCTCTGGAAAATTTGCCAGGATCTTCTGGTCTATCAGTCGCCACAATTTTAGCAACGTAAGCCTCAAAAATACATGATCTAGCAACTATATATATATATATATCATAGAAATTTTAGATTATAAACGTTGATAAAATTCCTCTTATATACTATTCCCTTATTCAATTATTTCTTTAAAACAAAACTAAAAATTAAAAGAAATCTTGGCAAAGGGGGATTCTACGCTACTTGGATTTTTGTAGCTCTTACCAATTTCTCCATTGTCACAAATGCTCTTCAAGCGAACTCTCGAACTATTTTTGCTTTCTCCCGTGACGGCGGTCTTCCAGATAAAAAATATTTCGGAAAATTATCGAGAACAAAAGTTCCTATATCTTCAGTATGGATAGTGGTGTTTTTTTCGATAGGAATGGGGATGTTAGATTTCGCCTCTGAAACGGCTTTAAATGCGGTTTTCAGGTAGGTATAAAAAGTTCTTTACAAATGTATATAGCAGTTAATAGATTTTATTGTGTTGCTTGCTGGGTTGCGTAAAATTTGCGCTTTTAGCTTATGCACAATGGTAAGTGTAACATTGATAACACTTTTCTTGTTTTTTTGACGAATGGATTATGTTAATGTTAAATTTTACTTAAAGGCACTGGACAGTTCATACATCATTCCTATAATACTCAAGCTAATTTTCATGAAACATCCTGAAGTGATTGCTTATTTCACAATCTATACTGTAAAAAAAAAATTCCTAATTTCTGACCTTTATATATATATATATATGATATTGGAAACTAGGTTCGATTCGAACGAGGGCCGTTTAACCTAGGTAATGGAATGATCATGTGGATAGTAAACTTAATAGCAATTTTCTGGGTTTCTTTTGTGTGTATCATATTAGCACTCCCTACCGTAAGGCCAGTAACTTCAACCAACATGAACTATGCGTATGTCTTCCTATCTTTCTTCTTATTTTCATGTTCTTACGTGATATCGTTATTTTATTTTCTGCTTAATTTTCTTTTCTTTTCTTTGATGAATTTTCTGCCGGTGAATGGGTTGATGGGGCGAGCTAATAGATCAGTGATAACTTTAGGAGTGGTGATATTTTCTGGGCTATGGTATTTTCTCCAAGCCAAAAAATGGTACCGTGGTCCTACTATTCATTCTGGTCAAAGTTAGTTTATAAGGCTATTAGACACCCCAAATTATTATTATTATTATTACCACATTAGAAAAGTAGTATTAAAAATATAGAAGAAGTACTCATGGTGATAGTTTTTTTTTTTTTTTGTGCTCGGTATAGTTCATTATTACATTTTATCGAATTATAATCAATATTTCTTGAATGATCAGTGGGTTTCAAGATAGTGATAAGTAAACTATGTGTAATTAAACGCTTGTGATAAAGAATGCTAATAATAATAGAGTATTTAAAATCATGAGGATGTCCTTAATATCTAGAAATATTTATTTTTTAGATTTTCTTGCATATAAGGAACCAAAACTAACAAAAGGAAAAGATAATGTTAGAATGTGAAACATTTTATTTAACTTCCTATGAAGTTACCTATCCCTTTTAAGCCAAACACAACACTGAAAAATAAAGAAATGATGCAAAAATACAACAATAAACAATAGACAGTTTGAGATTGAGAAAAATACCAATGATGAAATCTAATAAAGGAATTGTGTGGTGGATGGATGAGAAGAAATGGATCAAAACATATGTTTTTTTTTACCACACATCTAGCTAGCTCACATACTTAGATAAAGTGTCTAACAAAAAAAATATATATATATTCTTCTCCCTAATTTCCTCATAATAATTTCCTTATAGCTTTTTTTTATTTATATATATATATATATATTAGTGAATAAAAATATAGGTCAAAAAAAAAGGTTGGTCAGATTGAAAACCTGGGGACTTTTTGAATATCATGAAGAAATTCTTTTGAAAAAGATCTCAAAATCATCAACAAAACAAATTACAGAAGAATAATAAAGGAATTTTAGGCAAATCTGAGCTTATATATATATATATATATATATATGTGTGTGTGTGTGTGTGTGTGTGTATACTGAAATGCTGATACAAGCCAAGTCTACCAATAGACCAAAAAAATAAGTACCCTCAAAGATGAACCATGAGAATAAGAGTAACATTGAAAGTTCACAGAGTTACTCATATAAAAAACCAAGGTACCCTAATTTGAAACAAATCAATCCTCATAAATGATTGAGAATCATATGAGAGAAAAAGAAACAATAACATGAACTCAAAAAACCCCTATATTCATAATGTTTTAGATTAAAATTTACTTACCATCAACTTCCTTTCAAACTCTATACCAATAAATAAATAAATAATAAATAATAAATAATAAATAATAAATAATAAATAATAAATAATAAATAATAAATAATAAATAATAAATAATAAATAATAAATAATAAATAATAAATAATAAATAATAAATAATAAATAATAAATAATAAATAATAAATAATAAATAATAAATAATAAATAATAAATAATAAATGATAAATAATAAATGATAAATAATAAATAATAAATAATAAATAATAAATAATAAATAATAAATAATAAATAATAAATAATAAATAATAAATAATAAATAATAAATAATAAATAATAAATAATAAAAAGATTTGATCTATTCCAAGAACCAATCATCTAAAATTAGTTCTAAATTCAATTTCAATCTTCAAAATAAGTGAAAATAAACAAATTAAAATTAAAATCACACTTAACCTTTAGTTTTCCCATAAATAATCAAGAATATAATGAAACTTTTGTTAAAATCTTTTATTAAAAAATCACAAGTTGAATATTTGATATATAGAGTAAATCTACTTTAAGTTAGTTTTTCCTTAAGTTTCTTTATTTTTTAAAAAAAGGAGAGAATAGTGTAAAGGACAACTTTAAAAACATACCCTTTTCCTTTTGGCTGCTTCCAATACCACTTTTTTATTTTCATTCTAATTTATTTGGTCTCAATAACTTTTACAGAACCAAAAACAGGAAAAAAAATGATTTTACTAATACTTTCATGAAATCTTCAAATGAAGGAGCTGGACCAGGTTCAGAAGTTTTTCCCAAAGGTTTGGTAGCTGGGGCTGATGGTTCTTATGCATTTTATCCTTGCCTTCTTCCTCCCTACTAGAATCTTTGTTACCCTGAGGGATTTTCTCTGAAAATTGAATTGTATGTTCCCTTTCCCTTAATTTGAGAGGTTCAAGAGAGTGAGTGTGTGAAATAGGTCACAAAGCTGTTGGCCTATCCCTGGATTGAGCTCTAGTGTTAGCACCCATAAGATGAGTGCATTGAATGGGTTCCATATAGACTTAGCCCCTGAATAAGTAGTTATACAAATAAAAAAAATTGGAGCTACAGAGAATTAAATTATACTTTCACCGGATGGCCTACACACATGGTCAAGGGTGCTCCTGGGTAATTGAGATTGGTAAATGTGATTGAAGACTTCTTTGAAGCACAGAGGAATGCTTTGAAGGAGTGGTTCAAAGATACATTGAAGATAAATTACTTTTTTTGAGGTAAGTTTGAGATGAATAATAATGTATGGTAGAGTAACACTAAAATTCAAGGAATATCACAAAGGTTTGGAAATTAATAATCAAAAAGGAATTTAGGAGTTTTAATAGTTTAAGGAGAAATTAATTATTAAGAAAGGTAAGAAACAATTATAGGCTTATATAAATTTAACTACTATCAGAACAATATTATAATTTAATTCTAAGGAATGTCAAACCAAATCCCCCCCCAATTATATAGACCACTCCACCTTTCATTGAAATATTTAATAAACTACCCTTAATTTATCACTGATCCTCCAATATATCTCAGAGATACTTTAAACTTAATCCTATTCCTACTCACAAACCTTTAATTACCCTTAAACACACAATAACCCAACATTGAAACTATACTATTGATCTGAGCACTAATACATGGCACATTTTTGTAAAGTTGAAAAGTATAAGCAGATGATTGACTAATTTAGATTTAAGGTTTAGATAATTCATTTGCTAGTGCATTCAAATTGAGACAACAAAGGTAAAAAGAAGTTACTTATTAGACTCTTTCTGTGCTTTGAGTATGTATTTGTGTACTGATTTATGGATTGAAAGATTGAATTTTGCTTTGAGTGTCATGTGTTGTGTGAAACTTCTCTCTCTTGTTTTGTCTCCAGAATCCTACTTTTTACCCCTCCTTAGCCTGGTCATTATACACCCTATACCCCCCACACACATATTACCTGGTTATTAGCCACACTTTTCCCTTCTCCTTCCTGGCTTTTAGCCCTCTCTTTCTCCATTACAAGCCTTCCCTCCTTAAATTCTCCCCCTTCTTTTCCTTTTCTGTCTGGCTAGCCATAGGACCCTCCCTCCTCTGGCTTAAAAAAATGCCTAGAAAGACAGAATTTCTACCTTCCTAGCTAGCCTTAGGTCCTTCCTCCTTTCCTTCACTTACAAAATGGCTATCCAAATGACACCCCACACTCCCTTGGCTTAACAAATGGCTAGCCATCTAGCTTTTCTGGCTAGCTAGCTTTAGATCCTCCCCCCCTCCCCTCACTTAACAAATGGCTAGCCAGCCAGATTCACTTTCTGGATGACTAGCCTTAGGTAATTCCCCCTCCTGGTTTGGCATCTCAACATGAATAGTGCCTTTGTGTAAGTGATTTGGTGTTGTTTTGGTAGTTAAGTTGAAATTTGAGAGTGTCAGGCATACTCAAATTGGAGTTTTATGTTTTTTTTCTGGATTCCTGTTCTGAATATTGGTGCTAAGAAGATGTAGCTATTATAATTGGATTTCTCTGGTGTTTCTCTATATTTCATGTTCTGATGATATTTTTCATATTCTGGGTCTTAAGGGATCATTTGGGCATATTTCAGTTTTCACTTTAGCTATTTAATTTTGTTTCTTTCATTATTTGGGCTAACATTAAGTACTAAGGCCAATTACTTAGTACCATTTGATAGAGCTAATTTTTCTATATGACATATGTCTTGATGATTTTTAGCATATTTTTAGGTTTTAGGTGTTTTCTGTTGTTTTCATGGTTTTTAGGGGGTTTTCTGGTTGTATTTTGGTTCAGGGAGGTCACCCACTTTAAGGAGGGCTTCCCACCTTGACTTTAGAAGCCTGGGGAGTGCATCTAGAGGGTTGTTATCCAATTTTGGTGGAATTTTAGCCAATTTTTCAGGTGTAGTTTATGTAAGAACAACTAGTTAACTCACTGTGTTTTTCTTTCTATTTTTATCCGTTTTATAATTATAAGAGTAGTTATTGACTCAACCTCCATAGAGATCACATCACGTCTTATTTTTCTCACGTTTTTCTATGTTGTTCTTATTTTATGCTATTCATTCATCCCTGTCCTCATTGAGCGAGACACTAACTTAAATACTGGGTCTTGTCATTTCTTTTTGCCCGTCTTTTATCTCGCTCAATATTATTTCATTATTTTTATCTTTAGGTCAGGACTAGTTATTTGTAAACACTTATCTTGTTATTAATTTTCCATTTTATTCATGTACATAGGTAACAGCGGCAAAGACCACTTAATAGGGCAGATCGTTTATTGACGTCTGTTTTATTTTTATATCTAAAAGGTTAGACTTTTGTATTTAGCTGTTATTCTGTTTATGTATTAGGTCTTTTATCTCGCTCAATATTATTTCATTATTTTTATCTTTAGGTAACAGCGGCAAAGACCACTTAATAGGGCAGATCGTTTATTGACGTCTGTTTTATTTTTATATCTAAAAGGTAACAGCGGCAAAGACCACTTAATAGGGCAGATCGTTTATTGACGTCTGTTTTATTTTTATATCTAAAAGATTCGAGTTGTTTTAGGTTATGGGCCCAGTGTCCTTGTGAATGTCATCAAACGATATATTTACAATCCCATCTCCAGCTTCAACGAACGAATCTGATTACTCGTCAACAAGTTTTAATACTGCCCGTCCTTCATCACCATTGAAAATGGACTCAAATAATGATTCCTCTGGCGATACCCTCAGAAATATTCCTGTACTGAGTGTCGGAAATTTCCATGAATGGAGGATAAGAATGAGAGCCCTGCTCACTTATCAGGATCTCAAAAACCTTGTATTTGGTCTTGAACAACCGCCGCCGGAAGACGCTGCCCAAAGTCTTAAGTTAGATTTTCAAAAGAGAGCCGACAAGGCAACAAACATTCTCATTTCAAAACTTGACGCCGCCAATATTGCTGCTTTTGTGACTGATGATGATATGGACAAGCCTTGGCAAATCTGGACAAAGCTGAGCAACCAATATGCTGCAGCCGATGCGTCAAACCGTGCCTCGATATTTGCCCGATATCACGATGTCAAATGCCAAGAAGGCAATCTTATGAGCTTCGTGAATGATCTACGAACCAGAATTAATGAGCTGGGGTCTGTTGGTGTCTCAGTTGAAAGTGAAAATGAAGCACATCGATTATTGAGACAATTGCCAGAATGTTACTCAACCCATAAGGCATTGATTCTACATGCTTGTGAAGTGACTCAAACCCATCTTTCCGTTTCTAATCTACTCTCACGATTGGCCCGTCTTTCTTCTGAAATTGAATCAGAGAATTCCACATCATCTCATTCCGCCTTGATAAATAAAACAAAATCTAATCAAAAACTAAAGTGGGAATTTTGTCGAGACGGAAAACATAATCCGAAAGCGAAACATTCTGAAGAGGATTGTTTTCAATTGCATCCGGAAAAACGTAAAAATCGAGTAACTGCTAATAGTTCCAAAGCTAGCGAAGAAGTACATGCAAGTATCAGCTGTGGACCTGCAAAAATTTTCAAAGCAAATATTTCAAATACTTCTTCGAAAATGCTCATTTTTGACAGCGGAGCAACTGTTCATATGATCAAGAAACGGTCAAATTTTAAAACATACTCTCGCTTCCGTCGTCCAATCAAACTTGGTAATGGCACCATAATTTATAGCTCGGGAAAGGGTTCGGTCAACCTTGTCACACCGAGGGAAGTCATAACTTTGACTGACTGCTTGCATGTTCCTGAAATCAGCCAAAACCTTATTGGAATCGGCCCGTTTATCTCACATGGTTGTGATCAACACATGAATTCTAATGGAGAATTAACAATCACAAGGTCGAACGAAATTATTCTTGATGGCAAATGGGATGACTCTGAAGGACTTGTAGTGTTGAATGCCAATTTTGGTGAGCACCATGTTCCCGTTTTCAAATCTCTTTACGCTTCAAACTCAAAAATGCTTTGGCACTTCAGATTAGGACATTCGAATTCCCAATATCTTGATAAAATTCAGTCTAAAATAGGGTTTAAATTATGCGATGATTTTAATTTCTGTGAGCCCTGTGTGAATGCCAAGCACCATCATAGTCCATTTTTAGGAACTGTCCCAAGAGGAACTCGCTTTCTAGAATTCTTACATTGTGATTTAAGTGGCAAAATTACTCCTGCAACTTACGGAGGAGCCAATTATTATTTCAAAATTACAGATTCTTATTCTTCTTATCGCTTTGTATTCCTTTTATCTAATAAATCTGATACTTTCAAAGCATTTTTGCAATTTAAAACTCAAATAGAGAATTTATCAAATCTTAAAATTGGCAATTTCGTGTGTGATGGTGGAAGCGAATTCATAAATAAAGATTTCAAAGATTTAAGTGTCAAAGATGGCTTTAAAATGATTGTTACTTCTCCTTATACGCCACAGCAAAATCCTATTGCGGAACGTGGCAACAGAATTACCACCGAAATGGCTAAATCTTTACTTTTTCATGCAAAAATGCCGATTGAGTTCTGGGGCGAAGCAGTCAACACTGCAGTCTATCTTGAGAACAGATTACCATCGGCTTCATTGAGTTTTGATACACCATTTAAAGTGAGGTTTGGCAAGGATGCAAAATACGATCATCTTAAAGTTTTTGGATGTGCTGCTTATGCACTCATTGACAAGTCAAAAAGAGGAGGAAAATTTTATACGAATTCAATAAAATGCTGTTTTCTGGGCTATGCTGAAGATGTGACATCATATCGATTGCTTCGACTTGATAATAAAAAGATAATATACTCACATAATGTAATTTTTGATGAAACGTCTTTTCCTATTCAGGACTTATCGTCAGAAACACAATTGTCAGAAATCTTTACTGAAGATGTTGTCGCAATTACATCTGATTTCTCTGAAAATATACCTTTAACTCCCTCTGATAATCATTCGTCAAATCACATACCTTCGACTGAATCTGAAGATCCCCCCATTGAAAAACCAAAATCCATTAATAGATTTTGGGATTATCAATTAACTCCCAACATTGCTTCTAACGATATTAGCTCTTCAATTGACTCATCCAACATTATTGAAGGTGGTCGGAAAAGAATACCAAGGAAGCTGAATTCAGCCTTTGAAATCAAAAACTACTTATCAATTACAAACGTTATTAGTGCACATGCAACACATGATGATGTACCCGACATTCAATTATCAGATCCACTTACTTATTTTGAAGCAATTAATCGATGTGATGGTGATTTTTGGCTCGATGCCATTAGTCAAGAGTTGAAAATGATAGAAAATCAAAGTGTCTGGAATATTGTTGAACAACCAGAAAATGTTCCTACGATAGGGTCCATATGGGTTTTTAAGATTAAAAGAGATGCAGATGGTCACATTCAAAAATATAAAGCTCGACTTTGTGCACGAGGCTGTTCACAAAAAGCTGGAATAAATTATTTTGAGACTTTTGCTCCAACTGGACGACTCACCACATTACGAGTTCTCATCAGTCTTGCAACACGAGAAGATTGGGATTTCATTCAGATGGATGTCAAAGGTGCTTTTCTCTATGGAAAACCTGACGAAGACGTTTATATGAAAATTCCTCTAGGCATGAAAAGGCCTCCCAATCTTAAAAATCCAGTTTTATTGTTAAAGCGTTCACTTTATGGTTTAAAGCAGGCCTCTAGGTGTTGGTACACAGAGTTAATTAATTTCTTCTATTCCCTTAATTTTTATCCCTCAGCTGCGGATCCTTGTCTCTTCATACATGAAAGTACTACTCATCCTTGTTACGTCCATGTGCATGTTGATGACCTTTCCATTTTTGGTAAGGATATTGATTGGTTCAAAGTTGCCATTCAATCAAAGTTTGATATGGAAGATCTTGGAGATGCAAAATTTATTTTGGGAATGAGGGTTACGAGAAATAGAAATACCGGTACCTTATCTCTTTGTCAAGATCAGGAGATTAAGGATTTACTCACTTCTTATGACATGTCAAATTGCAAGCCATCTAGTACTCCAATGACAATGAACACTCAACTGGTACCAGCAACTGAAGACGAAATAAAACAATTCTCTCAACTCAACATCAATTATCGACGAGCAGTGGGTCGATTAAATTACATCACTCAGGCAACTAGACCAGATATTGCCTTCATAAACAGTCAACTAGCACAATACTTAAATGCTCCTGGTATTAAACATTGGTTGGCATTCAAAAGGGTCCTTCGCTATCTGCGAGGTAGTATCAATCTATCACTTACTTTTCATTCAGATGATCCTTTTATCAATGAGGGTCACTACAGTTATTCACTTCCTACTGGTTTTGCTGATGCCGATTGGGCAGGTTGTCAAGTTACTCGACGCTCAACTACTGGATATGTTTTTATTATCAATGGTACTGCTATCAGTTGGCGCTGCAAGAAACAACCTACAGTTGCCCTTAGCACTACTGAAGCTGAATCTAAAGCTACAGTTGATGCAGCGCAAGAGGCAATTTGGATGCAGACTCTCTTTAATGACCTTGGATTTGACTGTAAATCTTCCTCAAAATTATTTTCCGATAATCAAGGTTGTATTTCTTTGTGCAAAAATCCCATGTTTCACGCTAGAACTAAGCATGTTGAAATCCAATTTCATTGGATTAGAGAGCAAATAATGTCTGGAAAAATTGACCTACAATATACGCCATCAACTGATATGATTGCTGATGTCTTTACTAAGGCTCTTAGCAAGGAAAAATTCAGAAAATTTGTAGACAAAATTGGTTTGAACGGTATGATTGATAGCAAGGAGGGGTGTAAGAACAACTAGTTAACTCACTGTGTTTTTCTTTCTATTTTTATCCGTTTTATAATTATAAGAGTAGTTATTGACTCAACCTCCATAGAGATCACATCACGTCTTATTTTTCTCACGTTTTTCTATGTTGTTCTTATTTTATGCTATTCATTCATCCCTGTCCTCATTGAGCGAGACACTAACTTAAATACTGGGTCTTGTCATTTCTTTTTGCCCGTCTTTTATCTCGCTCAATATTATTTCATTATTTTTATCTTTAGGTCAGGACTAGTTATTTGTAAACACTTATCTTGTTATTAATTTTCCATTTTATTCATGTACATAGGTAACAGCGGCAAAGACCACTTAATAGGGCAGATCGTTTATTGACGTCTGTTTTATTTTTATATCTAAAAGGTTAGACTTTTGTATTTAGCTGTTATTCTGTTTATGTATTAGGTCTTTTATCTCGCTCAATATTATTTCATTATTTTTATCTTTAGGTAACAGCGGCAAAGACCACTTAATAGGGCAGATCGTTTATTGACGTCTGTTTTATTTTTATATCTAAAAGGTAACAGCGGCAAAGACCACTTAATAGGGCAGATCGTTTATTGACGTCTGTTTTATTTTTATATCTAAAAGATTCGAGTTGTTTTAGTTTAGAGTTTAATAGGGGTCTGTGTGCACATACTGAATAAGACAGTTTGGGGAAACTCTATTTATCACTACGTAATATAGGGGGTGGACTTGCTTGCAAGTCCTCAACCTTAACTGAGATGGAACTCAGATGGAACTCAGACTGAACTCATACTGAACCCAAACTGAACTCTACCTGAACACTCACCTAAAATGTTCTTCTGAGTGGTGTTCATTCCTGATTGCATGGTTCTTTTATCAATAGCTCAATTTTTTTTCAATCTGTGGTGAGTTTGGGTCCAAATTTGTGGACTCTCTAGCAAGTCCGCCCCCCATATTGTGTGGTGTATCATACCACCATCTTGTAATTAGATTACTGTTTTTTGGACACAATTGGTTGTGTTTGTTGCAAGGTTAGTTCTTCATTTAACTCAAATTTTGTGACTGTCTTCTCTGGTGTAGCTTTGAAACTTGCATCAAGTATTGTTGCTGTTTTTCTGTGCAACAAGTGTACTGGTTTTTGGTCTCTGATGTGGATTATTTCTGCATTTCAGATTATTAATTCTCACTGGTCTGCTGATGGCTACTGTCTTGAATTTTTAAGTAGTAAAGAAGTTTGTTGGAAGAGGTATTGTAACAGTCTCTAATTTTCTGTAGCAAATCAATCTCACCAACTATTTCCCAAAGGGACAGGGGTTTATCTCTCAAGTTTTTCTCCAACTTCCCTGGTCAAGGCCTAAAGCTATTACTATAGAATTCTCTAAACTTTGTTGCTCTTGACCTCTTTTAAATAAGCTAAATTTTTAATGAGATGGACTTTGTTTGAGTGTGGTGGTGGCTAATTATGTTTTTTCATTTTGTCTATTTGATGGAGAAGGCAGGAAAACAAGGTAACACAGGAGAAAAAATCAGTGAACTAGAAATCTAGTTATTTTTTTTGGTTTCTGGTTGTGACCCTGTGTGTGACTCTGGTAATGACCCTGTTTAAGCCCAATTCCATTTATTTTTCAACTTTACACCTCACAATATTTTTTTAGTTCCATTCATGACTTCCCCCTTATTTCTACCATTCATTGTTGCATTTCATAACTCCCCCTTTGTATTGTTCACTAACCCATTCCACTTCTTCTATCTTCTATTGTTATCTCTAGCATGATTGTGAGCTGATTGTTGTCTAGAACTTTTTTTCCAAATCATATCATCAGAATCTGATTTGTGACCAACTTTCTTATTTTCTAATTCTTCAGCAGATGGAAAACATGATAAAGGACTTGATTTATTTGAATAAACTTAAACTTCCTTTTCCTTCCCTTTCAAGGACCACTCATCCTCAGATTCTTCTGAGGATGAGTGAGCTGTTTTTTGAAAGTTCCTTATTTTTCCATCTTCCTCAACATTTTTTTGCTTAAGAGTTTTTAAAGTTGTGCTAGATTTAAATTTATTATCAGAAGGTAGAATAGCTGTCTTTAATGTTTTATTTGAGTTACTCTTGTCCATTCTCCTTCACAAATTTTCACTTTTGAGTTTAGTTTTGGAGAATAAAAAATTTGGTCAAGTAGTGAGAAAAATACTGTGCATTGCTTTTAAAACTTAGCTAACATAGTAGAGTCTCAGTTGAAGCTGAGATTTCTAAACCTGTATGCTCCTTTTCACCAGATTCAACTCCAGTTGCCTTTCATCATCATAATGGTGAGTGACTTCCACTGCATTGATTACTGGGCCACTTAGATCTAGTAATTTTGTCATATTCTTCAATACATAAGGGAGGGGTGTTGTTTTTGCACATTTGTGCTTTGAGTAGGGATTTTGTGCCAAAAAAAAGAAAAACATGACATAGTGTCCTGTAAATGGTTTCATTTTATTGCATTCATTTATTTTAAATAATTAAACGTTTCAGAGTAGGCTAAATTATGTTAAATTTTTTGTAGGACTTTGTAACCTGTGATGCAAACATAACATAATTTTCCCCTAGTACACATCATATAGACTGTGGGGTAATCTGTCTTTTTTTCTTTGTTTAATCATTTCACTTTTTAATTGTTCATTTTTTCTCACCACATATGTACATCCAACTATTATTTCTAAAATATAATATTAAAGGAAAAATTTAAATAGTTTCATTTTGTGCTTTATGCCTTTTTTCAAATGGAATGAATCCCCATATTGTAAAGATGTAAGTAGATATGTAGTTAAAATGCTTTTTGTGCTAAAGAACAAGCCAAGAGAGAAAAATGGTAAACAGTTAGAGGAAAAACAATAAAAAGAGGAATGAAAAATTAAAAAAGGAGGGAGAAAACAATGATACAATAAGCAATTAAGGGATAATAGAAAGAAGGGAGAAAGCAGATAAGTAAAAAAGTGAGTTTTTATAGACATTGAAAGGGAGGAATGGCTCAACCTAGGTCACTCCAAGGTATTGAGAAGAATCACAACCAGGGCTTGAACAGGGACAAAAAAACAACTAGATGTCTAGTTCACTCATTTTTTCTCCTGTGTAATGTTGTTCCTAAATCTTTTCATGGAGTTTGATTTGGACTAATGATTACATGATTTTATTGCTTGACCAAAGCTTTTGGGTCTCACATTGGTGGCCATAAAAGGTTTAAATCCACCATTATTCAACTTCTAACCATTTTATCCTACCCTATGAATGTTGTGGGAAGAAGGTTTCCACTTTAAAAGTGGTTTCTAAGTATGAAAACCTTTTAAAAAAACATGCAAATAGAAAATAATTTTAATAAATTCTTACATTGAAAGATTCAAATCGTGGCCTAGTTGGGTTCATTTTAAACATTTTCTCAAAATACCACCATGAACCAAAAAAAAAAAAGTATATATATATATTACAGGCTGGGAAAAGGTTGAAAATCTATACCAAGGGTATTCAAGAGTTTTCCCATCAAAAAGAGGGTTATTCATATATCCATTTTTTACTGATTTGAAATTTCAAAATTTTTCATTTTTCATACCAGGTCATCAGAAATCAGTCAATTTGTATAATATTCTCATATCAAGGGCATGGTATCCAACTATTCAGTGTGATTGGTTGGATTCCTTTTTTTGAAGCTTGAAGTTAAGTTGATATTCATAGCACTCCCTTTTGGATTTCTCTTGACTATTTTGGTTGTTAGTTAGGGTTGACTGATTTTTTGTTTATATATCATACCTTATTAAATTCTGTTGTCATGATTTTTTCTAGTATTTCAATCACAATGTTTCAATGCTTATGGTACAAGCACACCATTTACCTGTCAAGCATCTGGCAGGTTTTCACTGCGATTTTTTCCTTTTGAGTGTCACCACATTTATTTCAGGCATGGGAAATAATTCTGGAGTTGAATTTGACTACTGATTTCACAGATCCCAGTATTCCACTTTCAGTCATAGTACCAAACAGACATCAGGTTGAAATCATAATTAAAACTTTTTGATTTAATTTGCTTGGAACATTCTTTTTTCATACATAATAATTATATTCTTGCTACTTTTCTCAATAATTGACTCATTCTACAATAACTTACTTCTTACTGTCAATCAAATTAACTTGAAATATTCAATTCCTTAATCATTATCCTTTATTCCTAGCAAACCATTTGTCCTACTTGGATTTTTAACTGATAGTCAGTCCACATTGTCTTGTATTGCTTTGATTTTTTCATCTTATTGATCATCACTTTGTAGAATGCTTTAGATTTAAGAAAAATAATGCTCCCCTAGTGTAGGTGGTTTTTTAAGTTATCATTGTTTTTGAAACTACCTATATTTGGTGTCTTTATGTATGTGCATACCCCATCCTGTCTCTCATTTAATTTGTTAAAGTACTTAAATTTGTGAAAACTTCCCTCACTGAGGTTTTTATTTTTTATTTTTGATTGTTTATGTTAGTTTATACCTGATTGGAAATATGTCTTGCCTCTTAGCTTCTAGGCATGGTTATGATTTCTTGAGATTGGCTTAAAGATTCACAGTCAATTTCTGATTCTTTTCAAAATCTCACATTGCCTCTTAATTGAACAAATCAACAAGAAAAAAAAAGAAAGTAAATTTAATAAATTTAAAAAAACTTTAAGTATATCAAAAAAGTATGGGGATTTTTTAGAGTCATCAAATATTTATTATTCTTTCATAAATGTTTAATAAATAAATCTAATTTTTTAATATACTAAACTAAATTAATGGGCCAATGACCTTGTTTTTTATAAATAGTAATCTTCAAAATTTTAATTTTTTTAATGAGGTTCATCTAGCCTACACCTATGGACAGTCCCAAACTTTTTTTTTTCTAGATTTGATCCGCATTTTGGCTTCAGGAATCATCATTTCTTTAAAACTAGTAAAATTGCCATATATTAGTTATTTATTTATTTATTTATTTATTTATGTAATTATATTAATTTTTTTGTGACTCTCAGCTCTCTCTTCAATAAAATTCAAGGGAGGATATTGCCAAATTTTTTAAAACAGATCTTGAATTTTGTTGAGTTAAAAAAGTTACACAGCCAGGGATTTTGTCAGCTTGAATTACTTGAGAGGATACCATTTGATTTTTTAGAGTTGGCCAAGCAAGTATTTGAGACTTCAGGGAAAGGATGGGAATCATACAGCTGTTTGTGTATAATACCAAAGTACCATATCCTATAGTTAAGATATTTTCTAAATTTCTTCAAGTAGCACCACTTCCATTTGATCAAAGGCAACATGGTGAAACAGCATGTTGAATGGCAAGACCACATTGCTTATTATGAGAATTGTTATGAAAGATAATGTGTTCAGAGATGAGTTGATAAATTTTTATGAAGGAATTGGGAGAAGTTCAAAATAGTTGTGTGAAGTTTAACAGCGGAATTCTGATAATTGAGTGGAGATTTTATCTGGGATCTTAAAGAACATTCAGGTCCCTTTGGTTGATGTACCACTTTTTTGAAAAGAATATACATATAAGCTAAAGTTTTTTCCAAATCAGAGTCAGAAGTGAATATTAAAGTAATAGCATTCATAGTTGACACAAGTTGCTTCCAAATAGAGAGGTGCTCCATTGTTCTCAGTAAAAGTTTTAGCTGATAAGGGAAGCAGAAAGTTGCCACCAAATGAGCAGAGGGGATGTGTAGATAGAAAAAAAAAATTCCACCAAAATGAATTATCCTAGAGTGAAAAGAGACATAAGGATGGCATCTGCAATTATATGTCATGTGACTTTCTTACAAATCAATCATGGATGTGATGAGTTTGGGATCAAGAATTAGGAATGGAAATTTCAGTATAAGAGGCGGGATAATGCATTATTGTGAATTCCTTATCCACAATTAATAATTTCTGATCCAGGGGAAAAAAAAAGATCCTGATCCATAATTTTAGATCCCATAATGTTGACACCCCCTAATATGAATGTTCAAATGTGCGCTAAATCCAGATTTCTACAGTCATGCATCATTAACTCCTTATATCTCTACTCTCCTTGTGTCACTTTTGTAACACCATTTCTGCCTTGTAAATAGCAACACCACTCATTTGAAACAGTGATATTTTTTAATTTGAAATATCAATGTTTCTGCTTTGAAAATAATGATTTTTCTGCCTTTTAAAAGCAGTGGTTTCCTCCTGACTTTGCCTCTCACTTTACACCCTGTAGTCTAATTTTTCACTTGAATTTTTTTTTTACTTCCAATACTCTTGGTTTTTAATTAAATTAGGTTTCAGGCTCACCAAAGCTAGCCCTTCATTTATGATTTTATATCCTGATTTCATATTCCCCTTCTCCCTCTTCATCATGAAAGTAACCAAGAACTAAACTTATCAACCCCATACAAATGAACAGTTCACATTCATTTTTTCTAACTTTTTTTATTTTTATTTTTTATTTTTATATAATTATGAATAATTGTTTACATGTACAATCATTTAAATCATTTACTTTATTTTACAATTTATTTTGAATTAATGGGAATTCATTTACTACCAACACATTTGCTAATGGAAATATAGTAAATTTTGACATGAAATCACATTAATCTGAGTAAATTGAATGACATGCTATTTCTCACATTCTCTTTTATGGACTTGAGATCACATATTCATATTCATTGTATTCAAAATCCTAAACATTAAATGAGTCAATTTTTTGATTCTCAAATGATCTTGTTTGCTATCATGATTGAGATATGGTGAAGAGGGTTAGTTTGCAACATGTAATGAATCTCTAAAGCTAAAAACTAAAAACCTGGCTTTAGGCTGACATGAAGCCAAGATTTAGCAAGTCATTTGTCTAAGTCAAAAGAGATATCTGGACATATTTCACAAGATAAGGAGGGGGGGAGGGGGGGAGAAGGGGAATATTGTGCAAGGAAGAGGAAGAAATAATATGTTAGACAGATGAAAGTGGAGAAAATGATATATGAGATAAAATGAGCTATGGGAAAAACAAAAGTGAAACATGTCATCTTGAAGAGTAGGTATTGAATGTGCAAAAATAGATATAAAATGACATATAATAGAAAAAATTGAGAATTAAATACATAAGAACCTTATGCACTCTATTGTTAAGGATCATATGGCACTCAATGATCCTCCATAATCATCAAACATTCAATTTGTATTTATATAAAGATTAATTTTTTTTTTTTTTTTTTGATGGACATTAGCATAAGTGATGATTGAAGTAAAAATGGCAAATTAATGTAAAAAAAAAAAAAAAAAAAAAAAAAAAAAAAGCATAATTGGGCTAAGATGATGGACAATGGTACATGCTCTAAGTGAAAAAGTAAATTTTTTTAAACAGTGAAACAGGGGGGGTGGGGGGGTTGAATGGCTCAACCAAGGTCACTCCAAGGTATCAAGAAGAATCACAACCAGGGCTTGAACAAGGTCAAAAAAAGAAAGAAAGAAAAACAAGTAACTAGTTATCAAGTTCATTCATTTTTTCTCTTGTGAAAAATGAAAGAATAATCTTGCACTCCCATCATCATCACTAAGAAACAACAAGAAAGGGAACATTCTACCAACTCACTAAAGGTAAAAACACTCTAAAAATAAATAAATAAATGTAGGTAGTCTTCCTGACATTTCAAAACATGCCTGTCCTTTCTTCCTTTAGTCATTCACTTGATCATTCAAAATTACAAAAAATTTCCACAAGTAATTGTGTGTGAGATGAGTTATGAATATCCAAAAAATGTTGTGATACTTTCAAAAAAAAAAAAAAAAAAAAAAAAAAAAAAAAGTCTCTAGTCTAATAAATATGTAATTCAAACTTTTTAAAAGAAACGTGTCATTAAGTTCCCTGATTAGAAGAACTCAATATTATGGTATCTAACTAGATACCATGAGAAGAAGTTTGCTAATTTGGGAAGTAGCCAAGTATTTCACCCAACAAAGCACCTAGATCATTTTTGCTGCCAATACCTTAATTCTACATCAGCGCGAACTGAGGACAAGTTTGTCGGCTATATGTATGAAGTGTGATAATTGTGATGAATGATTACCCAGCTTCTTGTGACGAAGAAGCCAATTGATCCAATTTAGTTACTAAAACTGTCACCCTCTCCTCAACTGATTCCAAATTCCTTTTAATAACCTCCTGATTTTCCTTCACACTCACTTCGAGACTTTCCATTAACTCACTTAACCCTTTACTCCTCTCATTCAATTTCTTCAATTGCATCTGCGCAATCGTTAATTCAGAAGCAAAATTAGCAGCGTTGGAATGTAAAGTAGCTAATGATTTAAGTCTTCCTAATAAAGGAGGAATAATAGGTAAAAGTGGATCTATTCTGGGTAAGAGAGCATAAAGCTGTTCAATTTTTTGAAGAACATCTGGAGTGATGGATGATGATGATAATGGATTTTGAGGATTAGTTGCAGAGGAAATGTTGTTGTTAGTCAGAGGACCACCAGCTGTACCGGTTGGGTTAAGTTGACTGACAACAGTGATACCACTAGCTAAGGCTATGGACAAAGGTCTTGGATCAGTTAATTTTCTACGTGCTTCGTGTAGTCGTTCAAGATCAGTCACGATGACTTTAATTCTTCGAGAAATAGAATCCAAATGACGAGGTTGAGTTAAAAGATTAAGTTGATGTTCTAGCTTATTGACAGTTCTCAACATAGGCGCTGAGAGTACTTCTTCATTATTAACTGGACCTAAAATATTTTCTAGTACTGTTAATCGTTGATCGAGGGATACAGCAATAGAAGATTCAGCCATCATTGAAAGATTTTCCTTTGTAGTTTTGGTAGTTTCTTGAGAAGGCTTGTCCGTAGAAGATGGATCAGGAGTGGTGGTGGATAGACGCTGGAGTAAAGAACGAATAGTATTTTCTTTTTGCTTCAAAGAAACCGGTAATGAAGCGGATGATGGTAAGAGGGATGGATCCAAAGTACTTTCAATCCCTCCCAGCTGATTTCCAATATGACTCAGCTCTGCCAATAATTGAGCCACTTTAGGTTCATTCTGAGATTTAGTAGTAAGAGTTGTCACTACTGCGCCATCAGAATCAGCAGCAACGACAGTTGGAGGAGAAATAGATGACTGTAAAGATTGAGGATCACGTTGAAGCTGTTCCTCAAGCTCTGAAACTTCAAATCTCAATCGGCGAAGTTTTTCGAGAGGAGTTTCGTCCCTTGAAGGATCATGAGCTTTACCAGAAGCAGAATATCCACGAGGTAAGAGAGTGTAATCTGAAGTTTCAAATGTGGCTCTTGGAGGTGGATAGCGTATTGAAGGCTGACGAGTTGCATGGAGACGCAACAGAGAGGAAGAAAAATCTAGGAAAACAAACACCCAAACATAAATCCAACAAGCCAGAGAGATGAGAGAAGACCAAGACATCGAACCAACCGGCAGTTTCGGCATCCAATCCGGTAGCAGCCTTGAACAAGCTACTTGCCGCAGCTTGGTTCAGGGAGCGGTGATCTATTTCGAGTGTTTTGCTTGCGGATGAGGGATTGGGATAAGCCGAGTCCTGGTCAGAATCATCGTCTCTTTCGGATGTCAAAGCAGGAGGGACGTCAGGTGTTTCGTAGACATCTGGTGCTGTGTCCTGTGCCGACAGAACGAACGCTTAGCCCCACACGACGACTCAAAATGAGCACACTCACAATGTCTGGCAGATGTGCGTACTTGCTCATGGGATGGTTTTCTGGGCTGCAGTCTGCCACTCACTCACACGCGCAGTCTTCCGCCATCGGCACTCCACCGGTGCACCGCGTCCCAGCATCCTGCTATTGCCTACAACCCACTGCCAATTGCAATTAGAATGAGATGAATATGTATCAGACCACTATGACTATCGTACTTTACAAAATAAATCAAGCACTCAGAGCTAACAACAACTATCCAAAATTCTTTTATCTAGCCCATTGCTTGTTGTCACTAGGTTTTCCTTTTTGTATCCCTCCCTTTCTATACCAATCTTTAGAGCCTGCTTTACTTCCAAACTGCTCTTTCCTGCGGTCCATATTGTTCTGTCTACGACCCATCACTCTTTTCCTTGGCCTTTCTTCTTCCTCTGCCTCATCTTCCTCTTCTTCTTCTTCCTCCTCTCCCTCCTCTCCCTCCTCCTCCTTTTCTTCTTCTTTGAATTCTTCATTTCCAACCAACCCATCCCCATGTCTCAAGTCACCATTCTCACTTTCTCCAACACCTCCCACTTCTCTGGCTCGTTTTTTATTTTCAACCCCACCAGGTTTGCCTTTCTTCAAACTACCTACCGGGATATTAACTGCAGGGGGGACTGTAAACCCAAATGCTCGACCCACCTTATTCAAATCAAGCTGATTCACATCAAAAATTTTCTTCAAACTGTAAGATGCGTAAGATTGAATATATGATCGAAACCCATCTCGTGCAGATTGGTGGAGATAATAGTTCTTAGAAATCAATTTTTCCAACTAAGATCAAGAAAGCAGCCATCAGTCCAAACATGCCACTCATAAGATTTGTCAATATGTACAGATATATAAATCAATGTCTTTTACCTGTCCCTGAACATTGACTAATTTATTTGGCGGGAAACAGTACTCATTCAATGGTACTTTTGCCATCTTCAAAAATCTTAAGAATCCTAATTCACTGGGTAGCAAGAAAAGTAAACTTTTTCCTGATTTTCCAGCTCGAGCAGTTCGTCCAACTCGGTGAATATAATCACGAGGATCATCTGGTGGATCAAATTGAATAATCCAATCTACTTGAGGTATATCAAGTCCTCTAGCAGCTACATCGGTACATAATAAAATACCAGTAGCTGCATTACAGAATTCAAAAAATGTACTTGTTCGTTTTTGTTGCTTTTGCTTCCCCTACAAAAATACAAAAACAAATCTAATTAAAACAATAGCATATTGCCCCAAATTGGAATGTTAATACTGACATGAAGATCAAGAACTGGAATATCAATATAATTAAGTAGTTCTCCATGATACTTGACAGAATTACAGCTTGAAAAGAACACGATGACTTTCTTTTGCAGATTTCTTCGGAGAAAAGTAAACAAAAGCAAAAAACGTTTATCAGAATCACACACTACGTAACCTTGTTCCAATCCAGCAACAGTTGCTTCTTGTTTATCAGAATCTACATTAATATAAAGTGGTCCAGGCCGGAGTGAAATCCTAGCTAAATCAGCAACTTTAGTAGTTTGAGTAGCAGAAAATAACATTGATTGACGATTTTCAGATGGAAGAATAGCTATTATTTTTCGCATTTCATCTTCAAATCCTATTTCCAATATCCGATCAGCTTCATCGATAATTAAAGCTTTGAGGTTCGAAAAGATAAATCCTTTTGTACTCTATCATAGAATTAAGAGAATAAATATTTAATCAATTCGCACTCTGACCTTGGCGAATAAGTGAGTGTTTTTTTATTTTTTTTTATTTTTTCAAAAAAAACATGGATTATAATAAATCAATAAAATAAGATGAAACAAAAAAGAGATCTACCTCCAAATGATCAAGTAGCCTTCCTGGAGTACTGACTAATAAGTTCACACCTTTGACCAGTTTTTCTGCTTCAACTCTGCGATTCGCACCTCCAATGGTAATTGCAAATGTTTGACTATGATCTTTCATTAGTTCCTGAGCCACACCAAATATTTGTAACGCCAGTTCCCTGGTAGGCGTGACGATAATGGCTCCTGTACCTACATGCCCGGTATTGTGAAAAAATTCCATTATCAATAAAAAAATCCTTTTGTTTATATATGCATTAGAAGGATCTACATGGATTAAGAAAACCAGCTATACATACCATTACGTGGTTTGAATTTTAATCTTGAAAGCATTTCCACAGCAGGAATCAAAAAAGCCAAAGTTTTTCCACTTCCAGTTCTCGCAGCACCTAAAACATCTTTACCGGCCATCAAAGGAGGGATAGTCCTAGCTTGAACCTCAGTCATTTTTGTAAATCCCATTTTTTCAATAGCTTTAGATGTAGGAACTGATAGTTCCAGGGAATCGAATGAAGTATTGAGAGAGGGAGGAGATGATTCGGTTGATGTCATGATAGCGATCGGATCATTTTTGGCGGCTTCGCGATCGAATTGGCTTGGGGGGTCTGGACCCTTTAGATGATGGATATCATTAGCTCCGTCAGCCTGATCTGCTAAAGACTTCTTCTTCTTCTTCTTCTTCTTCTCTTTCTTTTTGCCTGATTTTGATTTTTCATCTTCAGATTCATCCACAACAAAACTAGGATCTATATCAGGTTCATGATCTTGAATTTTAGTTGGATTGCAACCATTGGATTCTTTGTGTTGAGGAGAAGGGTGTTTCTCTTTTAATTTTTTATCCTTGTTTTTATGTTTATGTTTGTTTTTGGTTATGTTTTGGTGATGAGATGTAGAATGATCCGAGAGTTTTTCAGAGCTTGACATTTTGATGGTTGAAGGTCAAAATGTGGGCAGAAGGAATAAAAAAATCTGTAATGCATAAATTTGTCAACGATGATTTTTTTATGCATATTGCATCCACTACTTGACATAAAAGCATTTTGGCTCCAATAGAAAAGTCATGTATGTAGCTGGGAAGCTTTGAGTATTTTCTAAAATAAATAAAAAATGATGATTGGTTTATTGCTTCACTACTTTATCAACTTGTTACGAGTTACTCCATTTCTCAGCTTAACATGTGTTAAATATTTTTGTCTCTTTTTCCATTATTGTATTACAACTTATACACTACGAAGAAAATCATCAGAAAACAAATCCAAACTTGGAGCATCTGCAGCCATTATAATAACTTTTCAGCAATTTATCAACACTTACTGTCGCGCAGATTTCTGCACTGATAATCCATTCAATTGTGCCCATTAACTTGCCCAAAACATTGCTATATCTCACTCAATTCTACAGACTTACAACGTTCAGGGACAACCCAATAAAACTCACCTTCTCACATGTTACTGAATATCATTGATGAGTTACTTGATATGGAACATGAAAATAGTGTTTACCCTTTTCAGTGTTGAAAATGTTTCCTTCATCTCAGTCACTTGAAAAAGGGATAGTTTATGATTAAGAATAGTGCTGAAGGTGATTATTCTTCCTCTTACGGGAGACAATTGAGAGTTTTTTTGTTGGTATTAATCACTATTGATGGAATTAGAAAAATATTTGTGAGTCAAGGGGTAGATAACCCGGAGGGGGAAAAAGAGACGAGCAGTCTTGATAATGATTAACGAAGCGCCTAATGTGCACGAGTGGGAAATATCAATGAAATATGCCTAAAAGCTACTGCACCAAACCGATTTACCGGGACGACTGACGAGATGCTCTTGTCATTTTCACAATATTAGGGGGTATCAATGTTGACCGATCCGCAATTAAATTAATTGCGGAAAATAATCTGCATACCCCAATTATCTTCCACAATTATTTTTGCTAATAATTGGGTTATTAGACACTTTACGTGTCAATGTTCACCTCTTATCCGACATTTATTTACTCAATTTTCCATAACCACATCTTGGACAACTTTCTGGATATCCCAGCCTTCTACCTTGCTGCGCACTTCCATTCTCATCCCATCCTGTTCATTCTATCCGCTCAGAATTTCTCCCCATTTCATCTATTTGATTCTTCTCCTTTTCATCTCGCTATCTCATCTGCTTGTTTCTGCTCCTTTTCATCTTCATTTATAATAACATGCCTCGTCATCCTAGATCTTCTCAAAGGCAGCCATCACCCAGTTGTTCTTCAATTCCCACTACTTCCTCTTTCCCCTGCTCAGCCAAGAAATCAAAGACTGTTCAATTAAAAAAAGATGATCATCTCATTCTTATCAACTGGCTGAAAACCAAATCTAACTATGATTCTTGTTTTGGTACTGAGTATGCCACTAAAGTAGGACGGCCCCCCACATCAAAAGTTAATGGCTATCTTCTAATGGCAAATGAATTACGCAATAAGACCAAGGGAAGGATTGATCTTTTGCCTAAACAGATGTCTGAACGCTTCAAGCATTATCGAGCAAAATACAAGAAGGCAAAGGCTCTTTCATCTTCCACTGGTTTTGAGGTTACTGACATTGATATAACTAAGGGTATAAAATCCATAGACAATAAACTTGATTCTTTATGTCCTTACTTTAAAGAGATGGATGCAATTTTTGGAGAGCGAGCCGATGTTAATCCTGTAAACATGTTGGATGGAGAAGATCCTATCTCCGAACATGATGTCGAAGCAAATCTTTTCCCATCCTCTTCCTCCACTCAAGCCTCCCCTCTTCTAAATTCTACGAATCTAGATAGCTTTGCTATTGATCCTATTGGCGATTTAACCCAACCCAATCTAACTCAGGTCTGTTTCTTTTATCTTATCAATTCTATTTTTTTATTTACTTATCTTTTTCTTATTTCTTAAAAGGCTGATGAACAAACCCAGGATCCTCAATCAACTGAGTCTGAAGCTAGTGACAATGATGAGGAGGAAAATGCTACCTTGAACAAAAAGAGAAGGGCTTCAACTAGTCTAAATTTCCTCTCCCAAAGAAGACGAAAAAGTGATACTTCATCACAAACACCTTTTTCTTTGATGGAACAGTTTTTAGAGAAACGTGATGCTGGTAAGTGATATCATACCTCTTATTACTTTACTCTGCTTTTCTTCTACTTTATGTTAATTTTTATTCTCACTCTAGAACAAGTGGAAATTGCTAAAGAGACTCTGAGCTTTGAAAAGAAGAAATACGAGCTCTCTTTAAGGAGGGATGACAGAGTACAAGATTTGGAAGAGAGGAAGTATGAGCTCTCCTTACGGAAGGATGATCGGATCCAAGATTTGGAGGAGAAGAAGTTTGAGCTCTCTTTACAGAAGGATGGTAGGGCCCAAGATTTGGAGGAGAAGAAGTTTGAGTTAACTCTTAGTATTGAAAAATCCAAAAATAAGGAAAAAACACTCGAGCATCAAAACTTAATGGAACAGATGAAGTATAAGCATGATCTCCAAGAAAGTTCTAAAAAGAAAGATTTCTTGATCGAATGCATTAAAGCAAACAAATCTGTTGAAGAAATAGAACGTTTAATGAAATTTTTTGTTGACTAGTTTCTTTTATTTCTTTCACACTTCATGTGTTCATATTTATTTGTACATAAATTTTACAATTATTTTCTGTATTTCTTGAAATATTGTATTTTAATGTTAAATATTCTTTTTTTAAATAAAATTTTCAAGTCTCCTTTGAAAATTTGACAATCCCCCACCCCTGGATTTTTTTGAAGTAAGGGGTGGGTATCACAAAAATTCTTTCATGTCATGAATCTTGAAAGTTTTATATGAAAATTTGGCTTTACTACCCCCTGCATTTTACCGGTATCCTAAAAATTCTTACATGTCAAGAATTTCACAAGTCTTATAAAAAATTTTGGCACAACCCCCCATGCATTTTATTGAAGTAAGGGACGGGTATCACAAAAATATTTACAAGTCAAAAAAATTCTATATCTGTTTAAAAAATTGGCAATACTCTCCCCTGCATTTTATTGAAGCAAGGGGTGGGTATCACCAAAATTTTTCTAAGTCATCAATTTCACATGTCAGATTTGAAAATTTGGCAATACCCCCCCCTGCATTTTATTGAAGTAAGGGGTGGAAGTCATCTAAATTTAATATAATTACATAAATTATTAAATAAATATCTAATATATATCAATTTCCCTAGTTTAAAGTAATGACAATCCCTCAAGCCAAAATGCAGACCAAGTCGAGAAACATAAGTTTGGGACTTTCTACAGGTATAGGAAAGAGGAACCCCATGAAACAAATAAATGTTATCATGATTACCTGTTATACAACACAAGGTCGATGGCTCATCACATTATTTGAGAAAATTGATATATAAAAAATATTTATTAAAAATTTATGAAAAAATATAAAATTTTTGATGACAACTCTAATCCCCATACTTTTTGGATCTAGATAAAGTTTTTTTAAATCAAATAACTTTACCTTCTTTCTTTACCTTATTGATTCTTTGTATCAACTTATTACTGATTTGAAATGAGCAACCGAAATGAGTGAAATCTTGACAGGATTCCAAACCAGGAGGAGCTTTGGTCGTTTGATGATTATCCTTAGAAGAATTCCAAATAGTTTCGATGATACCATTTCCCAAACCAAAATCAATGATGCACCAGTGGTCTGGAAAATATAAACCATGTCCTTTGATTTTAGCTGGAGATGGTATTGGGTGGCCAGTTATCGGATTGATATATGAGAATATTCCAAAAGTAAGAAAATTGGCATCATTCCTATCGATATGAATCCTATTGTAGAATCCAGAATGAGTGATAATAACATTAGAAAATAAAAGATATTCGTGGCTGATATCTTCCAATTCGGAGTCACACCAATTTGGTATTCCAACTTTGGTTGCAAGTTCATGATTTTTTTCAAATGCTTTATTACAGAGCTTGTTGAGTTGAAAAGCAAGAAAAGAGTCAAAGGAAGGTAGAGTGTCCCATAAGCGAAAATCTCCATCTTTTTGAGCTTTAGTGATATTCTTGACCAACGAATATATGCCTATATAATTGAAATGCCTAGATAATAATCATATAAGAGTTTCAGAATCCTTATCCTCTAAATATGCAATATAAAAATGTGAAATAAGACAAGTGAAATTTGGAAAAAAGGCTCAACTTCAAAGGTCAAAATCTCAGCAACCACTGAACCTAATTCAAACCTGTTTGTGGAAAATGAAAGATATGCTTTAGTAGAGTCTTCAGTTAAAGGACATGCGATTTAAATAAACCTAACCCTAATTTGTTACATAAAAAAATGAAATAAAAATTTAAATTGGGAAAAAAAAGGCTCAACTTTAATGATCAATATCTCAGCAACCACTGAATCAAATTCAAATCTGTTTGCAGGAAATGAAAGGTAGCCTTCAGGAGAATCTTCAGTTAAAAGAACATTAGATTTGAATAAACCTAACCCTAATTCCGAGTCTGATTTTCAAAATTTTACAAAAACTTGAAAAGTGGTAATGAAGATGAGATCAAAAGGAGTTTTATAAGTTCACTGTTATCCAGATAAGAGTCATACATATATTTAAGTATGAAGTTTTCATAAAAGGAATGAGATATCATATAGGCATGTAAAAAAGGAGATGAAACTTACCTTGATTGAAAAGTAGGAAAAATAGAGTGAGAAAGATTGATGTTGGAATTGTGGGGAAATTGAATATGGAGTAAGTGAAATGCATAAAGAATGTGCAATGTATGTGTTTCAATGAAATGGAGCCAAAAAAAAGTGAAATAAGGGAAAGGGGGGATAATGACAATGCCAAGGAGGGATGAAGAGTAGGGTGATGGAGCTAAAAAAATAAAGTAAAGAGGGAGAGAAAAAAAAGGTTAATTATACCATTGAAATCCAAAATAACCACTTACAAAAAAAATTTAGATAAAAAAAATAAAATAAACAGAAAAAAACAAAAAAAATTATAATTAGTAATCAAAAAATCAAAAAAAAGAATAAAATGACTTACCTGGAGAGATGAGATGACAAAATGAATGAAACCAAATTGTTTGAGGGATGTTGGAGGAGAATAGGAAAAGGATATGAGGGATGAATGAAAAAAAAAATCACTGACAAAATATGCAATTTCAGAAAATATGCGATTTCATGTTGAGCTGGTGAAAGAAAACCAATGAGCCATCCAAAAAAAAGATATTCACCGTAAATTCAAAAAAAAATGAATATGCAACAAACCAAAATACAAAACCAAGTGATCAAAGTACACAAAGAGGACATTTGGAAAGTATGAAAACATAAAAATTAAAAATTAAAAGGGTGAAGAGAAATGTTGGAGAGTAATTGGCATTATAATGGGGCGTATGCCAGTTGATTGAATGATTTGTGAATCAAGGGAGGGGAGTGCCAGTGGTGGTTCAGGATCCTCTTCTTCATAAAGATCATTCCACTCATCCTTTAAATCAGCTAGAATATTGTGGAGTATTACGCAAGTCAAGATCCAATGATTTGCAGTTTTGATCTCCAATTTTTTTTGAAATTGGATTCTGAGCTCCCGAAGACTAGAAAATTGTCCCTTTAAAATACCTATAGAATGTTCAATTCGTACTCTTGATTGTGCAAGGTGATAATTAAATTTAGTTTTGGGGTCATTTTCTGAATTTGCACCACGGAAAGCAGGTATAATGTACTTTCCACTTGCATATGCTGAGTCTGCAAGGAGATACTGAGATTCGTCAAAGTATGAGTCAGGGGATTGAGAAATCCTCATTCTTTGGAAGACGGAAGAGTCATGACATGATCCAGGGCAGCCACTGTGAAAATGCAATAAATTTTTTATTGACATCACATACAAGTTGAACGGCAATAGAGTATCTAGAAAGAAGATAAAAAGTTAGATTGTGAAAGATGAGAACTTGGAGGAGATTTTGAAGAAACCTTTTTTGCGATCAAAATAATGGTTGCCATCATGAGCAGGCTTTTGACTCAAAGGGATGGTTGTGCCATCAACAAAACCTATACAGCCAGGGAAACCTTCAGCTTGCATTACTTGAGAGGATTCAAGTCGCTGTTCTGGAGTTGGCCAAGCAAGAGTTTGAGATTTGAGGGAAAGGATAGCAATCATACAGCGCTTGGTGTATAATATCACGGTACCATATCCTATGTTAAAGAGATTATCCAAACGTCTTACGGCAGCACCATTTCCATTTGAGCCAAAGCAACATAGAGCAACAGCAAGTTGGATGGCAAGATTACGCTTTTTGTTATGAGAATTGTTATGGAAGATAGGATTATTGGAGATGAGTTGATAAAGTTTGAAGAAAGAATCGGGAGAAGTTCTAAAAAGTTGTGTGAAGTTTAAATGAGGAATGTTGAGGATGGAGTCCAGATCATATCGGGGATCATGATAAAGATTTGGCCCCCTGGTGATGATGTAACGCTTTTTGGAAAGAAAACACATATAAGCTAAAGCATCTTCCAAATCAGAGTCAGATTTATAGTAAAGAACTAAAAGAAAAGTAATAGCATTCATTGTTGAGTGAAGTAGCTTCCTAGTAGAGAGGTGTTTCATTGTTGCCGGTGGAAGGGTTAAGTGATGAGGGAAGTGGGAATTCACCGCCAAATGTGCAGTTGGGGTGTGTAGATAGAAAAAAAACTTAAGTGTTCGCCACCAAAATTAAGTAGCATAGAGTGAGGAAAGACTTAAGGATGGCATCAGCAATTATGAGTCATGTGACTTTCTTGCAAATCCATCATGGATGAGATGAGTTTGGGATCAAGAATTAGGAATGGAAATTGGGGTATAAGAGGCGGGATAATGCATTATCGTGGATTTCTTATCCACTAGCCCTGGGGCTAGTGTATAAGAATCTTCCGCAATTAATAATGTCTGATCCCGGGAAAAAAAATTCCTGATCCCTAATTGCGGATCCCTGAACATTGATACCCCCTATTGAGGACATGAGTATTGGAAAATGAAGTGGCACGTTGGTTAAAATGGAACACTGCATAATTCTGACGAGTATGCATTAATAAATTCATACTGTTTCAACTCCACTTTTTTTGACCCATGCATACGATGTCTCCTCTCATAGCAGGAACCTCTAAGCCAAAGAGTATACTCAAATCTGTGCATCAGGATGAAGTGAGCTCCAGTAGCTCTGTAGAATCTGGAGACGAAATATCTCATAGTGAGGACGAAAAAGATTCATTTGATGATTCGATCTTCTCCAGCTCGGAGGGTAGTGATGAAGAAGAGATCCGCGCTTTTAACCTTGAAAAACATGGTCAGAAAGCAGTAGCAAACCTTATAAACCATGATGATGATGAAGATATAGATTTGGGTCCAAGCGACAAAACTAAAAGTTTGAATATCTCTCTTTACAATTGAACCGGTTTTATTTCAATTAACATTATGGTCATGTCTATCATTAATTCTTATCTTTCGAGCAGAAAGGAAAAGAAGAGCGACCTCTCCCACTACTTTCGGGCAACATCTTTCCCTATTTTTGGGTACATCAATTACATCCAAGTCACCCTCCACCACATTGTCCAGAGCATCCCGCTTGGCTGTTCACCAATCGAAAGAGCAAGCTCATCTCGCCTCCATTCAAAAAAAGTCGACCCAAAAAAAACATGAACGTCAAGAGAATGGTCACGTAAAAGATCCTATTGGAGGATGGACACCTCGTCCAGAAAAACCTTTTTCGGAATGGGCTTCCATGTCTGTCGATGATCAACAAAATATCTCAGCCTCTGGAGGCATTTCACATGAAAAATCTCTTCGTCGCCTAGCACAAAAAGGAGTGGTCAAACTTTTCAATGCCATCCGTGCTGCTCAAAGTACGATGGAGGAGGAAGCTGAAATTCAAATCTTGACTGGGTCTCAAAAGAGGAAGTTAGCTAGAACAACAAAAGCTATAGCAGATGAACCTTCAGAACGTAAAAGGACTCGCACAGCTGCTGAAGCAGCCGAAGAAGATATGGAAGAAGGCCAAACAGTATCAAAGTACAAGCCAAATATCTTGGGCTCTCGTGGAAAACAGGAGGCTTGTCAGTCGAATGCTTCATTTCTTGATATATGTTTCTTCAGAGACTGATATATACATGATTTTTTGGTTTTTGATGCAAAGTGGCCAACCTTTCAAAAGCTTCTTTTCTTGAACTTATCAAATCTGGCGGAAGCAAACCTTTAGCAACATGTTGACCATTGTAATCATCATTATAATAAATTGCTGTACCGCCACGTGAAATATATTCTTGAAGTCTTAGACCCCATGCATGAAAATTCGGTGTGGTAGGGACCGGCACAAATGATGAGTTTTGTTAGCGGTTTGTTAAATTATTTGCAGGTTTTTAAAAAAGCAACATGTATTTAATTTAGAGGGTATGTTTCTATCTTTTAAATACAGATCTTCATGATTTAAATATTGCTTCACGGATCAATCGCAAGTCTACGCGTGGCTACAAAATTTTCCTATGTTTGACTGTGCATACTTGTTCAAACTGGCAGCACTAGTAAGATTCACACGTTTTTGACTGTAGTCTACTGCTTATGTCAGTGAGAAATCATAAAACATTTGATAATGAATGTTTATACGTATATAAAAAAGTTTTTTGAAACATATTTGAGCTTGTAGCAGCTTGAGTGTAGCAATAGCTAGCATAAGTCACCTACTTACAAACTATACTACACTTTTAAAATTGAAAGTGAAGTAAGCTTGGTCGACAAAGTTTAGCGAGCAATCCTCCTTGCCCGGTATTTTTCTTGGCCGGTGAGTTTTCGATTGCAGTCAGGAGATTCTAAGGATGTTCAGCAGCAGATAAGAGGATTTATTTATTAACTTGAATGCAAGTTTTAATTTATAACGAATGATTAAGATATAAAGAATGAGTGAGGTGGAAGGTGGGGTTTTAATAGTGAGTAAGACGAGAATTCTGTCCCCTCAAAAAACTTAGTGTCCTCACAGTCAAAGCAATATGTAAAAATCCAAACAAAATTATTTTGCTGCAAGGGTATGAGTTTATTGTAAATCAAAACATATTTCACTCGTGAAGTTTTATTTTATAAGCGTGGGTGTAAAAAAAAAAAAAAACAATTATCATTTGAAAAAAACTCTGCTCAGTCAAAAATCTTATACATTTATCATTTGCTCATTACCCATCCAGGTTCGTGCAACCTGTAGCGAAAGGTAAGTCTATTTTTGTTAGGCTGTGACAAGCTACATAGTATCTTACCTCAACACAAAAGTTAGAAAATGAATTTCCAAACTGGCTAACTACTTAGTAGACAATTTTTTGCCTGAGACAATGAATGCCCAGCCCACATAACCCGTCAAGGTATGAGCAGCTTTCCTGTTAAACTGTTAATATCACTGTTTGATTTCGCCACTGGCAACGGTTTGGTGTAATGAAGAAAATATTTAGACTGCAAAGCGCGTCTGTCGCCAGTCAAATCAATTTAGTATAAATCCTACCAAGAGAAATAACACTTCTGTAAAAATTTAAATTTCCTCTGACGATATTCATGGCACCAGACATATTTTCTTATTCTCAGACTATTAGGGTTACTATCACCACCATGTTTTTAACACTGAAAATAATAAAAAAGAGAAAACATTTCAGAATAAGCGATATCTCAAAGATTTTTATATAAAACCCAAGAGAAACAAGTAAAGAATGCCCATCTTTCCCCTTGGTTTGATCAACCTTTATAACGTATTTTTTCAACGAAGAGAGCAATATTCTTGCTCAACGATAGCTAATAGCACTTAATAAAACTTCGGCCTTGCTTACGATAGATCTGTTTTAATATTCTTCAAAAAAATTCCTTTAATTTTTTTTTTTATAATTTATATATCAAATTTTAAAAACCAACTGAAATTAAATCTTACCTCTGATATTACTCTGTAATTGGAGGCCATGTGGAACAACTCACAAAAGGAAACTTCTACATATGACTCAAAAAGCAATATTGAAGATAATGAAAGCCTTCAAATACAAGCGATAGAGCTCCATCAAATAGGTCCTCGAGCAGACCTTGGAAATTGCTCACACCGCCATGCTTCATTGAGCAAAACTTTTGCTAGCAGCTCAAGTGATTTGAAAGAACCACTTCCAGGGAGTCCTACATGGGCAACAACTCCGAAAGAGGATGATTTATCAAATAGTGAAGATAGTGGAACCTACCGTGAAAAGGCGGTTTCCACTCCCTCATGGTATTCAAATGAAAACTTTGAGAGTTCATCAACAATTGAAAATGAAGAACCACCCATCCTTACGGCTCGTGTATTCTTTGTCAGCGCTGTCCAGAGTGTCCTAGGAGCGGCAGTTACACAAGTAAATTTTCGTTATTATCCTGAAAATTATTAACCCTACTTACCAGATATATATATATATATATTTTTAAAAAAAATCATCTAGCTATTTATTTTCAAACCTGTTCACATGCGTATTCAACCCTTATTCATTCAAATAAGTTGTTTTATGATGGGACAAGTGCTTGCTAAAATTCCTGGCCCGCGCTGGTGGAATCCGGTAAGTAACCGCCCAATAATTTTAAACACTCACACAGCTAACCAAGTTCTATCTACTTTTTAAATTAGGGCCCATTCAGTATTGTTAGTCATTTTAACCTCTTGCATCTTTGGCAGGCAAAATAATAAATTATCACATATTTTTTCACAACATTAGAAAGAAACCACCTTTGCGTCCATAATGGCAACATCTGCTGGAACTGGTGCATATGCATCAGCAGTAAGCAATAATTTATAGCAATATTTTTTTTTTTGGATTTCAATTCTAATTCTTTTCAAAAAGTTAATTGCAGTGGAAGAATTGTATTTTGATCGTCCGCCCAAGCCACTGATTGCAATAGGAATTTTCCTTAGTTCACAAGTAGGTTTTGAAATTCTTTTTTGAAGTTTAAATCTAATGTACCAATGTTTTTTTTCTTCATTCATTACTTTTAAATAGCTGATAGGTTATGGGTGGGCAGCCTTGTTCCAACCAATTTTAGTTTTCCCAGCTAAAGTGGTGTACCCGTTAGTTTTATTTTTACGTCATATTTTTATCAAATTATTCTAACTTTTTCATTAAAAAATAAATCAATAAAATTCTCAGAGATGTTTTACCTTCTGTGTCACTTTTCCATTCTTTATATGGTACCGGGGATACAACAAACAAGCAAATGGCGTTTTTCAGACGGGCCTTTGTGGCGATTGGCCTGTGTAAGAAATTCAGTGTTAACAATATATATATATATATATGTATATTAAAGTCTCATAAAAAGAACTGGTTTGTTTAACTTGTCAGACGAAATATTTCCTACTTATATTGCCCCAGCTTTTCAGGCGATTAGCGTATTTTGTTTATCCCTACCACAAAATCCTATAGTGCGTTTTTAAAAATAGTGGTCTTTATTCTATTATAACTAAAAACAATTTGTTAGGTTACTCGTTTATTTGGAGGTGCGGTGCCTTTTGAGGGATTAGGTAAGATTTTATATCAAGGTTATTAATTTAGGAAAGCCTAAACGCCAAACCTAACTTTGCGGTTTTGAATTTCCCTTCTCACTGTTTTGAACTAAAGGATTTTTGAATCTTTCTGGCGACTGGGCACTTGTTGGATCACATGGGCCGTTGTATTGTCCTTTGAACACTCAAGTAATCTTTTCTATAAAAAAACTAGTTAACTATGACCAAAATTGAATATGATTTTTTCGCAGGTTCACCATATAATTGGAATTGTATTTTCATTGTTCATATACTCCCTTGTGTTCACCCGCTCTTGGTTTAGTGAGTATTTACGAATCTACAGAAGAGAAAATTAAGAAACTGTGTTGATCCAGAGAAATATCCATGGCTTTGGTTGCAGGTGCTGGATTGACGCAAAATTTCCCATTCCTTTCGGTTTCACTTTTGCAGTCAAATGGAACGAATTATCCGATTAAATCCGTCATTAATTCCAATGGAACTCCAAACAGCACATTTATCGAGAGAATAGGGCTTCCCAGCTTCACCGCTACATATGTTGTATCTCAAATGTTTGATTCATTGGCCACTACAGCAGCAATCACACACGTTTTGCTTTATAATTGGAAGGAGATCGTCTCTATATTTAGCAAGAAAAAGCAAGGTGAAGGAATAGATCCCCACAGAATTATCTGCCAAAAATACAAAGACTTTCCCCGCCTGTAAGTCTGGATCGAAAAGTCTCTTATTCTTTGGTCTTTGAGTTGGCTAAAGGTGCAGCTTGCGGAATTTTTCAGAGGTTACGCAGCGATCTCTTTGTTTTCTGTAGCATTAGCTATCCTCTGCTCTTCACTCGATAAATCTGGATTGTCGCCATGGGGATTAATAGCTGCGTTTGCTCTGTCAGGTGTTCTTACGTTCGTGATTTTAAAGCCATCTTTCTCCTTGCTTCTGCTCATTGAAATTAATTAATTATTACCCATTAGTCTGGCAGTTGGGTTTTTGGCTGCTGTAACAGGGTTTCATCTGCAAGTAACTGGAGTGGTGCAAATGATAGGAGGATTACTTTTCCCAGGTATAATGATTACATACTTTATGCCAAAATTTTGAGACTCAATTAATTTCTAATTCGCGATACAAATTCCTGGAAAATAGGAAATGTTTTTGGTTTGTACTTTCCATGTAACAAATTCATGAGATGTGCGCATTGATGTTGATGATTTATTGCGCCTCTAGGCAATATGTATTTCACAACCTATGGAGGCGCAAGCGTTATGCAAGCCAATCACATGCTCAAAGTATATCTTGATTCATATAAAGACAGTGATTTATTCTTCAGCTGGTTTAATGAGGATTTTTTCTTTTTAGGATTTAAAATTGGGCCAATACATGCATATGCCACCCGTTAGCCATTTTAAACTTCTCCAGTGGTTCTATTGCACTAATTCATATCAAATTTAACAGCGAGTGGTTGTTCTTGCTCAATATCTAGGAACGTAAGTGATAGTGAATGTCGTCCAATTTCCTCAAACTATTGAATATTAATTAATTGTTTTCCCTCATTTCTATAGAATCATAGGTTGCCTTGTCAATTATGCGGTAACAAAAATAATAGTGAAAACCCAGAGGGACATCCTTTTGCTTCCGCATGGAAATGGTGTTTTCTCAGGTTTCCTTCTTGCAACTTATCAGTCTCAAGCTGTGAGGTAAGTCTTCAACAGATCAATTGAAGCACTCTATCATAAAGCCTTTTATTGATATAATTCGCTCACAGTTGGGGAGTTTTCGCAAAAGAAATATTTGTTGTCCATGAACGATATGTAGGTTCTTGTAAACAATCTGTCAAAATACTATATAAGGAGATAGTCTTAAATGACGCTCATTCATCAACTTAAATTGACCATTCTTCCTTCCTAGTTTATCATCCCAGCCTGTCTTATTTTTGGATTAGCACTGCCCATTCCTTTCTTCCTTATTCACAAAAAGTGGCCACACATGAAAATGAATCATCTGAATGTTCCATTGATGCTTGGATCAATTGCAAGTGGGATACATGGTCTGTCACTATTTTTCGAAGAAAAAAGACCGATGTATTTTTGGATTTAAAACACTTTAAATCTGAGCTTTTTCTCTTTTTTCTTTTCATCTTAAATTTTATTACACAGGCGCGACAGCTGGTAGAACTGTCAACTTTATGGTGGGGTTTATGTCACAATTTTGGGCCAAAAAATATCATCCAGGATGGTAAGGATTTAAATCACAATCATTAAATTTTTAGGTGACACTTTTCATTATTATATTTTAGGTTTCAGAAATACAATTATATTCTATCAGCTGCACTTGATGGCGGTGCACAAACTACGATTCTCATATTGGCACTTTTTTTCCAAGGTGGTTTAGGCTGGAAATTGAAGTTTCCGACGTAAGGCTAAGGCACTTGATTAATTTGTTTTACACACAGCACATTTATAATGACTAAATGGTTGTGATCAATTTTTGAATTTTACTTCATCAGCTATTTCTTAAATCCACCTTCTGGAATTCCGGCTGATTATTGCTATATCCATTCAGAAAGAGTTGAATGAATTTATCAGAAGTAAGTAGTCCTAAAATAGTTCGCTTTAAATTCACATTTACTCATATTTTTTTGTTGAAAATTCTATTTAATAAAAAGAGCCATTCATAATTTTTTCTCATGAAAGCTCAAAGCACAAGCCAGAAGGATCCACAAATAGACAGCATGGCTTTAGGAACTGTTCTTGAAAAAAGGGGCTCAGCCATCACTTTACTTGGCTTCCATTGCTTAAAAATACTACTTGTAATTTCAAATGACTTATGGACTTCATTCACGAATACTTATCAACTTATTTTTAATTAATTAAATTCATATTATGAATTTTACGAATTTGCTACCCATGAAATAATCTACGTGTTTTAAAATCTAAAACTATATGTATTTGTATTTCTATCTAGATTGATCTGTGATTGGTGAAATAGATATACAAACCTTTAAAAAGGGTTTTATGCCTCATAAGACTCTGGAAAAAAATTTGAGGTAAAAGCAGATGTTTGTTGAGATATGAACCTCTTAAGTTTCCATTTCTATCAAAATAATATGTTACCTGTTATTTTTTACTTTATTTTCCATTCTTCCTTTTAAATGAGTTCCTATGCTAGTCAATCTATTAGCTACCTATACTAACCATAAAAGATTCATAATCCTCATATATAAGTTATTTTCTGAGTTATGTCTACGTCACAGCCAGGCACTTCCAAGCTTTTATTGTCTCAAAGCTGATTCTACTGTTTTTTTTTACAGCCATATTAAAAAACGGTGTGTGCGAACATCCAACAGGAACTGAAATGACACTAGTAGTGACACATCCTCATTGTTTTTTCTTTCTTTTTTTTTTTTTTTTTGAACAAGTTTTAAGGTTTTTTTTTTATTTTTTTATTTACTTATTTTTTTTTTTTTTTTTGTTTTTTTTTTGACAATCATCTGACAGGATACGACAGATTTATGTGTTTTTTTTTTTTTTTTTTTTTTTCTTTTTTTTATTTCTTACAATCTCCACCCAGCTAGGGGCATGAAGGCATTGTAAACTTAATAGGCTAGGTACATGTGAGGAGTAATGAACGTAGTGGGTAAGTTATCTGGGAAATTAACAGGATAACAGGGGGAGCTAGGTGCCTTTGAGGACACAGATGGGGTTGCCATAGGGGGAAGGGTGTATTAGCGCAACGGTAGTGTTTTTAGAAAAAAAGGGGAAAAAGGATAGATTTCTAGTGCTGTTGTGGTAACGCAAACTATATACACTGCTGCGGCGTAGTTGGAACCTAACACCCGCTGTGGTAGCCTAAAGTTTAGTACGGCACCTAAGTATGTAAATGGAGTTATTACGGCATGCAAGATTGGTGTTATTATTTTTTTATAAAAGGGTTTTATTTAATTTATTTGAGTTTTAAATATGAAGAAATTGGTCACGAGCGAATGCCTACACAAATACAATTTATTTTACGGAGAAAACTTATTTTTACGGTCTGAAAATTTATAAGTATTAAGTCGAGTCACTCAAGAACCTTGGGAAATTTTCCCAGAATTTTTACTATTTTTCTTATATTTTTAAATGAATTTTAAAGTTTTATAGAAATATTTACGTTTTCAAAAATTACTTAACTTTGATGAATTTTCACGGGGTAATTAGAGCTGCGCAGGCTACGAAAATTAGTTTGGTATGTAAAGGGGAAGTAGCTCTATTATGTGTAATTTTTCTAGATTTTTTATTATAGTTTTAAGGTTCTAAATTGAGTCCGGAAGTCCGGACGGACTCCGTTTCGACTCCGTTTCGACTCCGTACGGACTCCGTTCCGGCTCCGTACGGACTCCGTTCCGGCTCCGTACGGACTCCGTACGGGCTCCGGATTGACTCTGGAAGAGCTCTGGAGGGGAAAACTTAGGCACGTGACTAGGAATACTTAAGCGACTCTCAAACTCGAAATTAAGAGGGGGAACACATCATACAGCTTAATCATTAACCACCACAGTCTCATTTTTTATTACTCAACAAATTAAATAAATTTGTAATACCCTTATAACTTTATATTTTATAAATAACATTTTAGAAATACTACTCAACAATTAAAATAACACTTCATACAGGGTATCTTTAGAAAGGTCTTCATCTCTGGGACTTGATTATTGCTGTCTCATAAAAATTCAAAATATTATAAAAACATAAAAGTCAATCTTTTCAGATCTTTCACTGGTACACCTTAATTGTTGTTATCAGTATTTCTTTATCAACAGCCACGATCATTAAATCTCAATAAGCGTTAATTATTTTAGAGTTTCATTATTTTTATCAATCAGATCTAAGTAGATTGGTTAGCTTAGTGATTTAGAACACCTACTTTGTTATTTTTATTGGAAGGACGGGGTTTTCGGCTAAATCCACATATCTCCTCCGGATTCTGCTTACAGCAAGGCGTCTGTAAGAGTTTACCTTACCATAGTTGGCGCCCAACATGGGGTTCGATTTCTCTAGCTTTCTTTAAAGACTTACTTGGATCAAGAACGTTATTAGCCTGCAAGAGGCTTATTTTCTGGAACTCTAATTGGATTTTTGTTATTGGCCTGCAAGAGGCTTGTTATTTTATCGATTGTTAACGCTTTTCATTACTTATTGGGATGTCTTCTTCTGCTGTTGCTTCTGGATCTTCTAACCCTCTTACTCCCTCAGTTAGAATTGTTTCTTGGGATGGCCCAAAGTTTGATGGGGAGGAGGTTAAATGGTTCATTAGCAGGTATGAAGCTGCTGCTGCTGTTGATGGTGCTTCCCATGTCGATATGGTGAAGCAAGTTAGATTTTTTATTGCCGATAGGGAGGTGGAAAAAGAGGTTATTGCTATGCAGGCATTTAAGGACAAGGATTGGGTTAAGCTTTCTAAAGCTATGGTTGATAGATGGGGTGTTAGGTTTACTATGATGGACCTCAACAAAATTGTAGGTGACTGGCAAGCTAAAGGTGGTGTTTCTTCAATGGTGGACTTCAAAAAACTTTGTGTTCAGTTTGATGAAGTGGTAGAATATCTTATTTTGGTGGATGAATTAGTGCATGAAAATCAAGCAAAAGATTTGTTTTGGTCAGCATGCAGTAGGGATATTCGAATGGACGTCTTGAAGGATCTCTCAAGAAAGAATTTAATGAAGGAACTGCCAAACGGTGAGCAGAAGTTACCGGCTCTGGAGGTTATTAAAGAGAACATCCAAGCCCATCTAAAGTTATTAGCGTTGGACAAGTATCAAGAGTCTTGCACTCAATATGTCAGTAAGGTTAGCGAAGTTTTGGCCGAGAACAACGATATTATGGTCAAAGCCCAGGAGGCCAAGAAGGCACAAATGGGTGTTCCTGCTGCAAAAGTTGAGGGCAATGTAGACAACAAGATGGTCGATCACTTGGCCGATTTAACGAAACAATTAAAAATATTTGTTCAAGAAACCCAGAAGGCCAATAAGGCCCCAATCGCTTCTTCGTCAACGTCGACTTCTTATCAGTCCAGAGGTTATGAACGTCGAAATTATAATGGCAATAATAATGGTAACCGCTTCCCAGGCAATGGGAGAAATGGTGGGAATGGTGGTAGTAATTATAGAGGTGGCTACGATGAGCCAAAGGTGTGCTCCTATTGTAATAGGAGGGGTCATAGAGCAACAGTTTGTTTTGCTCTTGATAAGGATATGGATGCTGGGCGAGTTTTATTCAATGGTAAAGTTTATAAATTTCCCGATGGTTCGTTCATCAAGCCCAGTGATGGACAGTCTCCTTCTGATTTGGTCAGAAGAAGTTTAACGGCTGAAAGGAGAGCCAGATTTGAAGAGGTGACGGATGAAGATGTTAATGCCAAGAGTGGCAAAAATGGTAACGGTAATGGTGGAAAAGCTGACAAAGGTAAGGAGAAAGAGGTCAGTAAAGCCACGTTCTCTACTTCATTTGGTGGTTTAGAGCTGGCGACAGTTGCCCAGGTGGAGGGTAGCTGTATGGCTGGCGAATACGATGTTAATGCTGCTAGAAGAGCAGCCGCTACTAAGGCGAAAAGTAGCATTCAGAGCCAATTGAGGGCTAATCCTGGCAAGGCCAATAACAAAGTGAACCCTTACTCTAAGGACAAGAATTCTAGTGCTCAAACTGCCGCCAACAAATTGAACCCTTACTCTAAGGACGAATTATATAAAATGCAGAAGGGGATTGCTGATATGGGGCCCCCTAGTTATGGCAAGTTTGATTTAAATGGTGAGCCTATGCCAGAGGATGATTCGGATTCTGAGGAGGACGTACCGTTGGCGTCTCTACCCAGACCAAGTTTTAGCGGTCCCATCCCAATGGAGGGAGTAAGAAGGACTAGCGATGGATCAGGATTAGTGCAAGAAGCTGGTGACGGAGTTAGGGTTATAGAAAGTGAAGATGTTATAATGGGGGGTGAAGATGGCTCGGTTGGACCTCAAGAGGTACCCAGGGCCAAGGTTGTTAAATCAAAGGTCCAGTATGAGCGGCCAGTAGTTTCTGGTCAAGCTAATGCGATGGACGCAGTTTTGAATAGGGTGAATCAACTTCAGATTCCCTTATCTTTGGGGGAGTTATTTACGATTAGTCCGGCGCTTGCTGAAAAGCAAAAGAAGCATTTGACGAGGCGTCGGGTTTCCACTGGAGAGGTGGAATATATTTGTGAAAATGCTGAAAAATTTGGTGAAGATGTAGATACACATTTTTCCGCTCCCCTGGGTTACCTGGTGGTAACTCTTAATGGTAAAGAAGTAAAGGCCTTGGTCGATTCAGGGTCTCAAATTAATTTAATTTCATTGGAGCAAGCGACGAGTATAGGCTTGCCAATTAAAAGTGGAACTGGGGGAAACCTCAGAGGTATTGGAGGGCATGCAACAGAGCTGATGGGTACTGCTGAGCATGTCAGGTTAGGTATTGGTGGATCTGTTGGTAAGGTTCACTTTTATGTGGCCAGAGGAGCAGTCAAAACTGTTCTTGGTGGTCCTTTTTTGATGGATTTTGAGGCCAGGATAGGGTATCAAGCTGGCATGGGGATTAGTTTGGAGATCACTGGTGAAGATATGCGGAGATTACATATGCGGTTAGCGCCTCCTGGAGATGAAGGTTGGGAAACACGGCCAGGGATTACTACTCTGTGCCAGTGTTGTGTTTGCAACAAGAAGCGGCATATAAAACGGACGGCTTCTGGTGAATTATGTTTGTTGGAAAGGGATGGGAGCCCTCATTTTTTGGGGTAGCAGGGGCTGATCGCTCTAATGTTGTAATCTCTCCTCAGGATGAGATCCCGGATTGCAATAGGTCAGCTCACTTGGAGATAATTCAAGTGGATTCTCAATTATTTTCTGTTAATATTACTTTGGAGTGCAAATACGTTTTGGACTTTTCTATATGTTTATTGGATTTACCCGGTTTTTCTATTAATTTTAAAAATGGTGAAAAAGGCAAAATGGGCCAAATTAGGTTGGATAAAAATTGGAAGGGTATGTTTTATGACCTCCAGCAAGAGGGTAAACTGCAAAAATTACATCAAAACTCAATAAAAAATCTCAGTATAAGTAAAACACAAAAAAATAATTTTTGTGAAAATTCATTTCCGGACCTCCAGCAAGAGGGTAAACTGCAAAAATTACATCAAAACTCGATTAAAAATCTCAGTATAAATAAAACACAAAAAAATAATTTTTGTGAAAATTCAATTCCGGTTCTCCAGCAAGAGGTTAAACTGCCAACTTTCTTTACGGGTGATTTACTGTTGGATAAGGGAAGCAAAGGTGTTGGAAAATCTGTTTATAAATTAGACGAGGGAAAGGAGAAAAGGGTAAAATTTAAAAATGAAATAAAATATTTTTCTAATTTTTCTTATTCTGATTCTGGCGATGAAGAAGATTCATTTGATGAAAGTTTTAATGGCGATGTTTTACCTCAAGTTTATTTAGATGTGGACGCAGCCAAATATAAGAAAGTAGCAAATAAAGTTCGACCTATTAATGAACCGCTACCTGCTGAATTAAATCCACCTTTGAGAAGACCAAGGTTATCAAGAGATCCTTATGAAAGTCCCTTGGTAAAGAATCCGCCTGAATTTTCTGAGACGTCAAGAATCACTTTTGAGAGACTGGGTGTTGTTAATTTTGGACCTGATGGTTGGTTGTCTGGAGAAGAGAAGAAGTTGTTGTTGGATGTGATGGTCAAGCGAGAGAAGGCCATTGCTTTTGAAGAAGAGGAGAGGGGTGTGTTGAAGCATTCCTATGGGGAGCCTTACAAGATTCCTGTGGTATGTCATGAACCGTGGCAGCAGAAACCGATTCCTATTCCGGCTGCATTAAAAGAAGCTTATATCGAAGTTGTCAGAGAACGGATACGCACTGGACTGTATGAGCAATCAACATCAAGTTATTCTAGTCCTGTATTTTGTATCAAGAAACCGAATGGCAAGCTTAGAGTTGTTCATGATCTTAGGGAATTAAATAGGGTTACAATAAAGGATGCTGGGATACCACCTAGTGCTGAGGAGTTTGTTGAAGCGTTTGCAGGGAGAGTGTGTTATGGTTTGGGAGATATTATGGGTGGATATGATGAGAGAGAGTTACATCCGGACTCAAGGCCACTCACTACATTCGATACGCCACTTGGACGTTTACAGTTAACAAGATTACCTCAAGGAGCAACAAATTCGGTTGCAGTTTATCAAGCTCAGATGGCTTGGATCCTTCAAGATGAAATTCCACAATATGCTGGAATCTTTATAGATGATGGAGGAATTAAGGGACCAACAACCGACTATGATAACCAGGTGTTGGAAGAGAATCCCGGGATACGCAAATTCATTTGGGAGTTTGCAATTACTTTAGAAAGAATCTTGTTTCGAATTGAAGAGGCTGGTTTAACTATTTCAGGTTCAAAATTTTCATGTTGTGTGCCAGCCTTAGAAATATTAGGCCATGTGGTATGTAGAGAGGGTAGGATTATGTCCAAGAAGAAAGTTAACAAAATTCAGTCCTGGCCAAGACCCAAGAATATGACCGAAGTTAGAGGGTTTTTAGGCGTTTGCGTATATGTTAGAATGTTTATCAAGGACTTTTCTTCATTGGCAGCTCCATTGAGACGGTTAACGAGAAAGGATGCAGACTGGGAGTGGGATGAAGAGTGTGAGAAGGCGTTTGTGAAGTTGAAGGAGGTTGTGGGGAAGGATTTAGTCCTGCACAAGTTAGATTATGGAAAAGATGCTGGCAGAATTTATTTAGCAGTTGATTCAAGTCAGGTTGCAGCTGGGGCGGTTTTGTCTCAGATGGATAAAGCTGGTTACATCAGGCCAGTTAGGTATGAATCTGTAGTATTTACTGAGGTCGAATCAAGATATTCTCAACCAAAATTGGAATTATGTGGTGTGGCGAAAATACTGAAGAAACTTCAGCATATTTTGTGGGGGCAACATTTTGAGTTGCAAGTGGATGCGAAATCGTTAATCCAGATGATTAATTCCCCAAGTTTACCGAACGCACCCATGACGAGATGGGTAGCTTTTATTCAACATTTTTCGTTCGATTTAGTTCATAAGCCTGGCAAAACTTTTACTATGCCAGATGGTTTATCAAGGAGACCACCCACTGAAGAAGATTCAGACTCAGAAGAGTTCGATGAAGATATACCTATTATCAAAGCCAGCACTAAAGGAGCTGAAGACTTTCCATACCTCCCCCATGAGGTTAAACTGGCAGGACTATTGTGTTTAGATTATGGTGTTGATGACCTCCACCAAGAGGATAAACTGGAAAATAGTTTTTATGTTAATAAAGGTGTTGGAAAAGGTGTAGATAAATTCGGCAGAGAGGAGGTAGAAGAAGATGTGGTGTATGTAGAGGAAAATGGATTGGTAGTGTGGGATAGTAGTAAATTAAGGAATGGTGTATATGTTGGAGAATTAGAGAACTTAAATAAAAAGGTGGATAAAGAGAAAGAGGTATTTTCAAATACGGTTTTCGAAGGATCCAAAGGTTCAGAAGAAAAATGTCGACATAGCTCGATTAAAGATTTATTTAGGGGTCAACGATTATTGGCTCATTCATGTGCAGGTGATATTGGTGATAGAGAAGTCCCTATTGATGTTATATTAATCGATTTTCAAGATGAAGTCTGGGGTCAGACTGGTTTTTATTTTTTGTTAGTCAAATATTTGTTGACTTTAGAGAGGCCAGAAGATTGTGAAGACGATGAATGGGTGGCTATCAAGAGGAAGTCATCTACGTTTTACCTATCTGGTCGACGTTTAATGAGGAGGAGGTATCCAAATCCTCAAGTAGTTATAACTCAACAGAAGGGGCAAGAATTAGTTTTGAAATCACTGCATGAAGATCTCGGGCATAGAGGCGTTGGAGAAACATTTAGAAGAATTTCTGATCGATTTTGGTGGCCTGGCATGAAGATGGCTGTTAAACAGTGGGTTCAGTCATGCAAAGAATGTCAAAGACGAAGTTATTTAAGGCCAAAAGAACCTGGACGCGCGACCGGTGAATATACGCTCTTTGGAAGAGTTAGTTTAGATGCCGTTCATATAAAAGAGGGACGGTATAAGTATTTAATTGTGGCCAGAGATGATTTATCTGGTTGGGTAGAGGCAGCGCCTCTTATTAATTTAACTGCCAAAAATGTGGCAGAATTCTTTTTGAATAATTGGGTATATAGGTATGGGGTGATGAAGTTGGTGACGGTAGATGGAGGTCCTGAATTTGGGACAGAGTTTAAAGAGGCTGTATTGAAAGTTGGATCAAAGGTTAGGGTAGCAACCCCATATTATCCTGAAGCTGAAGGTATGGTTGAAAGAGGGCATCAAGTTATTAAGGATGCTTTAGTTAAAATGTGTGGGACAAGTGCCGAAAAGTGGAGGCACTATTTACCTTTAGTTTTATTTGCTGATCGAATCACTGCCAAAAGGACGACCGGATTTTCACCTTATGAACTTGTTTTTGGACAGAAAGCAGTTTTACCGGTTGATTTAGAAGCTGAATCATATCTTGGAGTTGACTGGGACACGGTCAAAACTACTGAAGAATTATTGTGTGCAAGAATGATGCAGCTAGAAAAGAAAGAAGAATATTTAGAAAAGGCATATTCGCGGATGATGAAGATCCGAAATCAATCAGTCAGATATTGGGATGAGCGGTTGGCACATCGATTAAGGAAACCTTTGAACCCAGGTGATATGGTCCTGGTGTATAATAGGAGTTTGGAAAGTCAGTGGGGAAAGATGTTTGCAGATAGGTGGAATGGACCGTATAAAATCAAGGAGCAAGTTTCGGGCGGTTCATATGTGCTAGAAGAGTTGGATGGAGTAGTATTGAAGAAGAGGGTAGCGGCCGATCAAGTGAAACGGTTCTATCCTAGAGGCACCAGGAGTGCCGAAGTCTTCCTCCGCAATGAGGATAAACTATGAAACTTCTTAAATTTATGGATCCTCCGCAATGAGGATAAACTATGAAACTTCTTAAATTTATGGATCCTCCGCAATGAGGATAAACTATGAAACTTCTTAAATTTATGGATCCTCCGCAATGAGGATAAACTATGAAACTTCTTAAATTTTATGGATCCTCCGCAATGAGGATAAACTATGATATTGATGAAATTTTACGGATTCCTCCGCAATGAGGATAAACTATGACATATTATGAAATTATATGGACGAACTCCGAAATGAGGATAAACTACAATTTTAATGATTTTTATTAAATTTATACCTCCGCAACGAGTATAAACTATCTTCTTATTTTTTATCAAAAATACTTTACTATCATTACACTGCATATGGGCAACGAAACTGTGATGAAACATAACAAAATACGAGAAAACCTTCATTGAAATTTTTCAAAAATTAAAATTCTTAAAATATGGGTGAAGATAGTGTTGGAAAATTTTTAAAAATTTATTGGAAGAAGTGTTCACAGGGGAACCTTCTTAATTTAATATTGGCAAGTGTGGGGGTAATTGATGGGCTGGCTGCTCTATACACAATTACCCCATAATGTTCGTTTCCAAAATTTTCCCTGTTACTAGTTGAATCCTGGCTTTGTCTTTTAATTTTAGGAAGTCCACTAAGACTATAAACTGGAACGAATCAAGAGACACCGCTCTCAACGCCGGATTCAATATTTTTTTATTTTTCATTTTGTTTTTGATTTTTTTATGTTAGATTGTGATTTCTTTTCTTTAATATATATTATGAATTATTGTAAAGGTGATGCTCACTGGTGGTCTCTAATCATTTTTATAAATTGGAGGGAGCCCACCCAGTGATCATCATTATAAAAATTATCTTCTAAAAACTTTCATTTATTTTCTTTTCTTTTCAATTTCTCAAAATTGTGTAACCACATCAAGTTGCACTTGGATGTGGGTATGATGTCGAGGGTACGGCTCATCAAATGGCCGGGGGGCATCTTTTAAATTTTTTTTTTTTTTTTTTTTAGTACTTTTTTTTATCTTTCTTTTCACATTCATTTATCTTTCTTTAAAATTAAATTTTAACTTTTATTTCAAAACTATCTTTTCTAAAATCTTTTATTTTAAATTTTATTTAAAAAAAAAAAAAAAAAAAAAAAAAAAATTAAAATTAAAAAAAAAAAAAATAATAAAAATAAAATAAAAATAAAATAAATAAATAAAAAAAAATAATAATAATAATAATAATAAAAAAAAAAAAAAAAAAAAAAAAAAAAAAAAATTAAAATTTATTAATTAAATCAAAATCATTATTATATTTCTTAGTTTTATTTTTTTTAGTTTTCATTCTTTTCTAGTTTATTCATATAGTTTAGACAGGAAACAGGGTCTAGGGGAACTCAATACCTATGGGATTTTACTTCAAGACATCTGTTAGTCCTCCAAGACTTTAAACTGGCTACTGTTCAAGACATTCTTTAAGGTTTTATACATATTTTGGATCTTCTAGTCCTCCATGACTTTAAACTGGCTACTGTTCAAGACTTTCCTTAAGGTTTTTATACGAATTTTGGAGCTGTTAGTCCTCCAAGACTTTAAACTGGCTACTCTTCAAGACGTTCTTTAAGTTTTTTTTTTTACACGTATTTTGGATCTGTTAGTCCTCCAAGACTTTAAACTGGCTACTTTTCAAGACTTTCATTAAAGATTTTATAATGGAGCTGTTAGTCCTTCAAGACTTTAAACTGAATTTCAAGGATTTTCAAGATTTTATGGATATTTTCGGAGACGGATTTTTTTTTATATAAATCAAATGTTAGGTCCACCAAGACCTTAAACTGGAGTGTTATCAAATGTTAGGTCCACCAAGACCTTAAACTGGACTATTATCAAGTGTTGGGTCCACCATGACCTTAAACTGGATTTCTTATCGATCAAATGTTTGGTCCACCATGACTTTAAACTGGCAGTTCATTCATTGTTTTAGTCCACTATGACTTTAAACTGGAAAATTAATATCTGCAGGATAATTCAACATTCATTGGACCACTATGGCCTTATACTGGATTACTTGTCGATCAAATGTTTGGTCCACTATGACATTAAACTGGATTATCAAATTTATTCAATCTTTGGTCAAGCCTAGGCCTTACTTAGGAATATATCAAGATATTTATGCACTTAAACGATCTTTGGTCCACCAAGACCATAAACTGGCAATCGATTATATGTTTGGTCTACCAAGACTTTAAATTGGAATGTCAATCTTGTTTGGATAACTCAATTCAATCTTTTAATTTATCACTGTCCACTAAGACTTTAAACTGGTTATTCAATTATTTCTGGAATTGGGTGTTGATAAGCTTTAGGAGGCTAAACTTTTAGGTGGTGATGATGCTAAAGAAAGCATAATGGTTAATTAGGTGAAATTTGTGGCGCTTTGACATGGTCTAAAGTTAATATTATTATTGGAAGCCTGGCAAAAGTATTTTATGGGTTTGCTGTATAGCAAAGTTTGAAAAATTGTGATGAAGGAATCAGAAGTTAGGATGGTAGTTGGATTTTAGGGAATGATTTTTTTTAGTGCCTCATAGTTAGGCCATTTTTTTTTTGGTGTGAAGCTTGGAGGACCTTATGGCGAGATTGGAATCATAGAATTCGGCTCAGTGGGGGGCCCTATGAGGTTGGAATCAGGAGTATTCGGCTCATAGGAAGATCCACTCTCTCAATGCTGTGACAAGAAGGAAGACTGGTATATGGGAGTCTGAAGGGATTCAAACCTTGCTCTCAGTAGTGGAATCATCACAAGATTTATATTATTTTATTTTATGTTATATCAAGCCAGAGAAGAAGAAAGAACGTTTTTTTTATTATAAAGATTTATAAGAAGACCAGCTAAAACAAATTTATCAAATTATTTTATTAGACAAGATAATTCTTTTGGAATTTCTCAACCACTTATGCAAAGTTTTAAGAATGGGGACATTCTCGATTGGAGGGAGGATGTGGTAGCCTAAAGTTTAGTACGGCACCTAAGTATGTAAATGGAGTTATTACGGCATGCAAGATTGGTGTTATTATTTTTTTATAAAAGGGTTTTATTTAATTTATTTGAGTTTTAAATATGAAGAAATTGGTCACGAGCGAATGCCTACACAAATACAATTTATTTTACGGAGAAAACTTATTTTTACGGTCTGAAAATTTATAAGTATTAAGTCGAGTCACTCAAGAACCTTGGGAAATTTTCCCAGAATTTTTACTATTTTTCTTATATTTTTAAATGAATTTTAAAGTTTTATAGAAATATTTACGTTTTCAAAAATTACTTAACTTTGATGAATTTTCACGGGGTAATTAGAGCTGCGCAGGCTACGAAAATTAGTTTGGTATGTAAAGGGGAAGTAGCTCTATTATGTGTAATTTTTCTAGATTTTTTATTATAGTTTTAAGGTTCTAAATTGAGTCCGGAAGTCCGGACGGACTCCGTTTCGACTCCGTTTCGACTCCGTACGGACTCCGTACGGACTCCGTTCCGGCTCCGTACGGACTCCGTACGGGCTCCGGATTGACTCTGGAAGAGCTCTGGAGGGGAAAACTTAGGCACGTGACTAGGAATACTTAAGCGACTCTCAAACTCGAAATTAAGAGGGGGAACACATCATACAGCTTAATCATTAACCACCACAGTCTCATTTTTTATTACTCAACAAATTAAATAAATTTGTAATACCCTTATAACTTTATATTTTATAAATAACATTTTAGAAATACTACTCAACAATTAAAATAACACTTCATACAGGGTATCTTTAGAAAGGTCTTCATCTCTGGGACTTGATTATTGCTGTCTCATAAAAATTCAAAATATTATAAAAACATAAAAGTCAATCTTTTCAGATCTTTCACTGGTACACCTTAATTGTTGTTATCAGTATTTCTTTATCAACAGCCACGATCATTAAATCTCAATAAGCGTTAATTATTTTAGAGTTTCATTATTTTTATCAATCAGATCTAAGTAGATTGGTTAGCTTAGTGATTTAGAACACCTACTTTGTTATTTTTATTGGAAGGACGGGGTTTTCGGCTAAATCCACATATCTCCTCCGGATTCTGCTTACAGCAAGGCGTCTGTAAGAGTTTACCTTACCATACCGCCCCTCCGACAAGACGCTCATTCCAGTATATATAAAACTATTTACAATTTGTTATAATGTTATTATGGTAACTATTAGGAATATAAGAGAGAAGAGACAAAACGATGATAAAGAAATTATTATTTTTATTATTTGATACCTAAGTTTTCACATCCCTTGTCATGTAACTGTTTGTTTAGTTGTTTCGTCATTATATCTGCTAGTTGTTCTGATGTAGGTACCCATGATATTGTAGCTTTTCTCTTGTGTAGTTGTTCATTGACAAAAAAGAATTCCCTGTTGCTGTGTCTCGTCCTTTTATTTGAGTTTTCGTCATTCAATATCTTTATAGAGGCTTGATTATTGCATTTCAGATGGAACGGGCCTGTGAAATTAATCAAATCATTGAGTAAATTTTGAATCCATAAGCCCATTCTAGTTGCACCTCCAAGAGCCATGTATTCTGCGTGGCATGTTGAGGAAGCAACAGATGGCATGCGTTTTGAGGACCAGAATATTAGGGAACCTTGCATGTTAATAATCATGCCTCCAGTTGATCTTGAAAATTCCCCGCCCCAGTTTGCATCTGAGTAGACATCGAGATTGATGGTATGTGAGAGTGATAGTGGATATAAGTGTAGTTTCTTTGTGGATGTATATTGTAAATAACCGAGTAAGTGTCTCAACGCTCTCCAGTGTTCGTTAGTGGGGTTTTTAGAGTGTCTGGCCAATTGATTTACAGAGAAACTGAGATCAGGATGAGTTGCTGTGGTTAGATAAGTCAAGGAACCAATAATTGATAGATAATCTCCTGGATTAATAGCTGGGTGGTTTGGTGGGGCTGTGGAGAGGTCTATATTGGTCAGCAGTGGTTGATGGTGACATATTCCTGTTATATGATGAGTTGTTAAAATTCTATTAATCAAATTTTCTTGACTAAGTTGAAATCCTCTTTCATTCCTTTCTATCTTGATGCCTACTATTGCATCCAGTCTATCTTGGCATTTGATGATGAGAGTTTGGCTTAAATCCTTTTCAAGTTGTTTCAGAACCTCATTGTTGTTGCCAGTTACAATTCCATTGTCAACATGAACCCAAAGCATAGCCTTTGTGTTGCTATTCTTCAAAAAATAAACACTATTGTCATAGGATGACATTTCATAAACCAGGTTTTTTAGTTGCTGTCCAAAATGTTGCCACCAGCAACGTGCTGCTTGAAATGTGCCGTAAAGAGCTTTGAGTAATTTGAAAACTTTTCCATCTTTTCTTTCAAAGCCGGTGTGGTAGCCTAAAGTTTAGTATGGCACCTAAGTACGTAAATGGAGTTATTACAGCGTGCAAGATTGGTGTTTTTATTTTATAAAAGGGTTTTATTAAATTTATTTGAGTCGTAAATATAAAGAAATTTGGTTAAAAGCAAATTCCTACATGAGATCAATTTATTTTACAGAGAAAACTTATTTTTACGGTCTGAAAAATTTATAAGTATCAAGTCGAGTCACTCAACAACCTTGGGAAATTTTTCCAGAATTTTTACTATTTTTTTATATATTTTTAAATGAATTTTAAAGATTTATAGAAATATTTACGTTTTCAGAAATTACTTAACTTTGATGAATTTTCACGGGGTAATTAGAGCTGCGCAGACTACGAAAATTAGTTTGGAATGTAAAGGGGAAGTGGCTCTATCATGTGTAATTTTTCTAGATTTTTTATTATAGTTTTAAAGGTTCTAATTGAGTCCGGAAGTCCGGATGGACTCCGTTTGGACTCCATACGGACTCCGTAAGGGCTCCGGATTGACTCTGGGAGAGCTCTGGAGGGGAAAACTTAGACACGTGACTAGGAATACTTAAGCGCCTCTCAAACTCGAAATTGAGGGGGGGGGGGATACATCATACAGCTTAATCATTAACCACCACGGTCTTATTTTTTATTACTCAACAAATTAAATAAATTTGTAATACCCTTATAACTTTATATTTTATATATAACATTTTAGAAATACTACTCAAAAATTTAAATCACACTTCATACAGGGTATCTTTAGAAAGGTCTTCATCACTGGGACTTGATTATTGCTGTCTCATAAAAACTCAAATTATTATAAAAACATAAAAGTCAATCTTTACAGATCTTTCACTGGTACACCTTAATTGTTGTATTCAGTATTTCTTTCTCAACAGCCACTTTCTTTAAATCTCAATAAGTGTTAAATATTTTAGAGTTTCATTATTTTTATCAATCAGATCCAAGTGGACTGGTTAGCTTAGTGATTTAGAATTCCCATTTTGTTATTTTTGTTGGAAGGACGGGGTTTTCAGCTAAATCCACATATCTCCTCCGGATTCTGCTTACAGCAAGGTGACTTTAAGAGTTTACCTTACCATAGTTGGCGCCCAACGTGGGGTTTCGATTTCTCTAGCTTACTTTAAAGACTTACTTGGATCAAGAACGTTCTTAGCCTGCGAGAGGCATATTTACTGGAACTCTAATTGGATTTTTGTTATTGGCCTGCAAGAGGCTTGTTATTTTATTGATTGTTAACGCATTTCATTACTTATTGGGATGTCTTCTTCTGCTGTTGCTTCTGGATCTTCTAACCCTCTTACTCCCTCAGTTAGAATTGTTTCTTGGGATGGCCCAAAGTTTGATGGGGAGGAGGTTAAATGGTTCATCAGCAGGTATGAAGCTGCTGCTGCTGTTGATGGTGCTTCTCATGTGGATATGGTGAAGCAAGTTAGATTTTTTATTGCTGATAGGGAGGTGGAAAAAGAGGTTATTGCTATGCAGGCATTTAAGGACAAGGATTGGGTTAAGCTTTCTAAAGCTATGGTTGATAGATGGGGTGTTAGGTTTACTATGATGGACCTCAATAAAATTGTTGGAGACTGGCAAGCAAAAGGTGGAGTTTCTTCTATGGCTGAATTCAAAAAGCTCTGTGTTCAGTTTGATGAAGTGGTGGAATATCTCATATTGGTGGATGAGTTAGTGCATGAGAATCAAGCAAAAGATTTGTTTTGGACAGCATGCAGCAGGGATATTTGAATGGATGTCTTGAAGGATCTTTCAAGAAAGGATTTGATGAAGGAACTGCCTAATGGTGAGCAGAAACTGCCAGCTCTGGAGGTTATCAAAGAGAACATTCAGGCCCATCTCAAGTTGTTAGCATTGGAAAAATATCAAGAGTCCTGCACTCAATATGTTAGCAAGGTTAGCAAAGTTTTGGCTGAAAACAACGATATTATGGTCAAAGCCCAGGAGGCCAAGAAGGCACAAATGGGATTACCTGCTGCTAAAGTTGAGGGCAATGTGGATAATAAGAAGGTCGATAACTTGGCCGATTTAACAAAACAATCACTACGCAATATAGGGGGTGGACTTGCTAGCAAGTTCTCAACCTGAACTCAGATGGAACTCAGATGGAACTCAGACTGAACTCATACTGAACCCATACTGAACTCTACTTGAACACCCACCTAAAACTGTTCTACTGAGTGGTGTTCATCCCTGATTGTATGGTTCCTTTATCAATAGCTCAATGTGTGTTCAATCTATGGTGAGTTTGGGTCCAAGGTTGCGGACTTGCTAGCAAGTCCGCCCCCCATATTGTGTGGTGAATTAAAAATATTTGTTCAAGAAACCCAGAAGGCTAACAAGGCCCCAATTGCTTCTTCGTCGACGTCGACTTCTTATCAGTCCAGAGGTTATGAACGTCGAAATTATAATGGCAATAATAATGGTAACCGCTTCCCAGGCAATGGGAGAAATGGTGGTAATGGTGGTAATGGATATAGAGGTGGCTACGATGAGCCAAAGGTGTGCTCCTATTGTAATAGGAGGGGGCATAGAGCAACAGTTTGTTTTGCTCTTGATAAGGATATGGATGCTGGGCAAGTTTTATTTGATGGTAAAGTTTATAAATTTCCTGATGGTTTGTTCATCAAGCCCAGTGATGGACAGTCTCCTTCTGATTTGGTCAGAAGAAGTTTAACGGCTGAAAGGAGAGCCAGATTTGAAGAGGTGACGGATGAAGATGTTAATGCCAAGGGTGGCAAAAATGGTAATGGTAATGGTGGTAAAGCTGAAAAGGGTAAAGAGAAAGAGGTCAGTAAAGCCATATTTTCTACTTCTTTTGGTGGTTTAGAGCTGGCAACGGTTGCCCAGGTGGAGGGTAGCTGTATGGCTGGCAAATACGATTTTAATGCTGCTAGAAGAGCAGCTGCTACTAAGGTGAAGAGTAGCATTCAGAGCCAATTGAGGGCTAATCCTGGCAAGGCAAATAACAAAGTGAACCCTTACTCTAAGGACAAGAATTCTAGTGCTCAAACTGCCGCCAACAAATTGAACCCTTACTCTAAGGACAAATTATATAAAATGCAGAAGGGGATTGCTGATATGGGGCCCCCTAGTTATGGCAAGTTTGGTTTAAATGGTGAGCCTATGCCAGAGGATGATTCGGATTCTGAGGAGGACGTACCGTTGGCATCTCTACCCAGACCAAGTTTTAGAGGTCCCATCCCAATGGAGGGAGTAAGAAGGACCAGCGATGGATCATGATTAGTGCAAGAAGCTGGTGACAGAGTTAGGGTTATAGAAAGTGAAGATGCTATAATGGGGGGTGAAGATGGCTCGGTTGGACCTCAAGAGGTACCCAGGGCCAAGGTTGTTAAATCAAAGGTCCAGTATGAGCGGCCAGTAGTTTCTGGTCAAGCTAATGTGATGGACGAGTTTTTGAATAGGGTGAATCAACTGCAGATTCCCTTATCTTTGGGGGAGTTATTTACGATTAGTCCGGCGCTTGCTGAAAAGCAAAAGAAGCATTTGACGAGGCGTCAGGTTTCCACTGGAGAGGTGGAATATATTTGTGAAAATGCTGAAAAGTTTGGGGAAGATGTAGATACGCATTTTTCCGCTCCCCTGGGTTACCTGGTGGTAACTCTTAACGGTAAAGAAGTAAAGGCCTTGGTCAATTCAGGGTCTCAAATTAATTTAATTTCATTGGAGCAAGCGACAAGTATAGGCTTGCCAATTAAAAGTGGGACTGGTGGAAACCTCAGAGGTATTGGAGGGCATGCAACAGAGCTGATGGGCACAGCTGAGCATGTCAGGTTAGGCATTGGTGGATCTGTTGGTAAGGTTCACTTTTATGTGGCCAGAGGAGCAGTCAAAACTGTTCTTGGGGGTCCTTTTTTGATGGATTTTGAGGCCAGGATAGGGTATCAAGCTGGCATGGGGATTAGTTTGGAGATCACTGGTGAAGATATGCGGAGGTTACATATGCGGTTAGCGCCTCCTGGAGATGAAGGTTGGGAAACACGGCCAGGGATTACTACTCTGTGCCAGTGTTGTGTTTGCACCAAGAAGCGGCATATAAAACGGACGGCTTCTGGTGAATTATGTTTGTTGGAAAGGGATGGATGCCCTCATTTTTTGGGGTAGCAGGGGCTGATCACTCTAATGTTGTAATCTCTCCTCAGGATGAGATCCCAGATTGCAATAGGTCAGCTCACTTGGAGATAATTCAAGTGGATTCTCAATTATTTTATGTTAATATTACTTTGGAGTGCAAATACGTTTTGGAATTTTCTATATGTTTATTGGATTTACCCTGTTTTTCTATAAAATTTAAAAATGGTGAAAAAGGCAAAATGGGCCAAATTAGGTTGGATAAAAATTGGAAGGGTATGTTTTTGGACCTCCAGAAAGAGGGTAAACTGCAAATATCACATCGAAACCCAATTAAAAATCTCAGAATAATTAAAACACAAAAAAATAATTTTTGTGAAAATTCTATTATGGACCTCCAGCAAGAGGTTAAACTGCAAGTATCTCCTTCTATTTTGGACCTCCAGCAAGAGGGTAAACTGCAAAAATCACATCAAAATCCAATAAAAAATCTCAGTATAATTAAAACTCAAAAAAATAATTTTTGTGAAAATTCAATTCCAGTCCTCCAGCAAGAGGATAAACTGCCAACTTTCTTTACGGGTGATTTACTGTTGGATAAGGGAAGCAAAGGTGTTGGAAAATCTGTTTATAAATTAGACGAGGGAAAGGAGAAAAGGGTAAAATTTAAAAATGAAATAAAATATTTTTCTAATTTTTCTTATTCCGATTCTGGTGATGAAGAAGATTCATTTGATGAAATTTTTAATGGCGAAACAAAAGTAAATGATTTACCTCAAGCTTTTTTAGATGTGGACGCAGCCAAATATAAGAAGGTAGCAAATAAAGTTTGGCCTATTAATGAACCGCTACCTTCCGAATTAAATCCACCTTTGAGAAGACCAAGGTTATCAAGAAATCCTTATGAAAGTCCCTTGGTAAAGAATCCACCTGAATTTTCTGAGACGTCAAGAATCACTTTTGAGAGACTGGGTGTTGTTAATTTTGGACCTGATGGTTGGTTGTCTGGAGAAGAGAAGAAGTTGTTGTTGGATGTGATGGTCAAGCGAGAGAAGGCCATTGCTTTTGTAGAAGAGGAGAGGGGTGTGTTGAAGCATTCCTATGGGGAGCCTTACAAGATTCCTGTGGTATGTCATGAACTGTGGCAGCAGAAACCGATTCCTATTCCGGCCGCATTAAAAGAATCCTATATTGAAGTTGTCAGAGAACGGATACGCACTGGACTGTATGAGCAATCAACATCAAGTTATTCTAGTCTGGTATTTTGTATCAAGAAACCAAATGGCAAGCTTAGAGTTGTTCATGATCTTAGGGAATTAAATAGGGTTACAATAAAGGATGCTGGGATACCGCCTAGTGCTGAGGAGTTTGTTGAAGCGTTTTCAGGGAGAGTGTGTTATAGTTTGGGAGATATTATGGGTGGATATGATGAGAGAGAGTTACATCCGGACTCAAGGCCTCTCACTACATTTGATACGCCACTAGGACGTTTACAGTTAACAAGATTACCTCAAGGAGCAACAAATTTGGTTGCAGTTTATCAAGCTCAGATGGCTTGGATCCTTCAAGACAAAATTCCACAATATGCTGGAATCTTTATAGATGATGGAGGAATTAAGGGACCAACAACCGACTATGATAACCAGGTGTTTGAAGAGAATCCCAGGATACGCAAATTCATTTGGGAGTTTGCAATTACATTAGAAAGAATCTTGTTTCAAATTAAAGAGGCTGGTTTAACTATTTCAGGTTCAAAATTTTCATGTTGTGTTCCAGCCTTAGAAATATTAGGTCATGTGGTATGTAGAGAGGGTAGGATTATGTCCAAGAAGAAAGTTAACAAAATTCAGTCCTGGCCAAGACCCAATAATACAACCAAAGTTAGAGGGTTTTTAGGCGTTTGCGTATATGTTAGAATGTTTATCAAGGACTTTTCTTCATTGGCAGCTCCATTGAGATGGTTAACGAGAAAGGATGCAGACTGGGAGTGGGATGAAGAGTGTGAGAAGGCGTTTGTGAAGTTGAAGGAGGTTGTAGGGAAGGATTTAGTCCTGCACAAGTTGGATTATGGAAAAGATGCTGGTAGAATTTATTTAGCAGTTGATTCAAGTCAGGTTGCAGCTGGGGCGGTTTTGTCTCAGATGGATAAAGCTGGTTACATCAGGCCAGTTAGGTATGAATCTGTAGTATTTACTGAGGTCAAATCAAGATATTCTCAACCAAAATTGGAATTATGTGGTGTGGCGAAAATACTGAAGAAACTTCAGCATATTTTGTGGGGGCAACATTTTGAGTTGCAAGTGGATGCAAAATCGTTAATCCAGATGATTAATTCCCCAAGTTTACCGAATGCACCCATGACGAGATGGGTAGCTTTTATTCAACATTTTTCGTTCGATTTAGTTCATAAGCCTGGCAAAACTTTTACTATGCCAGATGGTTTATCAAGGAGACCACCCACTGAAGAAGATTCAGACTCAGAAGAGTTTGATGAAGATATACCTATTATCAAAGCCAGCACTAAAGGAGCTGAAGACTTTCCATACCTCCCCCATGAGGTTAAACTGGCAGGATTATTGTGTTTAGATTATGATGATGACCTCCACCAAGAGGAAAAACTGGAAAATAGTTTTTATGTTAATAAAGGTGTTGGAAAAGGTGTAGATAAATTTGGTAGAAAGGAGGTAGAAGAAGATGTGGTGTATGTAGAGGAAGATGGATTGGTAGTGTGGGATAGTAGTAAGTTAAGGAATGGTGTATATGTTGGAGAATTAGAGAATTTAAATAAAAAGGTGATTAAAGAGAAAGAGGTATTTTCAAATACGGTTTACAAAGGATCCAAAGGTTCAGAAGAAAAACGTTGACATAGCTTGATTAAAGATTTATTTAGGGGTCAACGATTATTGGATCATTCATGTGCAGGTGATATTGGTGATAGAGAAGTCCCTATTGATGTTATATTAATCGATTTTCAAGATGAAGTCTGGGGTCAGACTGGTTTTTATTTTTTGTTAGTCAAATATTTGTTGACTTTAGAGAGGCCAGAAGATTGTGAAGACAATGAATGGGTGCCTATCAAGAGGAAGTCAACTACGTTTTACCTATCTGGTTGACTTTTAATGAGGAGGAGGTATCCAAATCCTCAAGTAGTTATAACTCAACAGAAGGGGCAAGAATTAGTTTTGAAATCACTGCATGAAGATCTCGGGCATAGAGGCGTTGGAGAAACGTTTAGAAGAATTTCTGATCGATTTTGGTGGCCTGGCATGAAGATGGCTGTTAAACAGTGGGTTCAGTCATGCGAAGAATGTCAAAGACAAAGTTATTTAAGGCCAAAAGAACCTGGACGCGCGACCGGTGAATATACGCTCTTTGGGAGAGTTAGTTTAGATGCCGTTCATATCAAAGAGGGACGGTATAAATATTTAATTGTAGCCAGAGACGACTTATTTGGTTGGGTAGAGGCAGCGCCTCTTATTAATTTGACTGCCAAAAATGTGGCAGAATTTTTGTTAAATAATTGGGTTTATTGATATGGAGTGATGAAATTGGTGACGGTAGATGGAGGTCCTGAATTTGGGACAGAGTTTAAAGAGGCCGTATTGAAAGTTGGATCAAGGGTTAGGGTAGAAACCCCATATTATCCTGAAGCTGAAGGCATGGTTGAAAGAGGGCATCAAGTTATCAAGGATGCTTTAGTTAAAATGTGTGGGACAAGTGCCAAAAAGTGGAGGCACTACTTACCTTTAGTTTTATTTGCTGATCGAATCACTGCCAAAAAGACGACCGGATTTTCACCTTATGAACTTGTTTTTGGACAGAAAGCAGTTTTACTGGTTGATTTAGAAGCTGAATCATATCTTGGAGTTGACTGGGACACAGTCAAAACTACTGAAGAATTATTGTGTGCAAGAATGATGCAGCTAGAAAAGAAAGAAGAATATTTAGAAAAGGCATATTCGCGGATGATGAAGATCAGAAATCAATCAGTTAGATATTGGGATGAGCGGTTGGCACATCGATTAAGGAAACATTTGAACCCAGGTGATATGGTTCTGGTGTATAATAGGAGTTTGGAAAGTCAGTGGGGAAAGATGTTTGCAGATAGGTGGAATGGACCGTATAAAGTTAAGGAGCAAGTTTCTGGAGGTTCATATGTGCTAGAAGAGTTGGATGGAGTAGTATTGAAGAAGAGGGTAGCGGCCGATCAAGTGAAACGGTTCTATCCTAGAGGCACCAGGAGTGCCGAAGTCTTCCTCCGCAATGAGGATAAACTGATATCAATGAAATTTTATGGATTCCTCCACAATGAGGATAAACTATGATGTTTATAAAAATCTTATCGACCTACGCAACGAGGATAAACTATCTTCGTTTTTTTTTATCAAAAATACTTTACTATCGTTACACTGTATATGGGTGACAAAACTATGAGGAAACTTAACAAAATTCAAGAAGACCTTCTTTGAAATTTTCAAAAACTTAAAATTCTTAAAATATGGGTGAAGATAGTGTTGGAAAATTTTAAAATTTATTGGAAGAAGTGTTCACAGGGGAACCTTCTTAATTTAATATTGGCAAGTGTGGGGGTAATTGATGGGCTGGCTGCTCTATACACAATTACCCCATAATGTTCGTTTCCAAAATTTTCCCTGTTTCTAGTTGAATCCTGGATTTGTCTTTTAATTATAGGAAGTCCACTAAGACTATAAACTGGAAAGAATCAAGAGACACCGCTCTCAACGCCGGATTCAAGATTTTTTTTATTTTATTTTGTTTTTGATTTTTTTATGTTAGATTGTGATTTCTTTTCTTTAATATATATTAGGGGGTGTCAGTTCTGGCAAATCCGCACTTAAATAAGTGCGGATTTCCAAAACACACTAGCCCCAATACTGGTGGATTTCAAAATGAAATAAGTCACTTATTTCACTCAAATCCGCACTTTCTCAACCAAAAGTGCTGATTTCACCATCAAGTCCCATTTCACTGATTTGTCAGCATCATCCCATTCATACGCAGCACTCCGCAGCATAACACTTCATAACTCAAAACATCGTACATCACTTACATCTTCATATCATATCATATAAGAGTCATGCCTTCCTCACTTTCAAATCGTGATAAATTACATAAAGCAATGACTTTCATGGCGCTTGAACTGCTCTTGGACTCTGATTCCGATTCTGATCTAGAAGAAGATTTTGTCGTTTTATCAAAAATGGCCAGGAAACGTTACCTTCTTCCCAGGTATAGGAGTTGTGGATTTTTAGGATTCAAGGAGTTTCTGTGCCCACTCTTTGTAACATATTTTATATATTTTATATTTTTTGTATATTTGTATTACTATCTTCTTTTATTGTCTTTTTTTACTCCCTCTCAAGAATACCCACTCTTTTCCCTTTGAAATATTTCTTTATCCTCACCTCATCCTTCTCCCCAACCTTTTCACTCCCTTCGTCATCATTTTCAACCCCTATCCACATTTTCCTCTCCCTCTCCACACCTCTCTACCCCTCTCCTCTCCTCTCCTTCCAGTTCGCTTACCTCCCCATTTCTCCCTAACACTTTATTTTTATATACAGAAATAGGGACTGGGTTGAAAGGGAGGAAATTGGGGTTCAAGAATTGTGGAGGCGAGGTAAAGGGGAGGAATGGGGCTACAAGGGTTGGAAAGGCTGGAGAGAGGGGTGAGGAAGGATATATGGGGTAGCGAAAAGGTTGGGAAAGAGTTGGAAGGGAAGATTAAGGGTTCCAATGCATTTTAAATGAAGAAAAGGGTCTGGGAGAGGTTGAGAGGGGTGAAATGGGGATCAAAAGAGGATGGCATACAATGGGGCTGGGAGGATAGCGAAAGGCATGGGGAGGGAAGACAAGCATGTGTTGATAGAATTGAAAGGGATGGAGATTGGTGCAAACAGAATGTGAAAATAGGAGGATGAACTCTGTTCTTCGGGCGAAGAACAGAGTTCACTTCCATAAAATATTAGCTGAAACATAGTTTTCAATTCTGTAAAAACAGTTGTAAGTAATAGAAAAAGTCACTGATTTTTTTTATATGTAATCCTTGCTTTACAAGGAGACTTTTGTGACGAAGCAGATTTTTGAGTTACCTTTTGAGATTTGGAATGTCTGGGAGGCATTATGAAACTGGCACATAACAAGAAAAAAGATTAAAAAGTAGAAGAAATAAGTAAAAAAGAATGTAAACATGCCTGGTCAAAATATTGAAAATGTTGGAGATTGGTGCAAACAGAATGTGAAAATAGGAGGATGAACTCTGTTCTTCGGGCGAAGAACAGAGTTCACTTCCATAAAATATTAGCTGAAACATAGTTTTCAATTCTGTAAAAACAGTTGTAAGTAATAGAAAAAGTCACTGATTTTTTTTATATGTAATCCTTGCTTTACGAGGAGACTTTTGTGACGAAGCAGATTTTTGAGTTACCTTTTGAGATTTGGAATGTCTGGGAGGCATTATGAAACTGGCACATAACAAGAAAAAAGATTAAAAAGTAGAAGAAATAAGTAAAAAAGAATGTAAACATGCCTGGTCAAAATATTGAAAATGTCAGGAAGGGGTGTGTGCCAAGGATTGATGGGTAGGTAGCGAGGAAGGTCAGTGTGTCACATGTGACAGGGATGGGGTAAGAAAGGAAGGGATGTTTTGTGGCCAAAATGTGGTTGTGAAAAAAAACGGGAAAAAAGTGCTGATTGAGGTCATAACTGACACCCTTTTTTGAAATAAGTGACTTTTTTGCAAAATTTAAGTGCTGATTTGTAAGTGCTGATTTGGTTTGAAATCCGCACTTAATTTAAGTGCGGATTTGCCAGAACTGACACCCCCTATTATGAATTATTGTAAAGGTGATGCTCACTGGTGGTCTCTAATCATTTTTATAAATTGGAGGGAGCCCACCCAGTGATCATCATTATAAAATTTATCTTCTAAAAACTTTAATTTATTTTCTTTCTTTCAATTTCTTAAAATTGTGTAACCACATCAAGTTGCACTTGGATGTGGGTATGATGTCGAGGGTATGGCTCATCAAATGGCCAGGGGGCATCTTTTAAAATTTTATTTTAAAAAAAATTTTTTTTATTACTTTTTTTATCTTTCTTTTCACATTCGTTTATCTTTCTTTAAAAATTAAATTTTAACTTTTATTTCAAAACTATATTTTTTAAAAAAAAGAAAAAAATCTTTTATTTTAAATGGTAAAAAAAATAAATAATAAAATAACTAAAAATATAAAATAAATAAAAAAAATATATATAAAATAAAAATAAAAATAAAATTAAAAAAATAAAAAAATAAAAGGTATTTTAGTTTTAGGTAGTTTAGATGTTTATATTTTTATTTTTCAAACATTATTCAAGAAAGCTACATACCAGGAAGAACACCATCAAGGGTTGTTATCTTTTGAAGAATCAAAATTAGAAATATTAGAAGGACCTTGATCGATTTCCTGGGATTCGAATCTTATTTCACGGTCGCGATAGTTTTGAAGCCAGTTGGCTATTTTGAAAAGGTCTCTTAACAGTTGCTCTCTCATCCAAGATTCTGATCTATCAGAGGGCGGGTATTGTTGGAAATAAGCAATAAGGTTATTAAAATTAGAAAAGAGCTTTTCAGACACTAGGTGAATTGGAACTCTAGGGAAGCTTGGATTAGGTTCTGGTAGTTCATAAGCTGAATATGGAATTGGAGAACCGGTGGATGCTTATCAAATTAAAATATCAGCAAATTAAAACCTGAAGATTAAGAAAATAAAAAGAGACAACTAACCTGTGTCAACACTATCAAGATCATAGATAAACGGCTTACTTGGTAATGGAGTGGGATTTTTTATGTTTAAAAAAGGATTTTTTATTTTTGACAGATGAGGAGGACTGGTGTTGGATTTGGTGTTTGAAGTAGATGTTCTGGGCTTTTTGAATGAAACAAGAGAAGATGAAGATTGCTGGCTATTATAGAACCTTTTGTGCTTCAAGATGTTGGAAGTAGGAGAAGAATTGTTAGAAGGTTGAAGCATGGCCCTGGGAGCAGCAAGAGTTCTTGGGGGAGTAGCAGCAAGTCTAGATTGGAGAGAAGGACCCAGAGAATTAGGTGATGATGAAAGATTTAAATAGGCTGATGGAGAAAAAGGGATGGGATCTTTAGAGGTTGATGGAATAGGGGGTGGAGTAGAAGGTGAAGAAGAAGGAGGAGGTTTGCAGAAGGCGGCGAAGCTAGTAGCAGTAATGGGGAAAGAACCACAGTTCAAGCCAGAACATTTTCTTTTCTTCTCATAACAGGATAAACAGGCCCTGTTATAAGTGTGCTTTTGCCAGTTGAAAGTGAAGATACATTCCCTATGGGTGAAAGCACAGTATTTGCAAGATTGATCAGCTAAAGCAATGAAGTCAGAAGGTTTCATCTTGTTAGGAGATATTTTTTTGAAGAAGAAAACTTGAAACTAGGATGAAGAAAGCTGGTGGCAAAATCTGGGTTCAAAGATAGAGAAGTTGTTAGGTCCACCAAGACCCTAAACTGGACTATTATCAAGCTGTTGGGTCCACCATGACCTTAAACTGGATTTCTTATCGATCAAATGTTTGGTCCACCATGAATTTAAACTGGTAGTTCATTCATTGTTTAGTCAACTATGACTTTAAACTGGAAAATTAATATCTGCAGGATAATTCAACATTCATTGGTCCACCAAGACCATAAACTGGAATTATTGTCGATCAAATGTTTGGTCCACTATGACATTAAACTGGATTATCAAGTTTATTCAATCTTTGGTCAAGCCTAGGCCTTACTTAGGAATATTTCAAGTTATTTATGCATTTAAACGATCTTTGGTCCACCAAGACCATAAACTGGCAATCGATTATATGTTTGGTCCACCAAGACTTTAAACTGGAATGTCAATCTTGTTTGGATAACTCAATTCAATCTTTTAATTTATCACTGTCCACTAAGACTCTAAACTGGTTATTCAATCATTTCTGGAATTGGGTGCTGATAAGCTTTAGGAGGTTAAAATTTTAGGTGGTGATGATGCTAAGGAAAGCATAATGGTTAATTAGGTGAAATTTGTGGCGCTTTAACATGGTCTAAGGTTAATATTATTATTGGAAGCCTGGCAAAAGTATTTTATGGGTTTGCTGTATAGCAAAGTTTGAAAATTGTGATGAAGGAATCAGAAGTTAGGATGGTAGTTGGATTCTAGGGAATGATTTTTAGTGCCTCAGTGTTAGGCCATTTTTGGTGTGAAGCTTGGAGGACCTTATGGCGAGATTGGAATCATAGAATTCGGCTCAGTGGGGGCCCTATGAGGTTGGAATCAGGAGTATTCGGCTCATAGGAAGATCCACTCTCTCAATGCTGTGACAAGAAGGAAGACTGGTATATGGGAGTCTGAAGGGATTCAAACCTTGCTCTCAGTAGTGGAATCATCACAAGATTTATTATTTATTCTTTTATGTTAAGCCAGAGAAGAAAGAAAACAACATTTATGTTGAAAGTTAAAGAAGACCAAGCAAAAACCAAATTTTATCAAGTTATACTGTTAGAAAAGATAATTTCTTTGAAATTGTTCAACATCATTATCAAAGCTTTGCATTAAAATTCTTCTTTTCATGAGGTCTTCATGGTTATTAGCTGGAGTTTCTTGAAAATAGGCCAGCATTTTTCGTTTCAACTCATTAGTAAAGTCAAGAAAAAGATAGCAATGAAAATTTGGATAATGATTGATATAGTCTGTCTTCACTCTACCAACATCATCAGTGTTGGTTATTTCGACAGCTAGAAGTTCAAATATATTATTAAGTCATAGGTTTAGTCAATTTTTTTAAAAGTTTTTTAGTAAGATAATAGGGTCCTACATTTAGAGCCAGGAAACATAGTCTCAGCAAAGTTGGTTGGGGGCACTGGCGTTATAGGATTAGGATCTTGTGAAGGCAAAATTAGGCCGGGATCCGCTGATGAAGATTGAACTTTTGAAGCTGTTTTTGATCTTATTCGTTTTAGGAAGACAGGAATTTTTGATTGTTTTTTAGAAGTTGAGGGATCAGGGAGAGCTGCTGGTCCTAAATATACGTTTGTTTTAGAAGGAACTATTGGCCGGTTACATTTGACTTTTTTCACGCGGCATAAGTCGCAAGCTGTCCTGCCAGGAAGATTAGGGTTGGACATTAAACAAGGTACCTGGTATTGAGCGCAGAGTTCACATGGAGCAACAAGTTTTTTGAAAGACATATTGATGAAGATAAATTTTAAAGTTGATGGTGGTTGAAGGTTAAAGATGAATATTGTGTTCAACCACTTATGCAAAGTCTTAAGAATGGGGACATTCTCAATTGGAGGGAGGATGTGGTAGCCTAAAGTTTAGTATGGCACCTAAGTACGTAAATGGAGTTATTACGGCGTGCAAGATTGGTGTTATTATTTTATAAAAGGGTTTTATTAAATTTATTTGAGTCATAAATATAAAGAAATTTGGTTAAAAGCAAATGCCTACACGAAATCAATTTATTTTACAGAGAAAACTTATTTTTACGGTCTAAAAAATTTATAAGTATCAAGTCGAGTCACTCAAGAACCTTGGGAAATTTTTCCAGAATTTTTACCATTTTTTTATATATTTTTAAATGAATTTTAAAGATTTATAGAAATATTTACGTTTTCAGAAATTACTTAACTTTGATGAATTTTCACGGGGTAATTAGAGCTGCGCAGACTACGAAAATTAGTTTGAAATGTAAAGGGGAAGTGGCTCTATCATGCGTAATTTTTCTAGATTTTTTATTATAGTTTTAAAGGTTCTAATTGAGTCCGGAAGTCCGGATGGACTCCGTTTGGACTCCGTACGGACTCCGTAAGGGCTCCGGATTGACTCTGGGAGAGCTCTGGAGGGGAAAACTTAGGCACATGACTAGGAATACTTAAGCGCCTCTCAAACTCGAAATTGAGGGGGGGGGATACATCATACAGCTTAATCATTAACCACCACAGTCTTATTTTTTATTACTCAACAAATTAAATAAATTTGTAATACCCTTATAACTTTATATTTTATATATAACATTTTAGAAATACTACTCAAAAATTTAAATCACACTTCATACAGGGTATCTTTAGAAAGGTCTTCATCACTGGGACTTGATTATTGCTGTCTCATAAAAACTCAAATTATTATAAAAACATAAAAGTCAATCTTTACAGATCTTTCACTGGTACACCTTAATTGTTGTATTCAGTATTTCTTTCTCAACAGCCACTTTCTTTAAATCTCAATAAGTGTTAAATATTTTAGAGTTTCATTATTTTTATCAATCAGATCCAAGTGGACTGGTTAGCTTAGTGATTTAGAATTCCCATTTTGTTATTTTTGTTGGAAGGACGGGGTTTTCAGCTAAATCCACATATCTCCTCCGGATTCTGCTTACAGCAAGGCGACTGTAAGAGTTTACCTTACCATACCGGGTGGGTCCTTTACCCATACTTCTTCATCTATTGGACTGTGTTGGTATGCTGCTGTGACGTCAAAAGCATGGACTGGCCAGTTATACATTGCTGCAATTGTGAGAATGATTCTTTGGGCTGTAAATGAGGCTGTTGGAGCAAAAGTGGAAGAGTAATCTATAACTTTTACTTGTTTAAAACCTTTTGCCACGTATCGAGCCTTCAGTTTTGTGTTTCCTGTTGATGCATCTTTCTTTTCCGCAAAAACCCATCTAGCATCCAGTATTCTGGCTCCTTCAGGTGGTTCTTTTCTCTCCCAGACCTTCATGTTTGTTAATTTATCTATTTCTTGTTGACAAGATTTTTTCCATTCATCACCCTTCTCAGATCGTAAGGCTTCTTTAAATGTTTTAGGTAGCTGAGTTGCAAAGTATTCACAATTTATTTGGATATCTTCCACCAGACAATCTTGTTCAATCATTTGCTCTTCCAGATAAAAATTTCCTAGTATGAGATTGCTGTTGGTTAGAGTGTTTGCACTGTTCATTACAAAATCAAGGGACATTTTATTTTCACTTTTTGTTTCACATTCTTTGAAGCTGGCCCACGCAGATGTTAAGATTTTCTTTTCTATTGGGTCCCGAAAAATCCAGCCTTTCATACCAGCTGGAAAACCTACTGTGTAACATCTTCTTTCTCGGACATCTAGCTTTTTCCTTTTCTCTTCAGGTATGTGTACATAAGCCACTTCACCAAATTTCCTAAGAATATCTATTTGCGGTTTAGTGTTGAAGAGTGCTTCATAGGGTGTAATTAAGTTGCAAATAGTGTTGGGTATTCTGTTTAGGAGATATGAAGCCCATTTGAAAGCAAAAGATCAGAAGGTTTTTCCGAGACGACTGTCAAATAGTATAGTTCTTCCCATTTCTGTAAGACTACAATTAAATCTTTCAATATTTCCATTTTGTTGATGAAAATATGGTAAAGATTTTTCATGTATTATTCCATTTTTTGTTGTGAAAATGTCCATCAGTTTATTGTTGAATTCTCCTCCATTGTCTGATCTAATTATTTTGACCTTCTGATTCGTCTGTTTCTCCAATCTTGTTATTATGTTGATGACAGTATGTGTTGATTCAGATTTGTTTTTGATGACATGACACTCACTGTATGTTGTAGCTAAATCTCTGAAGGTTAAAGCATATAAACCACCGTCAACTGATTCCTCTTCAATTGGGCCAATTAAGTCCATAGTTACTATTTCAAGTTTGTTAACTTTTCTACAAGTTGACTCAAGAAAAAATTGTCTTCTACTTTTGCACATTTGGCAAGAGTCACATATAATATTTCCATTAGGCAGTTTATCAGGTAAGCCGTGAACCATTCTCTCTTTGCACATCCTTTGTATTTGTCTCAGACTCGCATGGCTGAGTAGGCAGTGTCAAGTGTAGAGGATTTATTCATCTTTGTTTCTTTTTCTTAATTCAGGATACTTAGTTGGGGTCTCAAGACTAAATATTTCTGGTTGTATAGGTAAAACATTTAATTCATTTCTAGTATTGTCAGCATGTGATAATTTAGTAGTTACATCAGAAGATACATTTAAATTATTATAATGAATTGGACTATTAAATGTCCATTTCCTATTGATGAACATGGCTGACAGAATTGGAAGGCCATGGTAGCTGATGAGAAAATCATTGAATTTAACACATGAAAAGTTAGCACCACTCTTGATTAGGGATGCTGGAGAGATTAGCGTACCTCTAGCATCTTCACAGTAGTATACTGGTCTAATATTGATGATTTCCCCATTGAGACCATGGAAGAGTATCATCCCTTTGCCTGTAATGAGAGGAGAGGAACCATTAGTGGCCACTTTCAAAGCAATGGGGTTTTTCAGGGGGAGAAAATCAACTAACTCATTTAGATTACCAGAAAGATGATGAGTTGAACCTGTGTCAAAAATAGGGTTTGCCGAGTAGGCTTCATTATCTGAGGGTTGCATTCTAGCAAAAGCAGCTGCAGATGCTTCTGGGGAGTCATCAGTGAGTTCTACTATTTGTGCTGAAGCAGATTATGCTTGAGGTGGTTGTGAGGTGTTATGACGGTTTGTTTGTTGTTGAGGATAAATTGGGCGGTAAGAATCCATTTTCTGTTGTGTGGGCCTCTGATGGATGGGTAGATTTGGTTTGGGTGGAGGATTGTTGTTTGGAATGATTGTTGGTTGTATTATAGAGGGCGGTACTACCATTGGATAGTGTGTGCTGTAGCCAGTTTGCCTGTTTTGGAAAAAAGAATTGTAGTTGGTACGGTTGTTGAGGGCTCTTTTAGGACAGTTGGCTTGCAGATGACCTGATGAGTCACAGATATAGCAGTTTCCTGGAGATCTTTGAGTAGCAGCATTAGATTCATAGACATTGACAGCACCAGTATCAGGGAGAGGTAGCTTAGCAGAAACAGAAGCAGAAGATTCATTTGCAGTGACAGTAGTATTAGTAGTAGTAGTATTCAGAAGTTTGTCATCATGTTTAAGTCTTTCCCAAGTAGTAAAAAAGATTTTGTTGAGAACTGCAACATTAATTGACTTTTCTGATTTGCATAGTTGTTCTGTTTCTTTGAGGACTTCTGAGCTGAATCGTGGGTTGTCTTGAATGATACATTGGCAAATACAGCCTAAGATTTCATTTTCACTGAGTCCTTGAGCCCATAAGCAAGAACACGCATCTCGAAATTTGTTCATTAATTCTATAGGATTGTTGCATTCTTTAGAACAAAGATCAATCAGTCTTTTTATAGCATTTAGTTGAGCCGCTCTAGAAATGGTGTATAACACACTTTTAATATGTCAAAAAGCAGTCGTGCTCGGTGCAACATCAATAATCTGAGACTTGATTTCCGGCCCGACAGAATTGATCAGTATAGCTCGACTTATTCGTTCTTTGATGGAGGTTTTTGAGGTCCCTTTTCTTTCTAGAAAGTTGGTTTCACCAGTGAAATCACTGATGACGCCTTGTAGTTCTCTATGCCACTCGCGGAAATTCAAACCATTGTCTTTTAATGTATGTCGCCAGTCTTTCAATAGAATCCTTGCCTTGACAATGCTGTCCTGAATATACAAGTCTTATTGAATTCTCAGTAGCACACGCGGATTGGGTGCATCTTCCATGTCAGACGTTGCATCTTCATCATGAATTTGAGCTTTGTTTTTGTTTGTGGTATTGTCTTGAGGTGGTCGTTGTGGATAATTAGGTATTGGACGAGAAGTTGGTGTATCGTAGTCTTGAGGAGTTGGTTGTTGATTGGATGGCATCATCGAAGTGTCGAGTATTGAAGTAGTAAGGAGATGAGAAGAGAAGAAAGAAAAAATAGAGATAAAGAAAAGAAAAAGAAAAAAAAAATATGGAGAATAAATTATAGAAATTTGATTGTTATGAGAGAAAAAAGAAGAAGAAGGAAAAAAAAGAAAAATAGAGATGGGGAACAAATACTGGGGTAAGAAGGGGGGTTATATATATTAATTTTTTTATTTTTTTATTTATCGATTATTATTTCACTTTCAGAGAGATAGGGCCACTATCTCGCTTTGATGCTTGGAGAGAGCAACAACCTAATTGCTAATAAGATCGAAGTATTATTTTGTTGAAAGAAAAAAAGGAAGAAAAGCAAGAGGAAAAGGAAAAAGAGAGGAGAGAAAGAAAGCGAGATGAGAGAGAGAGAAGAAAAAAAAGGAGAAGATAAATTGCTAGTAAGAAAAAAGGCGATTGACGAGAGGAGTAAGATACACGTGTGAACCAAAAAAAAGGCGATAGACGAGAGCAAAGAGAAGTTGGCGACAGAAGAGAATGAATTGAGTACAAAGAAAAGAAAAAGAAAAAGGGGTTGACGAGACCGTTTTTAGAGTCGATTTAGAGGAAAAAAGGAAAGAAAAAAAACTAAGAGACTAGGCAAGACTAGGCGCAAGAGCCCATAACATATTAGCGCAACGGTAGTGTTTTTAGAAAAAAAGGGGAAAAAGGATAGATTTCTATTGCTTTTGTGGTAACGCAAACTATATACACTGCTGTGGCATAGTTAGAACCTAACAGGGTGTAGGTTAATCCTCGGGGGGTCGTGGTTTGATGGGCAGGGATTTTAGAAAGAATTTTTTGGGGAGTGGAATTCCGCAGCTGACCCAAGGTGAATGACCAAGCACAATTGTCCAGATAAAGGGGGGATGGAAAAGTGGGTGTTTGACAAATTGAGGGGGTTCTCCAGCCTTCACGCACGTGTCCATCCACTGTAGGTTGCTGAGGGAGAATAGAGATATTGTGGGGATAACGAGTCATTGACACCAGCATAAACGAGCGCACCAACCATGGATGAAGGGGTGTGGTTAAAAGGGGGAGAGGCAGCAGGGATTTGAACCCGCAACACACAAGTCAATGTGACAAGCGGTCATCCAGGCAATGATCTAACCACATAGACCATCTCGCCCTGATTTATGTGTTAAAAAGTGCTGGGTGACTCCGTCCACAATTTTTTTTTTTCGCACAAACTGTAAGAACAACTAGTTAATGTTATGTGCTTAGGCACCTTATGTACATAGTCATTTTAGAATATAATCTGTAGTAGTGGCGTCCCCTTTTCCCTGGTTCTTTCCGGAGTCCTACAGGCTGACACCGTGCTACAGGTTATGGGCTGTACCCGCGGGCATTGAAACGTTAGCCATAAAAAGACTCCACAAAATTAGCAATACTAGGAACATTAGTAGCCAAAGGACCCCCAGCACATGTCTGAAAAAGACATACCTTTACCTTTATCCCATGCTGGTAAAACAAAACACACCCGCTCCATCTCTGACTGGGAGCTAAAAAATCTTGGAATAAATCCTTTGAATCTGAATCCTCTGCCTGTAACTCACATAACTCCGGCAAAACTCACTCCTCTGCAAATTTCACACTATCCCCTACCCCTGCTCCCACCCTCACTCCCATACAGGGATCTCCACTTTTAAATTACCCCGCTAACATCTCCCCTACTAGCAAACCCCTCCTTTTACCCCTTGCTAGCCCTCCCTTCCCTAGCAACTCTAATTTATTACCTCCCACAAGGCCAATTCAACCACTTGCAAGCATCACCCTACCCCTTGCGAGCTCGGATTTGAAACTCATGTGACTTAATCTACACGCGCCTCTCTCACTTGTGTGACCTTCTCCCCCACTCGCACAATATTCCACCTCCCCCTGCCTCACATACATCCTGCCAAGACCTAGACATGAGTGACACCAGTCACTACGCAATATAGGGGGTGGACTTGCTAGCAAGTCCTCAACCTGAACTCAGATGGAACTCAGATGGAACTCAGACTGAACTCATACTGAACCCATACTGAACTCTACTTGAACACCCACCTAAAACTATTCTGCTGAGTGGTGTTCATCCCTGATTGTATGGTTCCTTTATCAATAGCTCAATGTGTGTTCAACCTGTGGTGAGTTTGGGTCCAAGGTTGCGGACTCGCTAGCAAGTCCGCCCCCCATATTGTGTGGTGAGTAATTCAACACTGGCTGGGAGATCAGTCTCCCCCTTTAGACAGACTGATCCCCCCAGTAATTCATGCCCCTTACCACCAAACATGTTCCCAACACTACCTCAGCCTTGTGTTAGCATGATTGAAAGACAACACACTTTATGTAACGTCATTGAATTCAATAAATAAATTCCCAATCTTGAAGCAAGCAGTTGTAACTACTCTGATTGGCATAGTAATGTGCTAGCCTCATTAAAGATTTTGTTGGAACAAGAGCCAATGCTCTATATGACAGTAATGGACCTGATGAATTTGAAGATAGAGTCACCCACTTGATTCTTATGCACTCCATCTCCCCAATTTTGCGACATGAAATCTCAACTGATTGGAAAGTATGCCAAACTTATCTTCATATCAGCAAAAAAATTACCAGATCCAATCATACCTCTGTGATGACTGCTATATGCAACTTCCTCAATATAAAACAAACTCCTTTCACATTGCACAATGAGTATTTGGCTGCATTCAACAAATATTTTGAGGCAATCAAATGGCAGGGAAATTCTTTTGATCAAAAAGTCTTTAAAGCTCTTATGTCTCATACATTACTACCATCAACCCTGATAGATCTTTATGTTGATTTGTGTGTTGCTCTGGAAAACCGCCCTGACTCAAAATTGGTCACTTATGAAGATTTCTGCCAAATTATGCCAAGCCTAGTCCAAAATATAGTTGATCAAGAAGGCATTTCACCTTCACCTACTGTGACTTTATCCATTGAACCTTCTCTTCATTCTACCACTCAACCTCAGAGACAAACAGATTCTTAAAGGCTTCCTGGTGCACATTGAAATTGTCATAAATGTCATTCCACTGCTCATGTTGTGGCTCATGGTCCATATAACCCTCATTCTGCAAATTTCTCACCCAAGTTATACATTATGCGTGAAAGTGCTAATGCTTATGCTTCTGATCCTAATGCAAGAAACAAAAAGGTCTATATTCCCTTCAAATGCCCTCAATATGGTCCCATTTATGCTAGAGATGTTCAAATTGAAGCTAATGAAATCACTATCTTTGAAAAAAACATTGAGGAACTATATGAAATGGTTGAGCAAATCGATCTGAATAGTGCTGAATGGCCTCCTGAGGCAATTGCTGATGACTATGCTATCTTGGACAATGGAGCAACTCATCATGTCACTGGCAATGTGAGCCTTCTAAACAACTTCAGACTTATTAAAAAACAAATTCCAGTCAAGGTGGCCACTAACAGTCCTTCTTCCTTTAATTAAAAAAATCATCAATGCTGGTATGGGCACCGTTTTACTGATATCTATGCCTGCAGGTAAGATTGATTGTGAAGACTGTTTAATTGCAAAGAGCACTAGGAAACCATCAGCAATCCGTGAATCCAATCCAGAATCTTTAATGAGCTTAATAGTTGGAGATCTTTTTGGTCCCATGGATACCACTATTCATGGTGCTAGGTGGGTAGAAATGTCCAGAGAAAGCTCAACTTCCTATGGTTAGGTGTTTCTACTCAATGCCAAATCAGAGGCAACTTCTTGTTTTGTTTCTTTCTATAAAAAATTAGAAAATAATAACTGGAAGGAAGCTTCAAGCTTTAAGCACTGATGGAGGTGAGATGCACAGCAATAAAATGGCTCAGATCTTGGCCAATATTGGTGCTACCCACAAAGTCACATACCCCCACCACCACGAGCAAAATGGAACAGCTGAAATATTCAACAGAACAGTTGGCAACATTTCAACAACCATACTCCTTGCAAGCAATCTGCCTGAATATTTCTGGGGTTTGGCACACAAATGGGTGGCTCATGTTCACAACTAGATCCCCAATGTTAAAACAGGTGACAAAAATCCTATTCAGCTGATGTACAATGCAACTCCAAACTATTCCAATTTTTGCATTTTTGGTGAAACAGCATTTGTTCATACTCACAAATAAACACACCAAAAACTAGATCAACATGCCTTGATTTGTAAGTGTGTAAGTTATTCCTTAAACAATTCTGGTTGGCTTTTCTGGCATGAAGAATCAAACACCTTTTTTGAATCTGCCATGGCTGTTTTCCCTGGTGATCACCTTCCTACTCATGACACAGCTCTTCAGGCTCCAAAAACACCACTATCTAAGGGTTCTCTTCAATCTATTCTCAAAAATCTGAAATTAGGTGATTTCAAAGATGAAGAAGCGCTTCTGTCACAAGAAAAATATGTTACAGAGATTGTCAAAAAAGGTTTGTCACACTCTGATATTATCTCTAAAACTCATATGCAAGCCATGCTATCTCCTGACCATAAACAATAGGAGCTGGCATGCAGAAGAGAACTAGCTAACATGAAGAACATGGATGTTTGGTATGAAGAAAAAGTCCCACCATGCAGTAAAATCACCAATTCAAAATAGGTATTCACCATCAAAAATCCTTCTTCAGACTCACCAACATGCAAAACACACTACGTAGCAAAAGGATTCCTTCAACAATATGGTATTTAATTTACTGAAACTTTTGCTCCCACTGCAAATTTTGCTTCAAAGAATGTTCTCTTGACTCTCGCAGCATATCACAAGTGGCCTGTAAATTCTTTTGATGTCACAGCAGCCCATCTTCACAGTCCGATTGACAAAGCTATATGGGTATGTCCTCCTGAAGGTTTTCAACTGGAGGATAATAAAGACAGTGCTCTCTGTCTGAAGAAAGCTCTATATGGCACCAAGCAGGCAGAAAGATGTTTGTGGTTACACATTGCTGACAAACTTGACTCTCTAGGATATAAAGCTAGTCAATATGACAAAAGATTTTATGTCTTAAGAAGGAAAGGTCTCTTAGGTGTAGTTTGGATACATGTTGATGATGTAATTGTTACTGGAAGTAGTGAGGAGATGTTGAAAAAGCTGGAGGATGGTTTAGATGGATCTTTAAAGGTAAAATGGAATGAAAAAGTGAATGGCATTGTAGGAGTAGGTATTGAAGAGGTCCCTTAAGGCTTTAATCTCAACAATTTCCAGCTTATTAACAAGATATTAAGAGAACACAATCCTTCAGGACTAGTCACAAGATCTCCTTACCCTCAACAGTTAAAAATCAGATCAGCAAAAGATGATGAAGAGGCAGTTGACACTACCAAGTATCTTTCTATTTTAGGTGCTCTCAGCTATGTAGCTGTGGCAACTAGGCCTTATCTTTCTTTCCCAGTAAACTTCCTTGCTAGATTCTCTTCCAAGCCAACAGCTACTCATTTGACAGCTCTCAATCACCTCTTACGTTATGTGCAATACACTGCCAAACTTTCTTTTCATATTCATCCTGACAGATCCAGCCCCCTTGAATTATTCTCTTACACTGATGCCAAATGGAACAACAAGGAATTTGCCAGAGCCCAATCTGGTCATTTATTACTCCTCAATGGCTGCCCTGTTGTATGGACATCAAGATGTCAACTAACTGTAAGCAACTCATCTATGACAGCTGAATATGTTTCTCTTAGTAGTGGAATGAAGGATGCAATTTGGATCTCAAACTTACTTCAAGATCTGTACCCTGATTTTCCACCTGTCAGGCTTCACTGTGACAATAAAGGGGCTGTCTCCAATTCAAAAAATAACCCTGGATAAAATAGGACAATAAATATTAGTAGATGCTATTACTTGGTGAATGAACAGCTCTTCCTTAAGAAATCTTTTCTAGAATGGGTTCCAACTGAAAAAATGCTTGCTGATATTCTGACCAAAGCACTGGGCCCATCTCTAACTTTCAACAAAAGGAAAGATGTCTGTGTGTGGTGATATATGGTGGAATGGGGGGGATTATTATTTTTTTTCCTTTCTTATTCTTTCTTATTTCCTTTTTTTTCTATCTTTTAATTTTCTTCTTAATTTTTTTGTGATGGTTAATGGCATATAGGGATGATATTTATGCTGGTATAGCTTAAATGACCATGTGGGGGATGTTATGTGCTTAGGCACCTTAAGCACATAGTCATTTTAGAATATAATCTGTAGTAGCAGCATCCCCTGTTCCCCGGATCTTTCTGGAGTCCTACAGGCTGACACCATACTGCAGTTAATCCTTATTTCATTTATTCTTTGTTTTTATTTTTTTTATGGTTATAAGGGTAGATATTGACTCAACTCTCATAGAATTGGCATCATGTTTTAATATTTTTCCATATTTGTCTTCTGTTTTTCTCAAGTTTATTGTGTTGTTCTTATAGTATGCTATTCACTCATTCCTGTCTGTATTGAGCAAGACACTAACTTAAATACTGGGCCTTGTTGTTCCTTTTTTCATGTCTTTTTTCTTCTCGCTCAATAATTATATTATTTTATCTTTAGGTCAGGTCTAGCTATTTATGAATGTTTATTCTTTTATTATTAATTTTCTATTTATTTTATGTACATAGGTAACAGCGGCAAAGACCACTTCTAAGGGAAGATCATTTATTAACGTGTGTCTCATTTTAACATCTAAAAGGTTAGAATTTTCATTTAGCTGTTATCTTTTTTACACTGGTATTTTTTCTTCTTGCTCAATAATAATAATATTTTATCTTTAGGTAACAGTTGCAAAGACCACTTCTTAGGGCAGATTGTTTATTGATGTCTGTTTCAATTTTACATCTAAAAGAGATTGAGTTGCTTTACAAACCGTTTCTAATATGGCTGTAACTGCTTCTATTGGCCCAATTTCATCTCAAAGTAATTTTTACTAAGTTACTGAGTCACTTGGCTCACTTTAGTTTACATCCTAGTCCTCAGTAAAGCTACATCAAAAAAGGTTGATGCAGAAATCAAAAATTCACCCCAACTTACCCAGCATTTTTTTAGATTTTTCTGTCCCACAAGTTTGTCATTTGCCTGTCTCCAGCTTGTTGCAAGTGTCACTAGATGAGAATCCAGTTGGCACTTGCTCTGGTCACATTATCTTGCTTGTGTATATCTTTGCTAAGCAAGAATCTTTCTCACTTGCATAGATATTTGCTAAGAAAGATTATTATCTCTTAACTCCTGAGCTAGGTGGGTGTGGTGGGGCATTGCTTCACCTGTTTGCCCCACCTATTTCCCCCCCCATTCTCTATTTCAACCTCACCTTTCTCCCTCCCTCCAAATAAGTAAGTAATTTATTTATTCATTTTTTTTCTCTCTTTATAATTTATCTATTTTTCTTTTAATTTTTTTTATTAATTACTATTTATTATGGGCACCACCAATAATCTCACCAAGAGCCCCTCTGTCTGCTCCTCTCCTTATCCCCTGTCACATTCATTTGTCCTACAGGTGGGTTTATTTCATTTTATTTTTAATTTTTGTTCAATTTTCTTTTTTTTCTTTTTTTCATCCTCATTCCCAATCTATATTTTATCTTGAATTCATCTCTTTCTTTACCACCATTATATGACCACAATGATGATGAGCTTATCATCACTCAGCCAGCACAACCTTCAATCATGATTAATATTGAGTTTGTATTTTTTTTAGAAAAGAAAGAAAAAAAAACAACAAAAAAAAGAAGAGAAAAGATAAGGAAAACACACAAAATAGGAAGAAAAACTGTGACTTTTTGACTAAAGTCAGAAAGGTTGTCTCTAAGCCAGACAAGTTGAAATTCTCTTGGGACTTTTCAAATCATAATCTTGACAATTTCAAAAACCAGGCTGTTGAGATAATATATGCTTGTGAGCCCCCAAAAATGGGAAACTATGTTGAAAAGGAGCTCAATAAAGGTACAGTTTACTGGTATGGAGTTATACCACATGTTTCTGGATTCTCAGAAAATCAAAAAAAAAATGCTAGAATCAAAGGCACTTTTCATCCAATTTTTGAAGGCTGCTGAAGTAAACTCTCAGGATTTCAGAATCTACTTGTGCATGGAGAAAATCAACCCCCAACCTTTTCAGCAGGTATGTTTTAATAAATTTATTATATTATTTTTATTTTTACAGAGAGAGTCAGCCTACTTGGACCTGGAGATTTTTTCATCTGAAGAGGATCTAGAATCAGATGCAATTGAGTGTTTGCATGGTCAATCTGCGCATATAGAGAAGGTCCGATTACTTCTGGATTTTCACTATCCATGTCCTGAAATTACCCATCAGAAAGAGGCACACTGCTGCATTAATCTGGAAAATCCTCAAGAGTACTTTGAGCTGAAATTTTCCATGGCTTAGAATTGAGCTTGTGCAATGGTGAGTTTTTTTTTGTTTTCAGCTTTAACTTTACTTATTATTTTTATCTCATGTTGCAAATCCCAAACAAGTAACATATCTCATTCCCCCAAAAATGCCTCTTTTTCAGTGGCATCTAATAAAGTCTTGTGCAAATACAAATAATTCTGAACCTTTACTTCCTGAAGATCCTACAATTTCACCTTCAAGTAGATCCCCACTGCATGCTATTGACTTGCCTGATGATTACACCTCAGAAGATGATTCAACTAAGGAGTATTTTCTATGTCATTCATGAGTCAAAATAACTGATTCAGATTTTCAGGAAGGTTTGTCTGAATTGTGTATAACTCACTGGTCTTTATTTCAGGATTTCACTTCTGAAACCCTGAAGCATATTCCCTAGCTTGTGTAAGGGCTGTAAAAACTTATCCATTACAGTTACAAAGGAAGAGAAATAAGACTTAATTTCTTTAATAAACATATTTTTTGATTTTTGATTAATTAAATAAAATTCTAAAATTTCTATGGTGCTTTTTCTTTTTACCAATATATCACTTAAATAAAATATATTTTTTGATTAAAATTAAAATAAAAGATGCATGTCCAAAAAAAATTTTTTTTACCAATATATCACTTAAACAAAATATATTTTTTGATTACAATTAAAATAAAAGATGCACATACAAAAAATATTTGTTATTCTATTATCTTGAAATATTTTAAACCATAATTTAGCTATCTTCTCTAACTAGCATGTCTGATTGATGTAACTGCTAGCTCTGAATAGCTTTTTCATCAATGAAGAAGTAAAGTTATTGGTCGGTCATCTAGAAGAAGGGGAATAAGAAGAGGAAATGGAGAGGAGGAGAAGGGAAATATATAGTAAGGGTTTACAAATGATAAGAGAGATAACTTCAATAAAATGGATTTAGTTATAAAAAAGGAGGCAACGACAATTTATTGAGACTTGACACAACAGTGAGGATTATTCAAATTTAATATATTTATTTAAGTAAAGGTTTATTCTCAATGCGCGGAAAACACTTATAGTTATTACTAGACTTAGAGCAGCCGTAGAATATTTATTTACTTTTAAAAATCCTAATATAAATAAAATAAATGTAATATATTTAAAAATTATATTTTAGTTGAGTGTATAGTAAGTGATGCAGCTACAGGGGATAATCCAAAGCCTTTTATATGCAAAGGAACCTCTGAAGCGTCACAATATAGTAATTACAAAAGAGTAATAAAATGAAACAAGAAATTAAAAGAATAGACTAAAACATAGAGATTGAGAGAAAAACATGAGACAATAAACTAAACCCATGAGTAAGTAACCAATTTTCCCACCATAAGTTCCCAAAACAATTAATTAAAATAATTAGTAAGCAAGTAAGTCTGAAACATGAGAACAGTGAGTAAAATAATCCAAAACAGACATTACAGTTACATGTAAAGGGTTTAATTAAAACAAATAGAATTATGTTCATGCCAAAAATCCATGTAATCAATTCAATCCAGTATAAAGCAATTTTAATTAATTGTTTTAACTATGTAATTAATTCAATAACTAGTTTAAATGAAACATATAATTAATTTAATGATATTTCTAATTTAAAGTGAGTATTTTAATACCATCTTATTAAATAAGTGTTATAATTTATTTAATAATTTTACTAACACAATTAAGGGTCAAAAAAGCGCCCAATATTATTGTTTAATAATATATGAAAAGTTTTATTTAATATATAAATTTAATTAATTAATTTAATTACATTATATGTCAACTTTACACTTATAATTATAATATATGTTTATAATTAATTAATTATTAATTTATAATTATTAAATACATAAAAATGCGCCATAATTTGTAGAATATAAAATATATTATGCTTAATCTAAATGTATAAATAATTTATATAAAAATAAAATTAATATAACACTTATATTTAATAAGATACTTATATAATTTTATTATGCAATAAAATATTAATTTATATACATAAAATGCATATTTTACGCCCTCTTTCAGGTCCAATAAATTAACATATCATTTACTGGGATCCTGGTATAGCCTGGCTGACAAAAGTAGCGAGAATTGTGAAACCAGCACTTTTGGTTGAGAAAGTGTGGATTGAGTGAAATAAGTGACTTACTTCACTTTTGAAATCCACCAGTGTTGGGGCTAGTGTGTTTCAGAAATACACACTTAGATGTTAGTGTATATATATAATTTTAAAACCTTACTATTATTTATTGTAGTTATGGCATTACTTGCCCCAAGGTAGAACAATATTATCTGTATGTAGAAAGAAGACAATATGTTCTGGAATAGCGTGGGAAGTTACAGAAACACTATATATATCTCAATGTAGTAATTTTTGTTCTCTATACTTTCTTTTCTCTTTGCTTACCATCTCATTCTATATTTCTACACATCCATACTTGACCAAGCAGATGTGTATAATGATTAGTTCTAGTTTGATTGTTATATCTAAAATTTATTCTCACTATAGGTTAGTGCATCATAATCAGCATCTTCAGCTTCATCCCAGTGTTACTAGAGGAGAAGACTTATGTTTGATTAAAGGTGTGATTTAGCCGTAGATTATTGTTGTCATTAGTCTTACTTTTCTATTCACTATAGGTCAGCACATCACTGCATTACTTGTGTGTTACGGATTAGTAAAAATATTCAGCTGCATCATTTAGGTGTGCTTATCTCTGCAATATAATATATACTTCCTTTTCTCTTTGCTTACCATCTTGTTCTATCTTTCTACACATCCACACTTGACCAAGCAGGCTAGCACATCATAATCAGCTTCTTCAGCTTCTTCCCAGTGTTACTAGAGGAGAAGACTTATTTTTTATTGAAGGCCAGAACATCACTGAATTACTTGTATGTTAAAGATTAGTAATTATATTCAACTGCATTTTTTAGGTTATCACAACATAATCAGCATCTTCAGCTTCATCCCAGTGTTACTAGAGGAGAAGACTTACATTTGATTAAAATTCTTGTATTCTAATACATTATTAGTACCAGGCTCCAATGTCAAAGCATATAAAAACAACAACTAGTAACTAAATAAAATGGACAGCAATAGCATTTGTGAATTATTATCTGCAGTTGAAAAAAAAATGACACTAAACTTGGAAATGACAACTATTTCACTTGGGCTGCTCACATGGAAGGACTTCTCTTTGAAAATGACCTGTTGGAAGAAACTTAGAACAAGTTTGTCATAATTAAAACCAATAAAGAATATGGATCCATAATAACATTTCCAAGTGCAAACAAAATCAAGAAATGTCAGAAGATAAACATGAAAGCTTACTCTATGATTCTGCAACATCATGATCACAAAAATACAATGCTTATTTGCAACTTTCTGGAGCTAAACGGAGATCCTTATAAAACATGGATGAAGCTGAGAGAAAGACATGCTGAGGTAAATCAATTCAGTAAATCTGCTTTCTTCAAGTCACTAAATGACTTGACATACTCCATGGACCTTAAAACATTTATTACCAACATTCAAGCTGTACTGAAAAACTTGAGAAATGTAAAAATCAGTTATGAAGGTGATACCATGGCAACACAAATTATGATGAAACTTCTCAATTAATATCACACCACATCACAAATCATCCTTGCATTGGGAAAAGTTAAAATGAAAAATTTTCTGGCCATACTCAAACAAATGAATAAATTCCACAATCTTCAGGACAATCAATCAAGTGAAGCAAAAACAAACAAAGCCCTGATAGCTGAATCAAGAAAATACAGTAAATCAACATCAAAGGAGAGAAAACCCAGAAAAAAAATTTACTTACTGCAACAAAACTGGACATCTCAAAAGTGAATACTGGGAAAATATTGGAAAACTAAGTTGGGTGGAACAACAAAATCAATAGAAAAAGGAGATGGCTGAAAGAAATAAAAAACCAGAAGAATCAGCTATGATGGTGTGCAATCAGTATGTACTCATATCTTCTATCAATATTAACACCAACCTGAAACCCATCCTTGACTCAGGAGTCACCTTGACAATGATTAGAGATCAAAAGTACTTCTGGACCTATCAGAGTAAAAAATTTGACATTGTTACAGGCAATTATAACACTGAATGTGTTGGTAGAGGGACTGTTAAATTAGTTGAAGGGGATAATGTTGTGACTCTTTATGCGCTCCATGTACCTAAATTACCATATGATCTTGTTTCAATGATTGAGATCTGGAGAAAGGATTATAAAGTCAATTTTCTTAAAAACCCCAAAAGATGCAATGTCAGCAATAAAAATCTCAAATTTCATGCAGATATTGAAAATAACCTGGGAAAATAGTGTGGTGAATTCAAAGCTGTTGAGTCTTCCCTGTTATGTTCTGTTAAGATTTGGAATGATAGATTGGGCCATCCAAACTCAAAGTACACAAATTTAACTGTTGATGAGAATCTCAACAACAGTTAGCTCTTTTGTGAAATATGTGAAATGAAAAAAGCAAAAAAGGTACCATTCAAAGGCCATCTTCCTATGCCAAATAAACCAATGGAGGTAGTCCACACTGATCTTAGTGGAAGAATAAGTCCACCAACAAACAGTGGCTACAAATACTACATGAAAATCACTGATGGTTTAACGTCAACTTGAGCTGTGTATCTGTTGAAGAATAAGGAAAAACCTTTAGCCAAGCTTATTGAGTTCAAATCCAAGTATGAAAATATCTGTGAAACAAAAATAAAAGTCATTGTAACTTATGGAGGAGGAGAGTATTGCTCCAATAAATTTGAGACATATTTTAAAGACAAAGATATCACTCACCAAGTTACATATCCCTACACACCAGAACAAAACCCAATCAGTGAAAGAGGGAACAGGATCACCACTGAAAAGGCACATGCTAGGTTGTTCCAATCAGAATTAACACTTAGATACTGGGGAGAAGCAGTAACCACCACAGTGTATCTTGAAAATTTGATATTCATAAAAGCAGAAAACATGGTCTCACCACATGAAGCACTTACTGGCCAAAATCCCAAGATCTCTCACCTCCATCCGTTTGGCTGCCTAGCTAATTCCAATATCCCAAAACAACTCAGGAAGAGTAAATTTGCCCCAACAGGCACCAGATTCATCTTACTTGGATATTCTGAAGGAAATAAAAACTATAAGCTTATGGATCTACAATCAAAAAAGACATTCTTCACTCACAATGCCACATCTAACAAATCAGTTTTTCTTATGAAAGACCAAACCAGTCCAGAAGAGTCATTCACTATCATCTCAATACAACAATCAACAGAGACAAGTGTGACTAGAAATATTGAAGACAAAGATGAATTCCATGATGCAGTGGAAGAACAAGTCAAAGAGCAAGATAACTCTAACAAAAATCCAACTTGCCGGTGACTAACTCTACAAATTGGACCACCACCACTTGAGGAAGATCCAGATCAACCCACAGGACCAACACTACAATCACATACTTGAGCACTAATAGCTGAATTAGAGGGAACTCATAATGCCCTTATAAACTTTGTCAAACAACAAAGTATGGATCCTAAAAATTATAGAAAGGAAACCAGTGGAGGTCAAGAATTGCATTGTATTGGTGCAATCAAAGAAGAATTGGACTCACTTCACAAGAATCACATATGGTGTACTGTTCCAAACAAGCAACAAAAGAAACTTCCAACACTCTGGATCTTTAAAGCCTAGTATGATGAAAATGGTATACTCAATAAGTTCAAAGAAAGGTTAGTCATCAAGGGCTATCTTCAGAAGCACAGTATAGACTTCAACAAGACATTTTCACCCACTGGAAGAATGTATAATCTACATACTATTTTTGCACTGGCAGCTATTGAGGGTCTATTAATACATCAACTTGATATAAAAACTGCATTCTTGAACAGCACATTGGAAAAAGATATTTTCACTCAAGCTCCAGAAGAATTCACTCAGTGGTTGGACCGATTGAATCTAAAATTTAGAAATTAAATTGAACAGCTGAATAATGGAAATTGAATATTGAAGCTAAAGAAAGTGTTATATGGCCTAAAACAAGCACCAAGGGCTTGGTATCAAGAAGTATCCAAATAGTCTCATAAACATAGGTTCAGAACCAGTAACAGCAAGCCCTGCCTATTCATCAGGAATGACAGATGATAATTACTTATATGTTTTAATCTGGGTCGACAATATGGCAATTATTGGTCATGGAGCTCATCAATTTCACTCAAAGCTGTCAAAAGATTTCAAATTCCACAATTTTACCAAAGTAAACTATCTGCTTGGTATACAAATCACATGTCTAAACACCACTACAATTCAGCTGCATCAAATTCAATATATTACATATCTGCTTGAAACATTTGGCAAGACCAACTGTAAAATCAACCCTACTCCCATGCAATCAAATATCCAACTCCTTCCAACAGATGATGAACAACACAGTCATTTCACAAAAACAGGAAATGATTATTGAAGCATCATTGGCAGTTTAGGATACCTAGCTCAGTGTACCAGACCAGAAATTACTCATGCAGTCAATTACTTATCTCAGTTCTTCATAAAAATTGTTTGCAAAAGTTGTAAAGTGAATTAAGGTATGGAAATAATCAAGGAGCTCTACTGAACAGAGACAATCAAGGCACAATAGCACTGTCAAAAAACCCCATAGCTCACAAAAAAACAAAATATATTGAAGTCCACTTCAATTGGGTTAGAGAAAAAGTACTAGATGGAGAACTAAATCTCAAGTATTGCTCTACTAATGATATGGTTGCTGATATTATGACAATAGCCCTAGACTGTACAAAGTTTGAAATATTCAGAATGGATCTAGGTTTAAATGTGTGTCATTGTACTATTGGGTCAAGAAATGAGGTGGAGTGTTAGTATATACATATAATTTTTAACTTTTACTATTATTTATTGTAGTTATGACATTACTTTCCCCAAAGTAGAACAATATTATCTGTATGTAAAAAAAAGACAGCATGTTCTGGAATATTGTGGGAAGTTACAGAAACAGTATATATATCTCAATGTAGTATTTGTTGCTCTCTATACTTCCTTTTCTCTTTTGTCACCATCTCTTTCTATCTTTCTACACATCCATACTTGACCAAGCAGGTGTGTATAATGATTAGTTCTAGTTTTATTGTTATATCTAAAAGTTATTCTCACTATAGGTTAGTGCATCATAATCAGCATCTTCAGCTTCATCCCAGTGTTACTAGAGAAGAAGACTTACATTTGATTAAAGGTGTGATTTAGCCATAGATTATTGTTGTCATTAGTCTTACTTTTCTATTTACTGTAGGTAAGCACATCACTGCATTACTTGTGTGTTACATATTAGTAACAATATTCAACTGCATTGTTTAGGTGTGCTTATCTCTGCAATATAATATATACTTCCTTTTCTCCTTGCTTACCATCTTGTTCTATCTTTCTACATGTCCACACTTGACCAAGCAGGTTAGCACATCATAATCAGAATCTTCAGCTTCATCCCACTGTTACTAGAGGAGAAGACTTACGTTTGATTAAAGGTCAGCACATCACTGCATTACTTGTGTGTTACAGATTAGTAGCAATATTCAACTGCATTGTTTAGGTTAGCACATCATAATCAGCATCTTCAGCTTCATCCCAGTGTTACTAAAGGAGAAGACTTACATTTGATTAAAGGTTAGCCCATCATAATCAGCATCTTCAGCTTCATCCCAGTGTTACTAGAGGAGAAGACTTACGTTTGATTAAACTTCTTGTATTCTAATTTTAGATATGTGCAGATTTTGTCAAATTTAAGTGCGTATTTGCCTGAACTGACACCCCCTATTATATATGTGCCATTTAATTAAAAAAACATTGAAAGTATATATTTTTAAATTTTTAGCTTTTCTATGAATGTCTGGATTAGTCCCATGTTATCCATGGCCTGTTTTTTGAATTGAATAATATTTCAAAAAAAATATAAACTTGAGAGTACATAACATGTTTGAGATAATTTTTTTTCCTATTGACTGAGGAAAAACTCCAGAAAACATAAACAAGTTAATTAATTGACAAAAAAATTAATTTAATTTTAATGATTCATTTTTTTTAGATTTGAGCATTTGAACCAACAAAAATTTAATGAGTGGATCTTTCATAGGAGAAAAAAAGTGTGCACTAGCTCTCTAGGGCTTTTTTTGGGCTCTATGCATAGATTTGCACTTGATTCTAGTTGTATCATTTTCTAATGTTCAGTTGACTTTTTTTTTGCATAAAGACAACTCCTCTCATCTATTTCACCCTTGGCTCTTTATTCCTTCCCCTGGGTGATTTTTCAAGTGTGAGTCACTCTTTATATAACTTTTTGAGCTATACTTTCTTTCTTCTTCTTATCTCTCTTTCCACTGACTCATTTCCTCAAGACTCTACATTTATGTATTTTCTTTCTGGCGGGCTTCACCCTGTTATTTGCCTAAGCACCTTATGTACATAGTTATTGGGATATAGACTGTAGTAGTGGCTTCTCCTGTTCTCCAGTTCTTTCTGGATTTCTACAGGCTGACACCATGCTACAGGTAAGCAATACAATATTGGGCTCTTTTTGGAGCTCTACAGGCTGACACCGTGCTACAGGTTATGGGCTGTACCAGCGGGCATTGAAATGTTAGCCAAATAAAACTCCACAACATTAGCAACACTAGGAATGTTAGTAACAGAAAAACCCCCAGCGCATGTTGGAAAATGATGTACCTAATCATGCTGGTAAAAAGAAATTAACCCAATCCATCTCTGACTGGGAACTAAAAACCCTTGGAATATCACTCAATCCCAACATCACCTCTAGCTCTCACATAATGCGCTCTTCCACTCATTCGCGCACTATCTCTATTACCCCTGCCCCTATCCTCACTCCTATCCCAGCATCACCACCCTCTCATCAAATCATTTCCTTGCCGCTCACCTCTCCTCATAAACCCTTGCCACTCACCTCCCCTCATAAACCTATTGCCTCACTCCCCCTACCCCCTTGCACCTGCGCAAATCACCAATGACAGTCAAGGAACTCGCGCAGGCAATTAGCAACCTAAATATTGGTCCACCTCCCCTAACTACCCCTTCTCCACCTCCCCTATCCTCACCTTGTTTGGTACCTCCCCCTCCTACTTTGCTACCCCCCCCTGCTTTGCTACCTCCCCTACCTCCCCCGTCCTCCCCTCCATCTTTGCTACCTCCCCTACCTCCCCTGTCCTCCCCTCCCTCTTTGCTACCTCCCCCCTACATTTCTACCTCCCCTGCCCTCCCCTGAATCAATCTATTGCCCCTAAATTAAAAATGGAAATGCCAACAGAGAAATCAGCCTCACCCTATAGACAGGCAGATCCCATTGGTTGTTCTAGACAAACCCCACCCCACATGTCCACACCCCAGCCATTTAATATGATAGAGAGACAAAGGATGCTACGTAACATAATTGAATTTACAAAATCTATCCCAACCCTTGAAGTTAATGGTGGTAACTACTCAGATTGGCACAGCAATATAATGGCTTTAATCAAAGATTTCATTGACACTAGAGCTTATGCCCTCAATGATGAGAAAGGATCTGATGAATTTGAAGATAGAGTTACTCACTTACTTCTGGTCCATTCCATCTCTCAAAATCTGCAGCATGAAATTATGAAAGACTGGAATGCCTGCCAAACTTATCTTCATATTAGCAACAAATTCACTAGATCAAACCATACCTCTAAAATGACAGCCATATGCAATTTCATCAATCTGAAACAAACTCAGTTTATGTACCACAGTGAGTATTTAGAAGCATTCAACAAATACTTTGATGCAATTTAATGTCAAGGAATTACCTTCGATCATAAAATTTTTCAAAGCGCTCATGTCCCACGCCTTATTACCATCTTCTCTTAAGGACCTTTATGTTGATCTCTGTGTTGCTCTGGATAACCGCACTGACTCAAAATTGGTCACTTTTGATGATTTCTGCCAACTCATGCCAAGTCTAGTCCAAAATTGAATTGATCGTGAAGGCATCTCACCACCACCTAATGCAACCTTATCAGTTGAGCCTTCTCTTCATGCCACTGCTCAACCTCAGAGACTGAAAGATTCTTACAGACCTCCTGGCTCCCGTTGAAATTGTCATGAATGTCACTCCACTGCTCATGTTGTAGCTCATTGTCCTTACAACCCTCATTCTGCAAATTTCTCTGCTAAACTATACATTATGCATAAACGTGCAGATTCTTTTGCTTCTGATCCTGATTCCAGGAACAAAAAAGTCTATATTCCATTCAAACGCCCTCAATGTGGTCCCATTTGTGCTAGATATGTTCAAATAGAAGCTAATGAACTCACTATCTTTGAACAAAATGTTGAGGCACTATATGAAATGGTTGAGCAAATTGATCTGAATAGTGATGAATGGTCTCCTGAAGCAATTGCTGATAACTATGCTATCTTGGAAAGTGGAGCAACTCATCATGTCACTGGCAATGTGAGCCTTCTCAGCAATTTCAAACTTCTTAAAAAACAGATTCCAGTCAAAGTGGCCACTAACAGTCCTTCTTCCTTCATCACTAGCATAGGAGATTTAAAAATTAAAGGGGATGGTAAAATAGTCACTATTACCAATGTCTTCTATTTTCCAGATGTTAGGACAACTCTAATTTCTTTATTTTATTTAGTGAACTGTGGTTTCTGTTTTGGTTTGTGTTCTGAAAATAAAAACTTAGGGATTTTATTAAAAGAGGATTTGATTATGATTGGCCAGGTGGAAAATAACAGAAGAAGATGGGTCTTGGATGTAATTAGTGTTAGTACATGCAATCCAAATGATGTTCCATCTTATTGCTACTCCTGGCATCCTTCAATACTTCACACTTTTAAAAAGAATCATCATATCAACCGTCCACCTGCAGCCAAAGGTTCCCTAATGGACTGGCATAGAAGACTAGGACATACCAGCATCAACACCATCAGAAAAATAATCAATGCTGGTATGGGCACTGGATTACCATTATCTATGCCTGCAGGTAAGATTGATTGTGAAGATTTTTTAATTTCAAAGAGCACTAGGAAGCCATCAGCCACCCGTAAATCAAAGCCAGAATCTTTAATGAGCTTAATTGTTGGAGATCTTGTTGGTCCCATGGATCCCACTATTCATGGTTCTAGGTGGGCCGCAATGTTCAGGGAAAGCTCAAATTCCTATGGTGAGGTATTTTTTCTGAATTCCAAATCTGAGGAAACTTCATGTTTTGTTTCTTTCTATAAAAAATTAGAAAATATAACTGGGAAGAAACTTCAAGTTTTGCGCACTGATGGAGGTGAGATGCACAGCAATAAAATGGCTCATATCTTTGCCAATATTGATGCTACTCATAAAGTCACCTGCCCACATCATCATGAACAAAATGGAATGGCTGAAAGGTTCAACAGAACAGTTGGTGACATTGCAAGAACCATACTCCTTGCAAGTGACTTACCAGAAACATTCTGGGGCCTGGCATACAAATGGGAAGCTCATGTTCACAACCAAATCCCAAATGTTAAAACAGGTGACAAAGCTTCTATTCAACTGATGTATAATGCAACTCCAAACTATTCCAATTTTCGCATTTTTGGTGAAACAGCTTTTGTTCATATTCACAAGGAAACTTTCTGAAAACTAGATCAATGTGCTTTGATTTGTAAGTGTGTAGGTAATTCTTTAAACAATGCTTGTTGGATTTTTTGGCATGAAGAATCAAACACCTTTTTTGAATCTGCCATGGCTTTTTTCCCTGGTCACCGCCTTCCCACTCATGACACTGCTCTCCAAGCTACTATGACAACACCTTCAAAAGGATCTCTTCAATCTATTCTCAACAATCTTAAATTAGGTGATTTCAGAGATGAATAAATGCTACTGTCACAGGAAAAAGCTGTTACAGAAATAGTCAATAAAGATTTGTCACACTCTGATATTATCCCCAGAACTCATCTGCAGGCTATTCTCTCTCCTGATTGTCAAAAATGGGAACTGGAATGCAGAAAAGAACTAGCTAACATGAAAAACATGGATGTTTGGTATGAAGAAGAAGTCCCACCAGGCAGCAAAGTCACCAATGCAAAATGGGTGTTCACCATCAAAAATCCATCTTCAGACTCACCGACCTACAAGGCACACTATGTAGCAAAAGGTTTTCTACAACAATACGGTATTAACTTCACTGAAACTTTTGCCCCCACTGCAACTTTTGCTTCCCAGCGCCTCCTCTTAACTCTGGCAGTGTACCACAAATGGCCTGTAAAATCTTTTGATGTCACGGCAGCCTATATTCACAGTCCAATTGATGAAGCTATATGGGTACATCCTCCTGAAGTTTTTCAACTGAAGGATAAAGACAGTGCTCTCTGCCTGAAGAAAGCTCTATATGGCACCAAGCAGGCAGCAAGATGTTGGTGGTTACACATTGCTGATAAAATTGACTCTTTAGGATATAAATCTAGTCAACACAACAAAATTTTTTATGTCTTAAAGAAGGAAGGTTGTTTAGGTGTAGTTTGGATACATGTTGATGATGGAATTGTGACTGGCAGTAGTGAGGAGGTGTTGAAGAAGCTGGATGATGGTTTAGATGGATCTTTAAAGGTAAAATGGAATGAAAAGGTGGATGGCATTGTGGGTGTAGGTATTTAAGAGGTCCCTGAAGTCTTTAATCTCAATAATTTTCAGCTAATTAACAAAATTCTAAGAGAACATAATCCTTCAGGACTAGTCACAAGATCTCCTTTACCTCAACAGTTGAAAATCAGATCAGCAACAGATGATGAAGAGGCAGTTGACACTACCAAGTATCTTTCTATTTTAGGTGCTCTCAGATATGTAGCTGTGGCAACTAGGCCTTATCTTTCTTTCCCAGTAAACTTCCTTTCTAGATTCTCTTCCAAGCCAACAGCTACTTATTGGACAGCTCTCAATCACCTCTTACATTATGTGCAATACACTGCCAAAATTTCTTTTCATATTCATCCTGACAGATCCTGTCAGACTGTATATCCCCAGGACTGAGTAAAAAGTACTTATAAGTTATGTTAAACACATTAACTATACATGGGAACAATAAATGAGAGTACACAAACAGTATACATAAGTAAAATTATGATAATACACAAAAAATGCCATTATAACACCTTATATCCATGCATATATCTACCTTTTATAAGTCTTATGTACTTAATATTAAGTTGGAATATGTTAGAGTAATCTTAAGAGCCTTAATTATAAGGCTACATAATTTTTAAGTACACTTAAAGCTGTTATATTCATTGTTTTACGCAAAAAACAAGAAATGCGCTTTATTTCACTTAAAAGTTGACTATATGCGCTATAAAATTGAAAATATCAAAATTGAGCTTTGAAATATCAATTTGTCTCATTTAGGACTATTGATTTGGCTATTTAAATGCATAAAAATAACACTTTTCAAATTTGGTGTTTTTTATGCCAGAAATGGCTTCTGTGTACTGGCCACATACTGCCTGATTTTTTCCTGTGTGAATAGCTTCATTTTTAGAAAAGTTAGCTTTTTCACACTATAACTACCCCAAATTCTACGCCCACTGTGGGGAAACATGCTAAAATAGGCAAGAGGCGCTTATTTAGTGTCCTAGCTTAATTAATAATGCATTGACCTTAATTATATGCACTAATTTCATTAATAACCTCACTCTTGGCGTCTTATTTAATCACCACGCTTAAATTCATCTAAATTTAGTCAAGGATTTACCCGTGCAAGCACCTGCAAAGCACTGCATGTAGTTACCCCACATCTCACGCTCTTTTTTGAGTTTTTGGGTGGTTTCTCAGTCAATATTGGTTATTTTTGGATGGGAATTCCACATAGTATAATGTCAGGATTAGCCCCATCATTTCTACAGTGAATCCCCCTTATTATTAAGATATTATTAACCTTAAAAATTCTACTTTAGTCTTTTATATTATTGTTTAATATGCATATACTCTCTTTTTATCTTATTCTTTAATTTTGATGGATTTTCCTTATTATTACAGGATTTTGACAATTGTTACTCTTCTAATTATGTCATGGGTTACTGGGGATGTTGATGGGAATGTCTATTAGTTGTTTTGAGGCGTCATTAACTGTGTATTGGATGGTACATCAAGGGAATCATTGGGGGACTCAGTGTGTATAAAAGGAGGAGGTTTTTGGGTCTTGTTTCTACATTCTTTATCATTACAATTTACACCATATAACCAAATCAATTACAATACACATCAATTAGTACTTTTATAAGACTTTTGAGTAGTATCTGAATTATTAAACTCTATTTTTCTACCAACTAAAAAGATTGTAAGCCACATATAAAAATAGTGAGAATTATATTACTGAGACCTTTATTTTGGATTATATTTTACTATTTGTTGGGTTTATACTACAGTATTCATATAGGACAATTTAAATCTTCTAGAAAAAGACTTTTAAAGCTATTTCACGTCCTTTTAGTTGATCTTAGCCTGAAAATTGGGGACCATTCCTCAAGAATTCTTTTATAATCCAGTAAGTAAAAATTTCAAAGAAGGTACACGTAAATTATATCCCTATAGAAATATTTGGATAATTACAACAGGTTGGGGTCACTTATATTGTGATTTCAGAAAAAGAAGCCCTGTTATATAAAATTGTGATATTGAATCAAAAATTTTACCACTAATTTAACATAATATAATTGTTATTAGTGGGAGTCTGTCAATTGTCACCAGACGACCTAGGCAGAAGGTTGAGGATGTTCCTGTAAGTGAGATGAGGAGTTTAGATACTTCTTCAAAGCACAGAGGGATGGTTCAAGGAGGTGATTCAAAGATGACTCGAAGGAAGAACTACTGCTTCGAGATATGTTCAAGTAGAGTTCCAATATAGTTTAAAGGTAATGTTAAAATTCTTATAATCTCACAAAGGGTTGGAAACTCAACAATCAAGGTTTTAGGATTTAGAAATGATTATTGAGAAAAGTAAGAAAGATACAATAATAATGATTTCACTTAAAGCTTTTACCACTATTAACTATGAATATGATTTATAATTTAATTCTAAAGAGTATCAAACCAAAAACCCAACCTTTTTATATCCTTTATTCCTCCTTGCATTGACCTCATACCCATCTATTATTCCGCACATCACAGACCATTAAAAATACATCCATCACACCTGCACCCTCCTCACTAACATCTGTTAACCCCTTAATAACCCACAGACATTTCATAAACCTTCTAATGTACTATTATATTGATTATTGCGCTGTGCGTCGCTTTATTGAGAAAAAGACTAAGACACACTATTGAGAAATTGACTAATTTAGATTTAGAGTTTAGACTAGCGCGGTTGAATAGCATGTACACAAAGGAAAGTCGCAGTTGCTATGGAGAATTGCTTTCTGTGCTTCGAGTATGGATTTGAGTCTCTTATTATTGATTTAATGAGCTACTTTTGCCTCGAGTGTCACATGGTGCATGACAGATGCCTGGGTATAAGAAAGCGAGCTCTGTTGAGCGTAAGACATACTTCCCACACTAATTTCCCTTCCTTTATGACAAATTTCCCCACACCAACTCCCACGCCTCCACACCCTAAAGCGGATGGGGGTATTGTTACACGACAGTTTTCCAAGACTTGCACGGCCTGTGAGTTGATGGAATATTTTTGCGTAGAAAGCACGGCGACACAAGGGCCTCGCCAGAAGTGCGAATTTTGCCGATGGAGAAGGGTGGCGTGTGACGCCTTGTCGAAGAATGCCGATATCAAGAGTCGGTTCACTAAGACAAAATATTGGGTAATCCCTAAGACAAAGAAAGTAGTTGAAGACATTTGGGACGTCTCAATTGGGGACAATCAATTGGTGGGGGAGAGTGAGGAGGAGGTTGAGGATGATGTGGCAACCTGGGTGACTCGGGCTGCGAGAAAGAAGCGAGTAGTAGAAGAGGAAGTCGAAGAGTTGGTCGAGGAGGAGGAGGAGATTTCCATCTCGAGGAGGACCCTGAAAAAGCGACGGGTGGTCATCAAATATGACGAAGAGGAGAGGTATGTGGCGGTGGAGGTCACTCCAAAATTATTTTTGGAGGCTGACCCTATTTTCAAAGTAAGTCTATTCCCTGATATTTTAGAAATTTAGGTACTGATGGTCTTGTTTTAGAATTCAGATGTCATCATCAAAGTCCCTACGGCAGAAGCTTCAAATGTGGAAGCGACCCTTGTGGAACCCACTGCTGTGAAAGTGGCAGTGTCGGTCAAAGATAGATTACCAGTGGTTACCTCGAGGGAGGAACACAAAGAAACCCTCAATCAGGTATGGTCGAAGAAGCCTCATCAGGTTTGACGAGAGAAATTTATTGAAGACTTGAGCGGCGAAATCAATAAGATTGTCAATGTTGCTTCCTTCGACGTAGCCAAGGAGTTACTGGAACTTGGAGGATTGATTCCGGTAGGAGAGGGGGAGAATTTTGAAAAACGTAGAAAGGAGATAAGGGAAATTTTGGAGAAGATGAAGGGATTGGTTCGGGAGAAGATAAAAGAGAAAAGAAAAAAAAAGGAATGTAGAAACAAATTGTATTTAGTTATTTTATTTTGTTATTTTATTTAGAATTTTAATATTTATTTTTATAAGATTTTGAGAGAAATAAGAAAAAATAAAAGACAGAGAAAAAAAAATTTAAATAGAAATTTTGTTTTAAATTTTGAAAGAAGAAGTTTGAATGAGAGAAAAAACAAAAGAATATTTGATTGAAGGTGTTTTAGTTTTAATTTCAAAAAAAGAATTAAGTAAGACAAAAGAAAAAAAAATAGTTGATTGAAACAATTTTGTTGTAAAGAAAATTTAATGAAAAGAAAAAATTTGTTATTTAAGTTTATTAATTGAAGATTTGAGGGATTTTAGTTATTTGGAAAAAGAAAAGAAGAAATAAAAATTTTAAGAGGATTTTGAAAGAATGAAGTAATTTGTTCGAAGAATTTAAAAGAGTGATTTAAAGTGAAGTTCGAGAAAGATGGTTGTGTAATGTTTGTGTAAAATTTTGATAGTTCGAAGAAAAAAAATTTTTTTTAAAAGAAAGAATGTGTATATAAAATTGAAAAGAAAAAAGAAAAGAAAAATTTTTAAAGAGAAAAAAGGTTTTAATTTTATTCGTTTTATTGTTTGAATTTTATTTTAGTTTATTTTAATTTGGTTTTATTTTATTTTATTTTTATTTTTTTGTTTTATTTTATTTATTTTTTATTTTAATTTGATTTTATTTTATTTATTTTAATTTGAATTTTATTTTATTTTATTTTATTTTAAGTTTTATTTTATTTTATTTATTTAAAAAAAGTTGAAAGATTTTGAAAAAGAAAAAGAATAAAGAAGAAAACAAAATCAAGGATTTTTTTTAGATTTTAAAGAGAAGAAAAGAAAAGAGAAAAAAGAAAAAAGAAAAAAGAAAAAAAAGAGAAAGAAAAAAGTAAAAGAGAGTTTTAAGGTTTTGTTTTTAAAGGATATTTAAGATGAAAAGATTTTAGGAGCTCAGGGGTGTTAGAAACATTGATGGCTGGTTCCCAGGATGTTTTGTCTGAGTCATCAAGGAAGCCTTCCCATTCCACGAGGTATTGAAGTTTCCCCTTGCGCATTCTTGAATCAAGGATACGGCTTACTTCCCACTCTAGATGGTCTTCTACTTCGACCCGTTCCGGAGGAGGTTGGTTCTTGCCCGGGTATATTTCTCAAGCCAGTTCCAGAAGAGATACGTAAAAAACAGGGTGAATAGCCTGCCATTTAGGAGGTAGCTTGAGTCAAATGCAGTTTTAGAGACTTCAGAGTCAATTTCAAATGGCCCCAAGCGTTTTTTAGCCAGTTTCTTTGATGGTCGAGTCGTTCTAATGTTTCATGCGTTGAGCCATACTTTGTTGCCTGGTTTAAAAGAAGGAGCATTTTGTCGATGTTTGTTGGCTTGTTCCTTGCACCTTCGAACCGCTAATTCCAAATTTGATTCAAGTTCCTCTTGGAGTCATGATATGGTTCGAAGATAATGTTCCGCAGGATGATTAGTTCCTACATGGATTGAGTTGAATCAAGGATGTCTTCCATAAACAGTTTTGAAAGGAGATTGTTGTGTTGAAGAATGAGTCGAGTTATTATAAGCAAATACGGCCAATGGTAACCATGTGGTCCAATCGTCTTGTTGGTAACTGACATACATTTGAAGATATTGTTCGAGGATTTGGTTGACCCTTTCCGTTTGCCCATTGGTTTTAGGGTGATAAGCTGTGGAGAGGCTCCTCGTGATATTGAGTTGTCGACACAGTTGAGTCCAGAATGTGGATACAAACAATGAGCCTCTATCTGAAATAATATCATTAGGTAAGCCGTGTTTGGAAAATACATATTCTAGAAACAATTTTGCTAAATCTTCTGCAGTAGCAGTAGTAGTGGTTTTAATAAAAATAGACATTTTTGAAAATCTATCTACTATTACTAATATAGCATCAAAATTATTAGAAAGAGGAAGTTGAGAAATAAAATCCATCGATAAAGATTCCCAAGTTTTAGAGGGAATAGGAAGTGGTTGAAGCAACCCATACTTCCGGTTACGGGGAGCCTTATTCCTATTACATTCATAACAAGCTTTTATATAGGCCTTGATTTCCCTGGTCATACCTGGCAAGAAGAAATCCCTTGCTATTAACTGGTAGGTTTTATCAACCCCAAAATGACCAGCTAATGGAGAATCATGTCGACTATTGAAAATCCATAATTTTATTTCATTGTTGTTGGGTATGACTACTCTACCCTCGAAAACTAATAGACCTGATACAATACTAAATCTTTTGGCCCCTTGCTTTGAGAGTATTTTGTCTTTTAACCCTAAACAATAATTGTCCTTCGACTGAGCTTCGAGGATGTTGGATAGTGGATTTTGAAAAGATTGAATTGTCATCAAATTAAGTTGATGAGTCATTAACATTGATTCGTTGAAGATTGATTTCACATTTGCCAGGTTCTTGTCAGCAAATGTGTCCCCCCGCTGTGGGTAAATGTTGTCCCAACGTGAAAAGATATCTGGGACAATGCAGTTCTTACCTGGGCGATAGGAAATAGAAAAAGGAAATTCAGACAGAAATTCAGCCCACCTGGCTTGACGCCTGGTTAACACTTTGGAAGACATAAAGTATTTCAAAGTATTATGGTCTGTTAAAATTTGAAAAGGACTATCTAAGCTGAGAAGAAAAGAGCGCCATTTTTTAAGACAATGAATGATAGCTAAAAGCTCTTTGTCATGAATTTCATAATTCAATTCTGCTGCAATGAGTTTGCGTGACTCAAAAGCAACAGGATGAAACAATTTTGTTTCAGGATTTAATTGAGAAATGACCCCCGCAATAGCATAATTGCTCGCATCTTTCTCGACTATTGTCAAAGCAGAAGGATCAAAGTTTTGAAGAATTGGAGCTGTAGTGAACGCCATCTTCAGTGCTTCGAATTCCTTTTGTGCTGTGGAAGTAAAAACAAAAGGAATATCTTTTCTTAGAAGAGAGGTAAGATTGGAAATAGTTTTAGAGTAATCTTTAATAAATCTTCTATAGAAATTTGCAAAACCCAAAAATCCCTGGAGGGATTTAACAGATTTGGGCTCAGGCCATTCCAGGACTTTTTGGACTTTTTTGTCGTCCATGACTAAACCATCAATGGATAACGTAAAACCCAAAAAATCAATAGATTTTAGGTGGAATTCGCATTTATTATGCTTGGCATAGAGACTGTGATCTCGAAGTTGATTTAGAACCTGCTGAACATGATGAATATGTTCATCCAGTGTCTTTGAGAAAATTAAAATATCATCTAAATAGACAACAACAAATTGTTCGACAACATCTTGAAAGATGTCATTGACAAAAGTTTGAAAATTTGATGGTGCGTTACACAATCCAAAAGGCATAACTAAATATTCAAAACTACCAAATCTAGTGCACATTGCAGTCAGTGGTTCATGACCTTCTGCAATGCAAATAAGATTGTAAGCGCCTCTAAGATCAATTTTAGAAAAGAAATTAGCACCATTAAAAAGGGTAAGAAGCAATGACATAGGAGGAACAGGATATGCATTCTTCTTAGTGACTGTGTTGAGCTTTCTATAGTCAACACACAACCTAAGACTTCCATCCTTCTTTTTTACAAAGAGAAAAGAGGAGCCGGCTGGAGATTTACTGGCTCTGATAAAACCTTTGGCTACATTCTCTGCAATGTAGTCTCAAAGAACTTGAGATTTGTCCTTCAATAAAGAATAGACAGGACCTGCCGGAGGTACTGGACCTATTAACTCTATCTGATGGTCGTAGGGTCGATGAGGTGGTAACTTATTGGCTATGCGGATTGAAAAAACATCAAGGAAATCATGATAGATTTCTGGTAGAGTTGATTTAATGGTTTCAACGTTGATTTGGTTGTCCTCATCATCTTTGAGAGAATCTGTCAAGGGAAAACCAGAATTGAGAGAGCATAATTTGATTGCTTTGAGGCAATTTAAATCCTCTTCAAGTGAAGTCATCGAGCTAGAAGGGTTAGCCAATTTCTCATTTAAAGAAAGATCAGATGCTTGCAAGTCATCTGGCAGATATTTTTCCTCTAACAGGACATTGTCAGGTGGGTTTTTTAACTCCCTATTGACCTGCATTGAAGAATCAGAAATATACTTAGTACGTGGGGTGATCGATCCCCGTGTCCAATCAATTTCAGGATTCCAATGCGTTAAAAAGTCATGGCCAAGAATGGTATTGTCCATCCTTGGGGCGTCCAAGACGGATAATTCCCACTTGAAGGGGGGAAAGTTTGGAAAGTTGAAAACCCATAAAACTTTCTTACTGACCCAATATTTAGGTTCCTCTGATTCAACCAAATAAATTGGAGTTCGATCAATATCTGTAAATGTCAGCTGTAACTTCTTGGAAAAAGATAAACTGACAAAAGAAATTGAAGCTCCAGAGTCTATAAGACAACTGAAGGGGATATCCTCCTTAAAAAGAATGAATCTCAAGCGATTTAAGGCAACTCCAGTCCTTAAGCCATGAAGGTTCTGTGCACTGGGAGAGATAAGATAGTTTGCTTTGCACACAAGTAAACTATCTACTAGTTTTTTGACTTTGAACTAGTACCTTCTCTTTCCTTCAATTTTACACAATCTTCCAGCTTGTGCTTACCCCCACAATACATACATAACCCATTATCTGCTCGTCTCTTCCTCTCAGCTTCTTTAAGTTCCCCTTTAGGGTCCAGTACTTTACTGATACTGCCTGGGGTTGAGCTTTTTGGTCGAGGTTTGTCCTTTCCCTTATTGGGTTTGGATTGAGTTGTCCGTGGGTGTGAAGAAGGTGCTGATTTAAAATTTAGGCCTTAAGATTTGTTGGCGTATCGACGATGTTGAAGTCGTCCTTGGTAAAAGCCGTCGAGTTTGAGGGTTTGATCCATTAAATCCGTTAAAGTAGTCATCTTCTGACCGTGAAGATTTAATTGATCCAGAATCCTCGAAGGAAGTCCCTTTTTGAAATGATACTTGAGGGCAGCATCATTCCAACCCACTTGAGTTTGAAGTGCTCTGAAATTTGAGATGTATTCAGAGGCTTTACCATTATCACTCATGCGAAGGAATTCCAGTTCGATTTCTGTGTTGTCAGTTTCATTAGGGTCACCGAACAACGTAAAAAGTTGGTCTTCAAATTTTTCCCAATTATTGATGAGTAAGTGGGTCTCTGTCGAAGAGAGAATGAGAAGATAAGGTTCGAACCACCTTGCTGCCTTTCTGGCTAGGAATGAAGAAGCATAAACAACCTTCGATTGGTCGTTATTAAAGGTTCGAGGGTCATTATGGAACAGTAGCTTGCATGTTTGCAAGAAGGGTTGCAATCTGTCCGGATGTTCTCCATCAAATTTATCAGGAGATTTCATAGAAGGAGTTTTGAATTTAGATCCCTCTGAAGACGTTGGATTTGAAAGTGTCTTCATGAAAAGTCTAATAAAGTCTTCCAGAGAATTAGGATTAGATGGTCCCGGTTCTGGAGGTTGACCAGAAGGGTGTGTAGCAGGGGCAGATGGTGCCTCGTGCATTGTATCCTAACCTTCTTCATCATCGCTAGAATCCTCAAAATCTTGTGGAATGTCTTCTACAGATTGGACTGAATTTTGCTGTTCCCTAAGGTCGAGAGGTTCCAGGGAGTGAGTGCGGGAAACAGGCCGTGTGGCTGTTGGCCTGCCTTTGGTGCGAGCTCTAGTAGTAGCGCCTGTAGGAGGAGTGCGTTGAACAGGTGTTATTTTTAAGAATTTAGAAAACACCTGAAAAGGACGTAGTAGTGCAAAGAATGAGAACTACAGAGAATTAAATTATACTGTCACCGGACGACCTACGCACAAGGTCGAGGATGCTCCTGTAAGTGAGATGAGGAGTTTAGATACTTCTTTGAAGCACAGAGGGATGGTTCAAGGAAGTGATTCGAAGATGACTTGAAGGAAGAACTACTGCTTTGAGATATGTTCAAGAAGAATTCCAATATAGTTTAAAGGTAATGTTAAAATTCTTATAATCTCACAAAGGGTTGGAAACTCAACAATCAAGGTTTTAGGATTTAGAAATGATTATTGAGAAAAGTAAGAAAGATACAATAATAATGATTTCACTTAAAGCTTTTACCACTATTAACTATGAATATGCTTTATAATATAATTCTAAAGAGTATCAAACCAAAAACCCAACCTTTTTATATCCTTTATTCCTCCTTGCATTGACCTCATACCCATCTATTATTCCGCACATCACAGACCATTAAAAATACATCCATTACACCTGGACCCTTGTCACTAACATCTGTTAACCCCTTAATAAACCACAGACATTTCATAAACCTTCTAATGTACTATTATATTGATTATTGCGCTGTGCGTCGCTTTATTGAGAAAAAGACTAAGACACACTATTGAGAAATTGACTAATTTAGATTTAGAGTTTAGACTAGCACGGTTGAATAGCGAGTACACAAAGGAAAGTTGCAGTTGCTATGGAGAATTGCTTTCTGCGCTTCGAGTATGGATTTGAGTCTCCTATTATTGATTTAATGAGCTACTTTTGCCTCGAGTGTCACATGGCATGTGACATCAATAGACCAATTAAATTTGTGTACTTTGCAGATAATAAACCAATTAAAATGATTAATTGTTTTCTTTTAAACAGGACTTTTAATCCCTTTCTATTGGTTTGTAATATTCATTTAATATTTGAAAAGAATCTTACTGACAGTTGTTTTCTTTTTAAATATAAAAACACGGCTACATATTGTAGACCAGTTAAATCAAGTGACCACTTAAAAAGCATATTTGACTTTTGGCACTTAGAAATTCACTTCATACCAATAAGTAAGGAATAAAATTGTCTTCATTGGTATTGATAAATACTGATAAAACTCCTTTTTGAAGTTTTCATATCTAAACTTTCAATTCTTTAAAATAAATTCCACATAAAAATGTGTGACAACAATGACATTGTAAGTAATAAGGCAAAACCTTATAACTTAAGACCTAGAGCTGAAAGACCTGTTAAAGGACATTAAAATGGAGTTTCAGGACTATCTCATAATAAACAACACTCTGCCAATGTCTCTGGAGGAAAGGGAAATGCTTTTAAAGCAAGTTTCAATAGAAAAAACAAAAAATACATTACAAGAACAAATTCACTCCCTATCCGCCCTACTGAACACCTTGACAATAAGAGTCAACAATATAGTGGACCAGATCAACAATCTGGAGAAAAGAGCAGCTCAAGGTTTCATTGAAGTCAACCAAGCTCTAGTGGACATAAAGGCTTGACCACCAACAGTGGCACCCAACAATTCCATAGCAACACCTCCAGCCCAAGAGGAGGATCAAAAAATTACAGTAAGCAAATGGAAATGGGATCGGTACTCCCAAAACTACAACAAACCTCAACAGAAGGACTCCAGCAGTCACCCTTACAGGGGAAAGGCAAGGAGAGGCAGGGGAAGTGGGATAAGACCTTGGTAAGTCATCCAACTCCTCATAGTCAATTGTATCAACCTGACAACAAATTACTTATAGGTAATGAGATTGATAAGGAAATATTGGATATAATTGATAAAGATTTAAAGGATTATTCATTTGAAAAAAATATGTTAAACTTGTCTTTAAATGAGGACAATGTAAATAGTTTTATTGATCACCAGGATAATACTATTAATGTAAAAGTGGAACCAAATGAATCAAATTATGAGTCTTCTGAGTTGGACACAGAAAAAATAGAATATTTTTTGAAAGAGAATCTAATGGAATCAAAAATAATAAGTAAATTATTATTGAGAATTGAAAAATTGGAAGAGTTCTCAAAAGAGTCAAACAATAATACAGAAAATGTATTATTACAGCTAACACAATCATTGAGTACCACAGCCAATAGATTAGAAATTATTGAAAATTCAAATGATGAATTAATCAATGAGAATAAAAGATTAAACTCTGAGATTAGAAATTTAGAAAGTAAATTAGAACACTCTCAGAATGTTATGGCTACCATTGAGACACGTGTTAAATTATCTTTTTCAAATGTAAATGATACTCTGACTCATGTGCCTGTAATAAAGGATAGGTTACAAAGAGTAGAAATAGAAGTAGCAAAAATATTGAAAAATACTGAAAAAATAAAAGATAACACTTCTTATGTGGCAAGAGTACCTGTTTTCATGAAACACACAAATGAAACACCAATGATGGAAAATGAAAATAGTGTCATGGGCTCTGAGAACAGTAAATCAGTAAAAGATGAAATAAATGATCATCTTTCCAAAGTAAGTGAATTACTGAATTTTCCTCAGGTTAGGGAAGCAAAAACTAACCAAAAGAACTGGCCTAAGTTAGATCAGTACCCTTCTTTTGACAGGGATTTAAAATCTGATTGGCAACAATTCATACAAAGAATTGATAACTTAAAATTTTCATACAAATTACCTGATGAAGAAATTACTTCAAAGTTAATATCTTTATTTACAGATGTGGTCTTATAATGGTTTGAATCTGTATTGAGTGAGGTAATTAACTACTCCTGGAATGAATGGAAGGCACTAATTGAAAGGCAATTTGGTGGCCCAAAATTTAGAATCACTCAACAAAGATTGTATGAAAGAACAAGATATAATCCAAATTCTGGAGATAAACCCATGGTCTTTTTAATGAATTTAATAAAAATCATGAAAAAAATGGATCCAAAAATGGATTATGAAGAGTGGAAAGAAAAAATAATATACAAGTTGCCTATATCAGTTAGAGACATTATTGTAGCTAGAACTGAAACCATCAGAGATACCTCTGGGTTCATTAATATATGCAATGAGATATTATTAAACCACAAGTATGAAACCAAGTATAGTAATTACAGACAAAGTGTTGACGTGGTAAAATCTACTAAAAGTAAATTACCAGTGGAGAAGAAAAAACCTTCAGCTCCCCTTGTCCCTAAGAGAAAAGAGAATAACACTTTTTACAAATGTAATGAACCTTGGGTTAAGAGTCACACGTGTAAGAAGAGAATAAATGTTATTGAAACCTCACAGAATTCTGAACCAAGTAATCATGAAGATGAGAACGTGGAATCCAGTGAGTATTGTAAAAGTAACATATCTTGCAGTGATGATGAACATGAGATATTTGTATTAGAACAGGATATTATGTTCCTGAATGATGCTATACCTCATATAGACACATCTTTAACTTCCATTGAGGAAGCTGAAATAATTAAAGATGTAACTCATGATACTTACAAAATAACACCCATCAGAGCACCTGTTATTATACGTGGAAAAGAAATGAATGCCGTTCTTGACACTGGGGCTGCAGGTAGTGTAGTTTCAATTAATACATTAATGAAACTTGATAGTAAGTACCAGGAAAAACTAGAACCTGTTCAGACAAAGAACTGGAGGGGAATTGGTTCAGTATTAAATCCAATTGGCAAATAAAAAACTGCTGTATTCTTTAAATATAATAATGGATATGTTAGAGCAGTGTGTGAATTTGTAGTAATGGATAATAATAATTGTAGTGATTGGTTTCTTATTGGCAATGATTTATTGACAAAATTTGGCATTAAACTAGATCCTTCAAACAGTTGCTTCACTATAGGCGTGAATGGTAAGAGAAAATTCAAAATATGTTCTGAAAATTCAGTGTATGCCATTTCTCATAGAGAAGAACAACTGCAAGGTAGAAGAACCACCACTGAAATGGTTGAATTGTACAATGAAATCCAAAAGGCCTCTTTCAGTCTTCAACTCTCAAAAATTGAAGAAGAAAATATTTTGATATTGATTAAATCATATCCTATGGCATTTGCTCATAGTTCAAATGAACTAGGATTGGTCAAAGACCATGAGATGAAAATCTATTTAAGCTGTGATTTGGATAATATTCCTGGCAGCTTGAAAAATAAACCTTACCCAGCATCTCCTGCAAAAAGGAAAGATATTGAAGACAATATAAAATTGTTGTTGGAAATTAGTATTGTTGAAAAAGTAGACACAAAACCTAAGTATTGTGTCATTTCACCAGTATTGATATCTTATGAAAAAGATAAGGCAAGATTATGCGGTGATTATAGAGCTCTGAATACATACACTGTAGATGATATTTACCCTCTACCAAGGATAGCTTCTATCCATGCTACTTTACAAGGAGCAAAATATATTTCCTGTCTGGATGGAAACAAGGGTTACAACCAGATTCCTGTGGAAAGTAATTCTCAAAATTACTTATTAATAACCACACATATGGGTATATATAAGTATGTGAGAATGCCATTTGGCCCAAATAATGCCCCTTCAGTCTTCCAAAAATTAATGGATAGTGTTTTCCATCAGGAGATGGTTGAAGGATGGCTTTTGGTCTATATTGATGACATCATAGTGTTTTCAAAAACATATGATGAACATTTAAATCACCTGACAAGAGTCTTTCAAAGGATGGATGAAATTAATATGAAAATTGCATTAAAGAAATGTAAGTTTGGATTTCAATCCTTGAAAGTACTTGGACATGTTGTATCTGGTTTACAAATTTGTGTTGACCAGAATAAGGTGGCAGCAATTAAAAACATTGGTATACCTAAAAATGTAAAAGAGGTTCAAAGTTTTTTGGGTATGTGTGGATATTATAGACAATATATTAAAAATTACAAATCCATTGCAGCTCCTTTAACAACATTAATCAGGAAAAATGAGGCTTTCATTTGGAATAATGAAAGACAACACGCCTTTAATAAATTAAAGGAATGTTTAATGTCAGCTCCAATATTGGGACTGCCAGATTTCACCCTACCTTTTATCTTGTACACTGATGCAAGCTTCATAGGATTAGGTGCTGCTTTACAGCAGAAACAGATAATAAATGGAAAATTATCTGAAGTAGTTATCTGTTATATATCCAGAACCTTAAGAAAAACAGAATTAAGGTATGGTTCCACACAGCTAGAATGTTTAGTCATGGTGTGGGCTTTGGAGAAACTTCATTACTATCTGGAAGACCAGAAGTTTGAACTTATAACAGATTGAAGCGCAGTAAAATCATTAATAAACATGAAAACCCCTAATAGGCACATGTTTAGGTGGTAACTAGCTGTACAAGAGTACAGAGGAAGAATGACAATCACTCATAGAGCAGGAACATTGCATTCTAATGTGGATTTATTATCCAGAAGTCCTTTGCCAAATGATTCTGACAACCCAGCTTATGTAACTGAAAATGAGGTTATACATATATTTGGGATTTATATAGTGGATTTAGAGGAAGAGTTTATGCAAACTATATGTGAAAATTATTCATCTGATAAAGATTTGACTAAACTATCTACCATTCTAAATGATCCAACTAATGCCTCCATGAGTGCATTAATTAAAAACTTGCCTCCAAAGTATAGAAATGTGTTGGAAAAAGGTAAACTGTCAATTAAATATGGATACATATATTACAAGAAAAAGTTAAGTAATGTAATAGTGATACCACCTTCTATGAAAGAGTTAATGTTGAGTACTTGTCATGATGACATCTTAGCTGGTCATTTTGATTTTAACAAAACATTAACCAGAGTTAAAAACACAGCCTGGTGGATAAACATGAAAGAAGATGTACAAAAATACATTGAAACATGTGACTCTTGTCAGAAATATAAAAGATTAACTGGGAAGAGAGCTGGGTTGTTACAAAAAATAGAGCAGCCAAAAGCTCCATGGGAAATTATAAACATGGATTTTGTAACTGGCTTTCCATTAGCAGGAAAAGAAAGTTTCAATTCTTTCTGGGTAATAGTAGATAGATTAACAAAAATGTGTAAATTTATCCCTACACATAAAGAGGTATCTGCAAAAGACTTGGAATTACTATGGTGGACTCAGATGATGAATACTTCTGGGTTCCCTAAAGCCATAATCTCTGACAGAGACCCTAAATTCACTTCAGAGTTCTGGACATCTTTGATGGAAGTATCAGGTTTCCAATTGAAATTGTCTATAGCACACCATCCACAAACTGATGGGCTGGCTGAGAGAATGATACAAACTCTAGAAGACATGATCAGAAGATATTGTGCCTTTGGATTAGAATAGAAATACAATGAGAAATTCACACATGACTGGGTAACATTAATTCCTGGCCTTGAATTTTCTTATAACAGCACAACTCATTCTGTAACAGAGAAGAAACCATTTGAACTCTGGCTGGGATACATACCAAATACCCCAGTAAATCATTTAAATAAATTACCAAGGTTAGATATACACCCTGGCACTAAATCCTTTATTCATATTCAACAAATGTGTAGAAAGCATGCAGAAGAATGCATCCAAAAAGTATTTGAATATGAAAAGAAAAGGTGGGATAAATCTCATAAAGAATTTGAATTCAAAAAGGGAGATGAAGTCCTAATATCAACACTACATTTTAACTTACAAGGTAATGTTATATTAAAGGATCCCTTTGTAGGACCTTTTTTTGTAAGCAAAATGTTTGGTAATAATGCAGTGGAAGTCATATTATATGCCCCATATGATAGGAAACATCCAGTTTTCCCTATCTCATTATTGAAACCTTACCATGCAAATGATCCTGACTTATTTCCAAAAAGAAGGGGAAGGCCTAAAAATCAACCTGAAGAAATTGTGGAAAAAGCAGAGATTGAAAAAATTCTCAAGAAAAGAATCCTTACTAAAGAAAAAGGAACTGAGTATTTATTAAGATTTAAAGGGAAATCAAATGAATTTGATAAATAGATACCTGAAAAAGAAATTTCTAATTTATCCACCCTTCTTAAAAATTTGAACAGAAATAAATTTCTGTTCAACCAGCTGAGGGGTAAAAACCAGTACTCATAATATTTTATTATGTTTTATTTCTTTAAAGAATAATCTTTGATGCTACAGAATTAATCTGAATACCTGAAAATTAACAAATAAATAAAATGTATAACTTATCATTTTTTTTATTGTTTTTTTTGGGTGGGCGAGTGTCAGACTTTATATCCCCAGGACTGAGTAAAAAGTACTTATAAGTTATGTTAAACACATGAACTATACATGGGAACAATAAATGAGAGTACACAAACAGTATACATAAGTAAAATTATGATAATACACAAAAAATGCCATTATAACACCTTATATACACGCATATATCTACCTTTTATAAGTCTTATGTACTTAATATTAAGTTGAAATATGTTAGAGTAATCTTAAGAACCTTAAGTATAAGGCTACATAATTTTAAAGTACACTTAAAGCTGTTATATTCATTGTTTTATGCAAAAAACAAGAAATGCGCTTTATTTCACTTAAAAAAGACTATATGTGCTATAAAATTGAGAATATCAAAATTGCTCTTTGACAGATCAATTTGTCTCATTTAGGACTATTGATTTGGCTATTTAAATGCATAAAAATAACACTTTTCAACTTTGGTGTTTTTTATGCCAGAAATGGCTTCTGTGTACTGGCCACATACTGCCTGCTTTTTTCCGATGTGAATAGCTTCATTTTTAGAAAAGTTAGCTTTTTCACACTATAACTACCCCAAATTCTACGCCCACTGTGGGGAAACACGCTAAAATAGGCAAGAGGCGCTTATTTAGTGTCCTAGCTTAATTAATAATGCATTGACCTTGTTTATATGCACTAATTTCATTAATAACCTCACTCTTGGCGTCTTATTTCATCACCATGCTTAAATTTGCCTAAATTTAGTCAAGGATTTACCCGTGCAAGGGCCTGCCAAGGACTTCATGTAGTTACCCCACATCTCATGCTCTTTTTTGAGTTTTTGGGTGGTTTCTCAGTCAATATTGGTTATTTTTGGATGGGAATTTCACGTAGTATAATGTCAGGATTAGCCCCATCATTTCTACAGTGAATCCCCCTTATTATTAAGATATTATTAACCTTAAAAATTCTCCTTTAGTCTTTTATATTACTGTTTAATATGCATATACTCTCTTTTTATCTTATTCTTTAATTTTGATGGATTTTCCTTATTATTACAGGATTTTGACAGTTGTTACTCTTCTAATTATGTCATGGGTTACTGGGGATGTTGATGGGAATGTCTAATAGTTGTTTTGAGGCGTCATTAACTGTGTATTGGATGATACATCAAGGGAATCATTGGGGAACTCAGTGTGTATAAAAGGAGGAGGTTTTTGGGTCTTGTTTCTACATTCTTTATCATTACAATTTACACCATATAACCAAATCAATTACAATACACATCAATTAGTACTTTTATAAGACTTTTGAGTAGTATCTGAATTATTAAACTCTATTTTTCTACCAACTAAAAAGATTGTAAGCCACATATAAAAATAGTGAGAATTATATTACTGAGACCTTTATTTTGGATTATATTTTACTATTTGTTGGATTTATACTACAGTATTCATATAGGACCATTTAAATCTTCTAGAAAAAGACTTTTCAAGCTAGTTCACGTCCTTTTAGTTGATCTTAGCCTGACAGATCCAGCCCCCTTGAATTATTCTCTTACACTGATGCCACATGGAACAACAAGGAATTTGCCAGAGCCCAATCTGGTCATTTATTACTCCTCAATGGCTGCCCTGTTGTCTGGACATCAAGATGTCAACTAAGTGTAAGCAACTCATCTATGACAGCTGAATATGTTTCTCTTAGTAGTGGAATGAAGGATGCAATTTGGATCTCAAACTTACTTCAAGATCTGTACCCTGATTTTCCACCTGTCAGGCTTCACTGTGACAGTAAAGGGGCTGTCTCCAACGCAAAAAATAATCCTGGAGAAAAGAGGACAAGACATATTAGTAGGTGTTATTACTTGGTAAATGAACAGCTCTTCCTTAAGAAAGCTTTTCTAGAATGGGTTCCAACTGTAAAAATGCATGCTGATATTCTAACCAAAGTACTGGGCCCATCTCTAACTTTCAACAAAAGGAAAGATGTCTGTGTGTGGTGATATATGTGGAATGGGGGGGGATTATTTCTTTTCTTTCATCTTCTTTCATATTTTTTCTTTTCTTTTTCTTATTAATTTTTGATGGTTAATTACAAATAGGGAGGATATTTATCATGTGGGGGGGATGTTATGTGCCTAAGCACCTTATGTACATAGTCAGTTGAGATATAGTCTGTAGTCACAGCGTCCCCTGTTCTCCGGTTCTTTCCGGAGTTCTACAGGCTGACACTGTGCTACACACCCTTCAAGCCATGTAACATCCATTAGGTTTGAACTATATGTAACCTGAGCCTGAATGTGTGTGTTGTATGAGTGAGGAATATTTTGAATAACATGCATGCAGTTACTTTTTTTGCATACAATTGATGAATGGTGGCCATGCAGTAATGAATATTGGCAATAATATGCATCAATATTTGCTACACTGGCTGGAGATTCTTCAAGGACTTGCCTTCCTTGTTTTAACACAGAGGACTTCATTCTCAACCCATCTTTTCTTCAAAAATGACTCTCAAGACATCTCCACAATTCAATTCTACCAATATTTCTTTGTCTAGCACTCCGCACAATTTGTTAACCACTTCCAACTCACTTTCAGCATTTGTTTCAGGAAGTACCTCTCCAGCTCTCTCAAAACCTTGTCTTGTCAATATGCCCACAGAAATTAAATACATCATTATTGAGTTGCTTAAATCATCTGATCAAAATATTGGCTTCGGTGTGAAGCTGGTACCAATAGAAAGCAAGAAAAAACTGAGAGTGCAAATAAACAAAAAAGTGTGGGATTATTCAGCAGATGATGAATCACAATACGAATGCCCCTTGCAGGCGTTATCCCTTGTTAATCGCAATTTTTACGAATTGTGCCAGCCTTTCGTGTGGGATGTTGGTCATTTTATCATTCCATATATACTTCTTGATTTGTCGCACGAATATTTCATGTTATTAATCTTTCCGTATCTTTCAACAGCGATTAACGATAGGTGGAACCTTATACTTTGAAGATTGGAAAATTATACTTCAGAAAATTTTACCTCGTCAAAGTCCATATGTTTCTCATGTGCTGTGGTCCGTCTCCCATTTCTACATGGATGAATGCAAATTACTAAAATTGTACGACAAACTAAATAATTATGATAATCGGCTTCAAGGCCAATACGACGTTGAATCTAATCCCCCCTTGCATGAGAAAATTCGAAGTCAGTGTTCCAAATTATTTCACCAAATCCTGAAGTCATGCGTAAACCTCAAAGGGCTTCATATCGACTTTGAGAGTTTAACTTTCAGATGTGGATATTCGACACCGCCTAGACATCTAGCTGAAGAACATAAATTTATTCAGTCACTTACCCATCTAGTGGATCTTACTCTCCAGCCTCCCTCCCATGAAGAATCTTTCGGTGAAGAATATCTAGTAGATTTGATTAAAAACATGTCCCTTCTTAAACATTTTTCCTGTGAATATATACTTTCTGCCTCCGACGAGCTTTCTGAGAGTATCCAGGAATCAACATCATACATTTCTCCTCTTGGTCTACATTTATCCAATCTCAAGAGACTTGAGACGTTACGCTTGTTGCAAGCAGATTGTGTTGATCTAACTTGGACTAACACAGTTTGGAATAATCACGTCAAAGAAGTAACGTTCTCGGATTGTAGTAGGCTTACACATCAGACTCTTCACAAACTCGTTCATCAATGGGCATCCTCTTTAACTGAGTTTACATTGGGAACACCTAGGGAGCTAGAGCCAAGAATATACGCCTCAATAAGTTTTTTGGAAGGCGTCCAACCTTATGAACTTCCACGCCTTCAGCGTTTAGTAGCATGTCTCGAGTATCCTTTGGAATTCACTCGTCTGTTTTCAAAGTGTGAAGAAATAACGTATTTGGAAATAAGTTTTCCAACACACAATCATGTGCCTATTTCCAGTGTTGAGGATATCATAACAGATGGACTCTTTCCAAATCTCAAAACTGTAAATCTTCCGCATAAACGGCCATTCTGGGTTTCATGGACTTGATGACCCTCTCACTCAGTGTGGCCAGGGATATGTTAATGACCTCAAACTAGTAATTCGGCTACAGAGACTTAAAATCTAGTTTTGCTAGCTTTAATCTCTACATTTTTATGGTTCACCATTCCATGAAGAAATTGCTATTCATATTGTAACATGTGATACTAAAGTTATTGTAGAAAAATTCCTCATACCCTGTCATCTTTTTTTAAAGTTATTAGATTAATATGGCAAGAAATTGTTTATGAAAGCATTCACAGTCATTGTTGTAACCTTAAAAAAATTATTTTATTTTAATGACATTTCATTAGGATAATTCGCTTGCTCCTACACACACGCTCCACTTGCCAACCAAATCTGGGATGTAGACCTATATAATGTAAAAAGACATACTCCAGTTCCTTCATTACTGTTCTAATATTTGAATGAGATCCACCACAAAAAAAAAAAAAAAAAAAAAAAAAAAAAAATCCCGGTGTGTGTGTGTGTGTGTGTGTGATAGGGGGATGACTTGCATACAAGTCCGCGCTTCAGCTTAATTAATTTGGGTAGAGCTTGCATGCAAGCCCCCCCCCCCCCCTCACATATATTTTAAGGATTATTTTCAGATCAATCTAAGATGGGTTCCAGAATAAGAATTCAGGTTAATTACAGGACATAAAGAAACAACTAGAAACCTAGCCCTCATCTGTGTCCCTCTGTGTTTAGTAGTGGTAGTTTTTCAGATGTGTGATTAGGAATTATAGCGCGTCCGAAGAGTTTAAATGAATTAATGATGATGGTAGCAGGGGTTCAGGATGTAAAAAAGTGTTTCTGGTGTTTTCTATTTTTGGGCGAGATAGACACTAGCAACAAACGGCAAGTGTTGCTGTGAGGATGAATTTACCTTTGAAGAAAATACAAATTGTTATTTTGTCGGTAAAGAAACATGCTAGTGCCTGCTCTGGTCAGGGAGGTAGATAATATTAATGTACAAGTCACTTTGGTACAAAAGTATGCATTTTTTAACTAGCATTATTATCCCACCTGGTCTAATAAAACGTGGTCCCTGTTCCGGTAATGAAATTTGACCAATGGCTAGTTGCCAGTTAAAATGGGATTGGTTGAAAGAGATGTAAAATATCAACCAACTCTGATTAAGATCTGGCTAAGTAATATTTTATCCCTGTGTTGTCAAATATGACGGTTTTATCCAAAAACAAACATCTTTTAGAACAACATAATACTTGTGTGATCTAGAATGTATCACCTCCGCTGCTCTCGTTCTCGCTGCCTCCGTCTGTATGCATCTCTAACAGCGTCTTTACAGTATACGTCAGAATATCCTTGTGTGCTAGGGGTATCTTCAACACATAATTTTCGTGATTTCTGAGTAGATGCAATTAAAGCCGCTGCTCGCTTTCTCTCATCCTCTATGTTTACTCGCAAAATTTTGCGTTCCTCGACATGATTCGTGCTAGGGGAATCCGAAGTGCTAGCCTGACTAGATTTGGGGTTACTACGATATACCCATGATGACCTATGATTAAGAGTTTCATCCCGTTTCGCAAGGTGAGACCTCATTTCTGCCAAAGGATCCGATCTTCTCTTCTTTTCATCTTCTCGAGATCTACCAAAAGGAACGAAAAGGACGGAATTGTGTGTAAGCTTTCTGATCTTCAAAGGGAAAATCACCAAAAAGAATTAAAAAGAGCATTTACCTTTTTCGGACGGGTTCGAAATCAATTGCTTTCTCATGTGAAACATGCTGAGGATTTTGTTCACCATACCATGGTTTCAAATCTTTGACTGATGGTGCCAATTTCATCCGGCCGCATAATTCGTTGCTGTCCTCTTCTTTTCGGAGTCTTTTTCTCTTCTCTTCTCGCATCCTCTCGAGTCTTTCAGGATCCTCCCCATCCAAATCGGCCCACAAATTTAAGTGGCCGGTTTTTCGATCAACAATTGAAGAAGTTCCAGCAAGGTCAAAAGGATTGCTTTTTGCCTCTTCATTATTAGTTGCGATATTAGAGATGTAATTAGAGGTTTTTGAATTAAGGTGACGTTCCAATTCTTTCTCGCCTTCCTTGACAGAATTTCGCTTTTTCTGCCTCAATCGAGCTAAGCGGGATTCTGACTCGATAGCCAAAGTTTTCTGATCAGCTTGTTGAGCTTCTAAACGAGCCTGTTCCTCGTCTCTTTGAACTCGAGCAATATTATCGCGCTAAAAAAAGATGGGCCAATAAATTTAATGGAGGTCAAAGGATGATGGAAGAAAGGAAGAAATGTTCTATACGTTGTAGACATGGTAGCTGAAAAGAAAGTAAAAGGGTCAGAGTGATAAATGTTTAAAACAAAAGAAATTAAAAATACCTTTTGTGATACAAAATACTGGGGATTGAATGATGATGTCATTAGTTTCCGTTATTCCATATGAGCTGAATTGAGTTGACGACTTACTTGAGTTTGCCCATCGGCTTTCTGACAGGCCCCAGTGGTCAAGAGAGCCCTTGGGATCGCCCCTATGCATTATGCTAAATATTGCATATCTCCCACATCCTTTTAGTCCCCCAGCTAATTAACACAGGGAGAAAAAACAGTGGACCAGACGTCTAGCAGCTTTTTGGGTCCCCAGACAAACTCACTCTGTAATTCTTGTCTGAACTGTGAAGTAACTCTAGCTGAACCCATCCCCTCCCTCTGTCTCACAAAGCGGATCTACCAGACTCCGACAGAGTCACTACCAAAATCACGCACAAAATTGCCACATGAAGCCAAAAAAAAATGCACTAGATGTCTAGTGCACACTTTTTTTCCTCTGTTTAAACTCATTTCATGATCATTCATCTTTCTCAAGCCCTTTTTCTTCTCTCTCACATTCAAAAACAAACAAACAAACACAGAGATGCATCTCATTTCTTTCAGATATTTTTAAATTTTCATAAATCAGTGTTGCTTACTGAGAAATTTGTCCTTCTCTTGGTTTTAATTCTTCAAATTCAAGTATAATAGAGGCTCTGAAACATTAGGGGGTATCAATGTTCAGGGATCCACAATTAGAGATCAGGAATTTTTTTTCCCAGGATCAGACATTATTAATTGTGGAAGATTCTTATCCACTAGCCCAAGGACTAGTGGATAAGGAATGCAGGATAATGCATTATCCTGCCTCTTATACCCCAATTTCAATTCCTAATTCCTGATCTCAAACTCATCACATCCATGATTTATTTGTAAGCAATTCACATGACATATAATTGCAGATGCCATCTTTATGTCACTCTTCACTCTAGGCCACTTAATTTTGGTGGCAAAAACTTATTTGCAGGTTTTGGTGTGATGGAAGGGAGTCGCAGTGCAGGGAAAATGCAACCAACCTAAAGGACCAGTAAAAAATGGTACTGGGGATGACATGGCTGCACCAATATAACCCACAAATTGATTGGAAGGAAAAGAAGGTTCAGATAGGAAGGAAAGGGGATGCTGGTGCTAAAGTATTGGCCCCCTGGCCACCTCAGGGGTCAGGGGCCCATCCTGGAGAGTCTTCTGATGTTTTGTTATCATCAGTTGACTTTCCACCAGAACTTATGCTTTCTTTTTATTCTAAGCAGCAGGATGGGGATGGGGCACCAACAGGAAGCACTGGGGAGGAGCAGAAAGGGGGTAAAGTGCACCAAGAAGAGGAGAAGGTGCAACAAAGAAAAGGGAAGACAGAAGATGGAAAGGTGGATGGCGCAGGGAGAGCATTTGTCCCCTGGCCTCTTCAGGGATCAGGGGCACCTCCCAGTGAGTCTCCTGGTGTTTCATTATCATCAGTAGACTTGCTGCCACAACTGACACTTTCTCTTGATGCTAAGTTTCAGGACTTGGAGGGGGAACTGGAGGAAGAGGAGGAACTGGAATGCAATACAACAGCTTGGAACATATCTGCCAAGATTGCAGCCAAGTTCCAGTCCTCAAAGCCAAAAAAAGCCTCAAGAAAATGGTCCCTAAAGCTTATTGGGAATTTGTACTGCTTTTTGGAGAGGGAGAAGTCAAGAACCTACCAGCTCACTGAATGTACAACTTTGCCATTGATCTTATGCCAGGTACAACTTCTCAATTTAGCTGCATAAACACATTATCAACCCTAGAGTCAAAAGTGCTAAAAGAGATGATTGATCAAAATTTAAAGAATGGTTTTATTAGGGAATCCAAATCTCCCTGGGCTGCCCCTGTTATCTTTTCAGGAAAAAAGGATGGCTCATTAAGACCTTTCATGGATTTCAGAAGGTTAAATGCACTGACAGTAAAGAACAGATATCCCCTTCCCTTGACTAGTGAGCTAATTGATAGTCTTCAAGGTGCAGAGATCTTTGCATTTCTAGATCTTAGGGCAGGTTACCACAACATATGTGTAAAAGAAGGAGAAGAACACAAACTGGCATTCTGCACTAAGTTTGGTCATTTTTAATGGTCGGTAATGTCATTTGGTCCATGTAATGCGCCTGCCACTTTCCAACACTTCACTAACAACATCTTCAAAGACAGAATAGGGATAGATGTAGTGGTATACCTGTACAACATCTTGATTTACTCCAGATCAATTTTAGAACATCATATACATGTAGAGAACTGTTTCCAGAACTTGAAGGAGGCCCAGGTATGGTTAAAACCAGAGAAATGTATTTTCTCAGTGAGTGAAATCCCCTACTTGGGTATGATCATTTCAAAAATTAAGGTGCAAGTGGACCAGGAGAAAGTAAAGGCAGTAAAATAATGGACAACACCAGCATCAGTAAAGGAGCTCAAGTCATTCCTAGGCTTTGAAAATTTTTAATGCTGTTTTATTGAAAATTACTCCCACATCTGCCAACCATTACACAACCTCACAAAAAAGGAAGCTAAATTTACCTGGGCCAATAGCCAACAAGATGTGCTTGAATATCTTAAAAGACAATTTGTGACAGCCCCTATTCTTGCAATCCCTTATTTATTAAAGCTATTTTTTCTGAAATGTGACTGCTCAGATTTTGCACTAGGTGCAGTATTATCTCAATACAACACTGAAGATGTCTTGCACCCAGGAGCATATTTGTCACAAACACTGCTAGGTACTGAACTAAACTATGAAATATATGATAAGGAGTTATTGGCACTAGTAGAGGTGGTGTGCACCTGGCACCATTATTTGGAAGTAGGGCCTCATCAGTTACAAGTTATTATTTATACAGATCATATAAACTTAGAAACCTTCCTAACCACAAAAAAGTTGACACACTGACAAGCACACTGGGCAGAACTTCTGAGTAGCATTAATTTTGTAGTTACATTCAGACCAGGGAAGAAAAGTGGCAAACCTGATGGGCTATAATGATGTCCTGACTTGTGCCCAGCACCGGACCAGCTTGGAGTTGGCAGATGAAGATTTTATAGAATGGGTAAGGAGGGAGCAGGAAAATGATGAGTGTGTTCAGGAGTTGGTGAAGGTGCTTTTATAAAAAAAGGTATTGGTAAGGAAAGGATTGGAGGAGTGTCACCTAGAAGGTGAAGCACTATATTAGAATGGGAAGATAGTGGTGCCAAAATGATAAAGAGCTCAAGAGGCAGGTGGTCAAATCAAGGCATGACTCCCCCATGGCAGGGCACTCAGGACCACTGAAGACTGTGGAGCTTGTGAATCACAACTTTTACTGGAAGTCCATGAAGGCATATGTCCAGCGCTATGTAGCAACATGCAACTCTTTCCAGAGGAACAAGATCAGCTCAACAACAACAACACTGACACCACTAAACATTGATAAACAGCCATGGAAGGAGCTCTCCTATGATCTTATAGTGAAATTACCCAAGTCTCAAGGAAAGAATGCTATCCTCACAGTAGTTGACCACTGCACCAAGATGGCACACTTCATCCCCACAACTACTAAGGTTACATCAGAGGGAATTTTAGATTTAATGGTGGCACATGTCAGGAAATTACATGGATCTCCTGAAAGTATAGTATCAGATAGATGAATTACTTTTAACTCTAAGCTGTTAAAAGCAATGTATGAGCAACTGAACATTGAGCACATCTTGTCAAAAGAATGGCATCCACATACTGATGGGCAATCTGAGATAGTGAATAAATAAATTGAACAATATTTGCACCATTTCATTAACTATCAGAAAGATAATTGGGTATAGATGTTACCCTTAGCTGAATTCTCATACAACAACTGGGAACATGCTGCAACAGGCAAGTCACCATTCTATGCTAGCTATGGATATCACCAAAAATTCTCAATTGGTACCCCATCCACATTGCAAGTTCCAGAAGCAGAAGAGTGGATCCAAAGAATATTGAGTATAAGTCAGGAACTCAAAGAGGTTCTCAAATTATCTCAACAATCAATGAAGTGTCATCACAATCAAGGAAGGGCCCAGCATTTTGCACTACAGGTAGGTGAAAAGGTTTGGTTAAGATCATGTTTCCTTTCCACATTGTGTCCCAGAACTAAATTAGATCACAAGAAAGAGGGCCCATTCAAAGTCAAACACAGAGTATCTGACTCAGCTTATGAACTGAAACTATCAATCTCAATGAGGCAAGTACATCCAGTGTTCAACATTTCAGTTCTCACAAAGCATAAAGAAGATACAATTCCAGGACACCCAGAAGAGCCACCAGTTCCAATCCATGTGGGAAATAAAGAGGAGTTTGAAGTGGATAAAGTTGTTTCTAAGAGGGTTTATAGGGGAAAGGTTCATTACTTGGTGCATTGGAAATTTTATGGGTTTGGAGATAAGTCTTGGGAACTGGTGAAGAATTTGATGAATACAAAGGAAAGGTTGAAGGAGTTTGAGAAGGAGCGCAGGGGACAGGAGGGGTAAACGAGGGGGTAATGTTAGGATTTGGTTGAGAGGTGGGGAGGAGGAGCGCTACAGGTGCTATGCATTGTAAAGAGGCAGAAGAGTGAATATTACATAAGGGGGCTATATGGGGCAAGCACTGTGGAGTGCTCCTCATCAGACAACTTTTATAGTAATCCAGTTACTTATTAGTCTTACTGCTGTATCAGCACAGTCAGTCCTGCCTCACTATTGGTAATCCCATCATAGTCAGTCTAGTTAGTCTCACTGCTTAGTAGCACAATCAGTCTCATCCCAGGCTAGTGTCAGCACTAGTAGTAGTCTTCCTTCTTAGGTCTTAAAATTTGACCAACTCCACTGTCTCATCTTTTTCATCTTTGACAATCAGTCAACATTGCTTTGTGGTAGAAGCTACCTCTACTACTGGATCCAACCCATCTTGAATAATTTATTGACCTCAACCTCTGGGGCCATTGTCCACCCAACCCAATATCTCCTTCCAATCCTCCTGATTTAGCACATCATCTGTGACATCCACCACCAAATTGCTTTCAATGGGAACCTCTCAGATGTCCTTGACAATGGCCTGATCCTTAGCAATTGACCAAAATTTGGTCAAAGTGAATTGTCCCTTGTTGATTGCATTTGTCTCTAATGCATTAAAGGCTACTCAATTCCATTGAAAAAACTTGAACTTCTTGTGAGGACCTCAAGATGCTGTGCTTTTGACACAAAATAGATCCATAGCAACACAAGACATGCAGGCTATCTTGAATTGGCAAGTTTACATACTGCTGTCAGCACAGGGATGAGGAGGAGTTGGAGTTGTATTGTGATGTTCAGGTATTATTAAAAGATATTAAAGTAATATTTTTTTTATCCAAAAGACTCTATTAAAAAATTTCAAGAAAAAATAAACAAGGAAGATAAGGTTAATGAAGAATTCTCACACTCAACAGAGCTTGTGTTTTATACCTAGGCATCTGTCATGTGCCACATGACACTCAAAGCAAAATTCAATCTTTTAATCCATAAATCAGTACACAAATCCATATTCAAAGTGCAGAAAGCAACATATACATAGCAACTGCTTTTTACCTTTGTGTGTCTCAATTTTCCTGTGCTAGCAACTGCACTATCTAAACCTTAAATCTAAATTAGTCTATCATCTGCTTATACTTTACAAACTTAAGCAAATACAAAATGTATTAGTGCTAGGAGCAATGATTTTTTTTCAATGATGGGCTATTGTGTGTCTGAGGGTAATTAAAGGTCTGCGAGTAGGAATAGGAGTAAGTTTAAAGAATCTGTGGGCTATATTAGAGGTTAAGTGGTAAATTAAGGGTGGTTTATTAAAGGGTCAATGTGAGGTGGAGTTGCCTATATAATTGGGTGTATTTGATTTGACATTCCTTAGAATTAAATTATAATATTTGTCAGGCTAAGGTCAAGTACAAGGACGTGAACTAGCTTGAATAGTCAGTTGTCTAGAAGATTTTAATGGTCCTATATGAATACTGTAGTTCTAATCCACTAAGTTGTAAAATATAATCAAATATAAAGGTCTCAGTAATATAATTCTCACTATTCTTATATATGGCTTACAATCTTTATAGTTGGTAGAAAAATAGATTATATAAATTCAGATACTATTCAAAAGTCTTATAAAAGTACTAATTGATATGTATTGTAATTGGTTTGGTTATATTGGTTAAATTGTAATGATAAAGAATGAAGAAATACAACCCAAAAACCTCCTCCTTTTATACACACTGAGTTCCCCAATGATTCCCTTGATGTACCACCCAATACACAGTTAATCACGCCTCTAAACAACTAATAGACATTCCCATCAACATTCCCAGTGACCCATGACATAATTAGAAGAGTAATAACCGCCAAAATCCTGAAATAATAAGGGAAATCCATCAAAATTAAAGAAAAAGACAAAAAGAGAGTATATGCATATAAAACAATAATATTAAGGACTAAAGGAGACTTTTTAAGGTTAATAATAGATTAATAATAAGGGGGATTGACTGTAGAAATAATGGGGCTAATCCTGACATTATACTACGTGAAATTCCCATTCAAAAATAACCAAAATTGACTGGGAAACCACCCAAAAACTTAAAAAAGAGCGTGAGATGTGGGGTAACTACATGCAGTTCTTGGCAGGCTCTTGCACGGGTAAATCCTTGACTAAAATTAGGCGAATTTAAGCGTGGTGATGAAATAAAGTGCCAAGAGTGAGTTTATTAATGAAATTAGTGCATAGAAACAGGGTCAATGCATTATTAATTAAGCTAGGACACTAAATAAGCGCCTGTCGCCTATTTTAGTGTGGTTCCCCACAGTGGGCGTAGAATGTGGGGTAATTATAGTGTGAAAAAGCTAACTTTGCTAAAAATGAAGCTATTCACACGGGAAAAAAGCAGGCAGTATGTGGCCAGTACACAGAAGCCATTTCTGGCATAAAAAACACCAAATTTGAAAAGTGTTATTTTTATGCATTTAAATAGCCAAATCAATAGTTCTAAATGAGCCCAATTGATCTGTCAAAGCGCAATTTTGATATTCTCAATTTTATAGCGCATATAGTCAACTTTTAAGTGAAATAAAGCGCATTTCTTGTTTTTTGCATAAAACAATGAATATAACAGCTTTAAGTGTACTTAAAAGTTATGCAGCCTTATACTTAAGGTTCTTAAGATTACCCTAACATATTCCAACTTAATATTAAGTACATAAGACCTATAAAAGGTGGATATATGCGTGTATATAAGGTGTTATAATGGCATTTTTTGTGTATTATCATAATTTTACTTATGTATACTATTTGTGTACTCTTATTTATTAGTCCCATGTATAGTTCATGTGTTTAACATAACTTATAATCACTTTTTACTCAGTCCTGGAGATATACAGGCTGACACTCGCCCACCCAAAAAAAACAATAAAAAAAATGATAAGTTATACATTTTATTTTATTTAATTTGTAATTTTCAGGTATTCAGAATAAATCTGTAGCATTAAAGATTCAACTTTAAAGAAATAAAACATAATAAAATATTATGATTAATGGTTTTTTAACCCCTCAGCTGGTTGAACAGAAATTTATTTCTGTTTAAATTTTTTAAGAAGGGTGGATAAATTAGAAATTTCTTTTTCAGGTATCCATTTATCAAATTCATTTGATTTCCCTTTAAATCTTAGTAAATACTCAGTTCCTTTTTCTTTAGTAAGGATTCTTTTCTTGAGTATTTTTTCAATCTCTGCTTTTTCCACAATTTCTTCAGGTTGCTTTTTAGGCCTTCCCCTTCTTTTTGGAAATAAGTCAGGATCATTTGCATGGTAAGGTTTCAATAATGAGATAGGGAAAACTGGATGTTTCCTATCATATGGAGCATATAATATGACTTCCACTGCATTATTCCCAACCATTTTATTTACTACAAAAGGTCCTACAAAGGGATCCTTTAATTTAACATTACCTTGTAAGTTAAAATGTAGTGTTGATATGAGGACTTCATCTCCCTTTTTAAATTCAAATTCTTTATGAGATTTGTCCCACCTTTTCTTTTCATATTCAAATGCTTTTTGGATGCATTCTTCTGCATGCTTTCTACACATTTGTTGCATATGAATAAAGGATTTAGTGCCAGGGTGTATATCCAACCTTGGTAGTTTATTTAAAAGATTTACTGGGGTATTTGGTACATATCCCAGCCAGAGTTCAAATGGTTTCTTCTCTGTTACAGAATGAGTTGTGCTGTTATAAGCAAATTCAAGGCCAGGAATTAATGTTACCCAGTCATGTGTGAATTTCTCATTGTCTTTGTATTCTAATCCAAAGGCACAATATCTTCTGATCATGTCTTCTAGAGTTTGTATCATCCTCTCAGCCAGCCCATCAGTTTGTGGATGGTGTGCTGTAGACAATTTTAATTGACAACCTGATACTTCCATCAAAGATGTCCAGAACTCTGAAGTAAATTTAGGATCTCTGTCAGAGATTATGGCTTTGGGGAACCCAGCAGTATTCATCATTTGAGTCCACCATAGTAACGCCAAGTCTTTAGCAGATACCTCTTTATGGGTAGGGATAAACTTACACATTTTTGTTAATCTATCCACTATTACCCAGCAAGAATTGAAACTTTCTTTTCCTGCTAATGGCAAGCCAGTTACAAAATCCATGTTTATAATTTCCCATGGAGCTTTTGGCTGCTCTATTTGTTGTAACAACCCAGCTCTCTTCCCAGTTAATCTTTTAGATTTCTGACAAGAGTCACATGTTTCAATGTATTTTTGTACATCCTCTTTCATGTTTATCCACCAGGCTGTATTTTTAACTCTGGTTAATGTTTTGTTAAAGTCAAAATGACCAGCTAAGATTTCATCATGACAAGTACTCAACATTAACTCTTTCATAGAAGGTGGTATTACTATTACATTGCTTAACTTTTTCCTGTAATATATATATCCATCTTCAATTGATAGTTTACCTTTTTCCAACGCATTTTTATACTTTGGAGGCAAGGTTTTAATTAATGCACTCATGGAGGCATTTGTTGGATCTTTAAGAATGGTAGATAGTTTAGACAAATCTTTATCAGATGAATAATTTTCCAATATAGTTTGCATAAACTCTTCTTCTAAATCCACTATATAAATCCCAAATATATGTATAACCTCATTTTCAGGTACATAAGCTGGGTTGTCAGCATCATTTGGCAAAGGACTTCTGGATAATAAATCCACATTTGAATGCAATGTTCCTGCTCTGTGAGTGATTGTCATTCTTCCTCTGTACTCTTGTACAGCTAGTTGCCATCTAAACATGTGCCTATTAGGTGTTTTCATGTTTAGTAATGATTTTACTGCACTGCAATCTGTTATAAGTTCAAACTTCTGGTCTTCCAGATAGTAATGAAGTTTCTCCAAAGCCCACACCACGTCTAAACATTCTAGCTGTGTGGCACCATACCTTAATTCTGTTTTTCTTAAGGTTCTGGATATATAACAGATAACTACTTCAGATAATTTTCCATTTATTATCTGTTTCTGCTGTAAAGCAGCACCCAAACCTATGAAACTTGCATCAGTGTACAAGATAAAAGGTAGGGTGAAATCTGGCAGTCCTAATATTGGAGCTGACATTAAACATTCCTTTAATTTATTAAAGGCGTGTTGTCTTTCATTATTCCAAATGAAAGCTTCATTCTTCCTGATTAATGTTGTTAAAGGGGCTGCAATGGATTGGTAATTTTTAATATATTGTCTATAATATCCACACATACCCAAAAAACTTTGAACCTCTTTTACATTTTTAGGTATCCCAATGTTTTTAATTGCTGCCACTTTATTCTGGTCAACACAAATTTGTAATCCAGATACAACATGTCCAAGTACTTTCAAGGATTGAAATCCAAACTTACATTTCTTTAATGCAATAGTCATATTAATTTCATCCATTTTTTGAAAGACTCTTTTCAGGTGATTTAAATGTTCATCATATGTCTTTGAAAACACTATGATGTCATCAATATAGACCAATAACCATCCTTCAACCATTTCCTGATGAAAAACACTATCCATCAATTTTTGGAAGACTGAAGGGGCATTCTTTGGGCCAAATAACATTCTCACATACTTATATATACCCATATGTGTGGTTATTAATAAGTAATTTTGAGAATTTCTTTCCACAGGAATCTGGTGGTAACCCTTGTTCCCATCCAGACAGGAAATATATTTTGCTCCTTGTAAGGTAGCATGGATAGAAGCTATCCTTGGTAGAGGGTAAATATCATCTACTGTACATGTATTCAGAGCTCTATAATCACCGCATAATCTTGCCTTATCTTTTTCATAAGAGATTAATACTGGTGAAATGACACAATACTTAGGTGTTGTGTCCACTTTTTCAACAATACCCATTTCCAACAACAATTTTATATTGTCTTCAATATCTTTCCTTTTTGCAGGAGATGCTGGGTAAGGTTTCTTTTTTAAACTGCCAGGAATATTATCCAGATCACAGCTTAAAGAGATTTTCATCTCATGGTCTTTGACCAATCCTAGTTCATTTGAGCCATGAGCAAATGCCATAGGATATGATTTAATCAATCTCAAAATATCTTCTTGTTCAATTTTTGAGAGTTGAGGACTGAAAGAGGCCTTTTGGATTTCATTTTCCAATTCACCCACTTCATTGGTGGTTCTTCCACCTTGCAGTTGTTCTTCTCTAGGAGAAATGGCATATACTGAATTTTCAGAACATATTTTGAATTTCCTTTTACCATTCACCCCTATGGTGAAACAACTGTTTGCAGGATCTAGTTTAATGCCAAATTTTGTCAATAAATCATTGCCAATAATAAACCAATCACTACAATTATTATTATCCATTACTACAAATTCACAAACTGCTCTAACATATCCATTATTATATTTAAAGAATACAGCAGTTTTGTATTTTCCAATTGGATTTAATACTGAACCAAAACCCCTCCAGTTCTTTGTCTGAACAGGTTCTAGTTTTTCCTGCTACTTACTATCAAGTTTCATTAATGCATTAAGTGAAACTACACTACCTGCAGCCCCAGTGTCAAGAATGGCATTCATTTCTTTTCCACATATGATAATAGGTGCTCTGATAGGTGTTATTTTGTAAGTATCATGAGATACATCTTTAATTATTTCAGCTTCCTCTATGGAAGTTAAAGATGTGTCTGTATGAGGTATAGCATCATTCAGGAACATTATATCCTGTTCTAATACAAATATCTCATTTTCATAATCACTGTAAGATATGTTACTCTTGCAATCCTCACTGGATTCCACATTCTCATCTTCATGATTACTAGGTTCAGAATTCTGTGAGGTTTCAATAACATTTATTCTTTTCTTACACGTGTGACCTTTAACCCAAGGTTCATTACATTTGTAACAAGTGTTATTTTCTTTTCTCTTAGGGACAAGGGGAGCTGAAGGTTTTTTCTTTTCCACTGGTAACTTACTTGTAGTAGGTTTTACCACGTCAACACTTTGTCTGTAATTACTATACTTGGTTTCATATTTGTGGTTTAATAATATCTCATTGCATATATTAATGAATCCAGAGGTGTCTCTGACAGTTTCAGTTCTAGCAACAATAATGTCTCTAACTGATATAGGCAATTTGTATATTATTTTTTCTTTCCACTCTTCATAATCCATTTTTGGATCCATAGCTTTCATGATTTTTATTAAATTCATTAAGAAGACCATGGGTTTATCTCCAGCATTTGGATTATATCTGGCCCTTTTATACAGTCTTTGTTGAGTGATTCTAAATTTTGGGCCACCAAATTGCCTTTCAATTAGTGCCTTCCATTCATTCCAGGAGTAATTAATTCCCTCACTCAATACAGATTCAAACCATAATAAGGCCACATCTGTAAATAAAGATATTAACTTTGAAGTAATTTCTTCATCAGGTAATTTATATGAAAATTTTAAGTTATCAATTCTTTGTATGAAATGTTGCCAATCAGATTTTGAATCCCCGTCAAAAGAAGGGTACTGATCTAACTTAGGCCAGTTCTTTTGGCTAGTTTTTGCTTCCCTAACCTGAGGAATATTGAGTAATTCACTCACTTTAGAAAGATGATCATTAATTTCATCTTTTACTGATTTTATATTCTCAGAGCCCATGACACTATGTTCATGTTCCATCATTGGTTTATCATCAGAGTGTTTCATAAAAACTGGTACTCTTTCTACATAAGAGGTATTATCCTTTATTGTTTCAGTATTTTTCAAAATGTTAGCTACTTCAATTTCTACTCTTTGTAACCTATCCTTTATTACAGGTACATGAGTTAAAGTATCATTTACATTTGAAAAAGACAATTTTACACGTCCCTCTATGGTAGCCATAATATTCTGAGAGTGTTCTAATTTACTTTCTAAATTTCTAATCTCAGAGTTTAATCTTTTATTCTCATTGATCAATTCATTATTTGAATTTTCAATAATTTTTAATTTATTGGCTGTGGTACTCAATGACTGTGTTAGTTGTAATAATACATTTTCTGTATTAATGTTTGACTCTTTTGAGAACTCTTCCAATTTTTCAATTCTCAATAATAATTTACTTATTATTTTTGATTCCATTGGATTCTCTTTTAAAAAATATTCTATTTTTTCCGTGTCCAATTCAGAAGACTCATTATCAGGGTCAAGATTTAATTCATTTGATTCCATTTTTATATTAATAGTATTTTCCTGGTGATCAATAAAACTATTTACATTGTCCTCATGTAAAGACAAGTTTAACATATTCTGTTCAAATGAATAATCCTTTAAATCCTTATCAATAATATCCAATATTTCCTTATCAATCTCATTACCTATAAGTAATTTATTTTCAGGTTGATATAATTGATCATAAGAAGTTGGATGACTTACCAAGGTCTTATCCCACTTCCCCTGCCTCTCCTTGCCTTTCCCCTGTAAGGGTGACTGCTGGAGCCCTGCTGTTGAGGATTGTTGTAGTTTTGGGCGTACCAATCCCATTTACATTTGCTTACAGTAATTTTTTGGTCCTCCTCTTGGGCTGGAGGTGTTGCTATGGAATTGTTGGGTGCCACTGTTGGTGGTTGAGTCTTTATGTCCACTAGAGCTTGGTTGACTTCTATGAAACCTTGAGCTGCTCTCTTTTCCAGATTGTTGATCTGGTCCACTATATTGTTGACTCTTATTGTCAAGGTGTTCAGTAGGGTGGATAGGGAGTGAACTTGTTCTTGTAAAGTATTTTTTGTTTTCTTTATTGAAACCTGCTTTAAAAGCTTTTCCCTTTCCTCCAGAGACATTGACGGAGTGTTGTTGATTATGGGAGAGTCCTGGCCCTCCATTTGAATGTCCTGTAACAGGTCTTTCAGCTCTAGGTCTTAAGTTATAAGGTTTTACCTTATTACTTACAATGTCATTGTTGTCACACATTTTTACGTGGAATTTAAAGAATTGAAAGTTTAGATATGAAAACTTCAAAAAGGAGTTTTATCAGTATTTATCAATACCACTGAAGACAATTTTATTGCTTACTTATTGGTATGAAGTGAATATTTAAGTGCCAAAAGTCAAATATGCTTTTATGTGGTCACTTGATTTAACTGGTCTACAATATGTAGCCGTGTTTTTATATTCAAAAGAAAACAACTGTCAGTATGATTCTTTCTCAATATTTAATGAATTTTACAAACCAATAAAAGAAAAGATTAAGAGTCCTGTTAAAAGAAAACAATTAATCAGTTTAATTGGTTTATTATCTGCAAAGATCACAAATTTAATTGGTCTATTGACAGACTCCCACTAAGAACAATTATATGTTAAATTAGTGGTAAAAATTTTATCTGCAAAGATCTCAAATTTAATTGGTCTATTGACAGACCCACTAATAACAATTATAAGTTAAATTAGTGGTAAAATTGTTGATTCAATATCACAATTTTATAATATAACAGGGCTTCTTTTTCTGAAATCACTATATAAGTGACCCCAACCTGTTGTAATTATCCAAATATTTCTATAGGGATATTATTTACGTGCACCTTCTTTTGAAAATTTCACTTACAGGATTATAACAGAATTCTTGAGGAAAGGCCCCCAATTGTCAGGCTAAGGTCAAGTACAAGGACGTGAACTAGCTTGAATAGTCAGTTGTCTAGAAGATTTTAATGGTCCTATATGAATACTGTAGTTCTAATCCACTAAGTTGTAAAATATAATCAAATATAAAGGTCTCAGTAATATAATTCTCACTATTCTTATATATGGCTTACAATCTTTATAGTTGGTAGAAAAATAGATTATATAAATTCAGATACTATTCAAAAGTCTTATAAAAGTACTAATTGATATGTATTGTAATTGGTTTGGTTATATTGGTTAAATTGTAATGATAAAGAATGAAGAAATACAACCCAAAAACCTCCTCCTTTTATACACACTGAGTTCCCCAATGATTCCCTTGATGTACCACCCAATACACAGTTAATCACGCCTCTAAACAACTAATAGACATTCCCATCAACATTCCCAGTGACCCATGACATAATTAGAAGAGTAATAACCGCCAAAATCCTGAAATAATAAGGGAAATCCATCAAAATTAAAGAAAAAGACAAAAAGAGAGTATATGCGTATAAAACAATAATATTAAGGACTAAAGGAGACTTTTTAAGTTTAATAATAGCTTAATAATAAGGGGGATTGACTGTAGAAATAATGGGGCTAATCCTGACATTATACTACGTGAAATTCCCATTCAAAAATAACCAAAATTGACTGAGAAACCACCCAAAAACTTAAAAAAGAGCGTGAGATGTGGGGTAACTACATGCAGTTCTTGGCAGGCTCTTGCACGGGTAAATCCTTGACTAAAATTAGGCTAATTTAAGCGTGGTGATGAAATAAAGTGCCAAGAGTGAGTTTATTAATGAAATTAGTGCATATAAACAGGGTCAATGCATTATTAATTAAGCTAGGACACTAAATAAGCGCCTGTCGCCTATTTTAGTGTGGTTCCCCACAGTGGGCGTAGAATGTGGGGTAATTATAGTGTGAAAAAGCTAACTTTGCTAAAAATGAAGCTATTCACACGGGAAAAAAGCAAGCAGTATGTGGCCAGTACACAGAAGCCATTTCTGGCATAAAAAACACCAAATTTGAAAAGTGTTATTTTTATGCATTTAAATAGCCAAATCAATAGTTCTAAATGAGCCCAATTGATCTGTCAAAGCGCAATTTTGATATTCTCAATTTTATAGCGCATATAGTCAACTTTTAAGTGAAATAAAGTGCATTTCTTGTTTTTTGCATAAAACAATGAATATAACAGCTTTAAGTGTACTTAAAAGTTATGCAGCCTTATACTTAAGGTTCTTAAGATTACCCTAACATATTCCAACTTAATATTAAGTACATAAGACCTATAAAAGGTGGATATATGCGTGTATATAAGGTGTTATAATGGCATTTTTTGTGTATTATCATAATTTTACTTATGTATACTATTTGTGTACTCTTATTTATTAGTCCCATGTATAGTTCATGTGTTTAACATAACTTATAATCACTTTTTACTCAGTCCTGGAGATATACAGGCTGACAATATTGTTGTGATAGTAGTTAAAATCATATAAAGCTATTATTGTTTCCTACCTTTCTTAATAATCAATTTCACTTAAAATTCTTAAAACTCCTAAAATCCCTTTTGATTTTTAAGTTCCAACCCCTTTGTGGGATTAACTTGAATATTTAGTGTTACTGTAAATTACATTATTATTCACCATGAACTTATCTCAAAGCAGTATTAATTTATATTTGACCTATCTTTGAACTACTCCCTTGAAAGAGTTTTCAATCATCTTTTTCAATCTAACTTACTCAGGAACACCCTCAACCTTTTGCATAGGCTGTCCTGTGACACTAGTGCTAAATTTTCTTCTTACAGGTTTCTATCAGCAATGGGTGTACGTAGCTTACATTTGAGAGCTTTCACATTTACAGCCATATTGGCAACTCTTGGTGCAGAAAGCCAACAAAAGGGCAAGTTATGCACAGCATTTTTGACTGACAGAGACTGGCATATCTGACATTTATGAAAGATCTGTCAGTTTTTGGCAACCAGTCTACAATTGATCCACACCACCATACTGACACCATGTTTCCCCTACCCAGGTTTCCCTTCTCCCATCCACCTCATCCACTCATCTATCCTTTTGATTGTATCAAACCCTTCCTTTTCATACTCACCATCCTCACCCCTCTCTTCCACCAATACTGGTGCCTGGTTTTCTTTCATTGGTAAGATAATATTTGTTTTTTTGTTTTTTCTTTTTTGTTGTATTTTTACTATTTTCACTAATAATTTTTTCTGGTCTTCCCTACCCAGGTTTTCCTCCTCCCATCCACCCCATCCACTCATCTATCCTTTTGATTGTATAAACCCCTTCCTTTCTATCCTCACCATCCTCACCCTTCTCTTCCACCCACTATTGGCACCTGGTTTTCTTTCATTGGTAAGATAATATTTGTTTGGTTTTTTTTTTGTTGTATTTTTCCTATTTTCTCTGAATTTTTTTTTTCTTTTTTTTTGTCTCTTCCAGTGATAAAGCCAACCTCTCTGACTCTCAAACACAATACTGGATCATAAGCTATAGTGCATTTCATTTATTTCATTTTTTCCATTCTTTTTCTTATTTTTTTGTTTTTTATGTCTAGATACAGATAAAACCAACCTCTCTGACTCTCCAACAAAATCCTGGTTCATAAAATTTAGTTTGTTTCATTCATTTCATTTTTTTCCTTTATTTCATTTTTATCCTTTATTTCTTTTTTCTTGTTCTTTTTCTTATTTTTTTGTTGTTTATGTCTAGATACAGAAATAATGAATTTACCCTTTGTGAACCCCCCTCCTAGCTACATTACCCACATCAAAAATGATGAGGAAGACTTCAACTATGACTTCTTCAATGTATCACCTTCTGAAGTATCAAGACTAAATGAATTTCCATCTCCTTCTGAAGTTTCAGGATGAATTGAAAATTCCATATCACATGTTACATTTTACCTTATCTCTCCTACCAGGTCTTCTGATTTCTTCTCAGGCCTTATTATGATTTACATAGAGTTCACAATCTACACACATAGCAAGAATAAACCAAGTATCACCCAAAAACAATTGTCTAATGATGAAGATCAAACTATTGCTTTAGAAAAGATGCATTACATGCCAGAAAAGCTCTCATTTTTCTGGGAGGCTTCAAACCATGATTTTGAGACATTTTGCCAACATGTTATGCAAACAATTAAGGATGAAGAAGAAAGTGTTTTGGCCACATGTATACAAAAACAAGTTGATTGAGGAACTTTCTCATGGTGTGGAATTATCTGCCTAAGTAGAGAGTTCTCTATTTAGAAGAAGAAAAAAATTGATAGTGTTGATATTTTTAAGGAATATCTTGATCTTGCTGTATTTTTTTCCAATAAGCAAAAAGTTTCCAACTTACTCAAACACAATGATCCCAGACCTGCAATAAAGGTAAGTAATTGTTCCTTTTTTTATTTTATTATTTTTGCCTCTCCTCTAATTTTTTTATTTGCTTTAATTTCTTAGAGGGGATCTCAAATAAAACAATTGAAGCAGTCTAATGTAGTAGATTCATCAAAAAAAAGAAGATAAAAAATGATTTACATCCAACACCAGGAATGAAAAAGGATTCTCTACACTATGAAAGAGTCAAGCCTCTGCTTCAAATACATAAAAAAAGTAAAGATCTCACATCACCACACAGTATGGGGGGTGAACTTACTAGCGAGTCCGCAACCTTGGACCCAAACTCACCACAGATTGAACACACATTGAGCTATTGATAAAGGAACCATACAATCAGGGATGAACACCACTCAACAGAACATTTTTAGGTGGGTGTTCAAGTAGAGTTCAGTATGGGTTCAGTATGAGTTCAGTCTGAGTTCCATCTGAGTTCAGGTTGAGGACTTTCTAGCAATTCCACCCCCTATATTGCGTAGTGCATGTGGAGAACTTGTTCACTGTTGCATCAACCCAGCTAATCCACAAGAATATTTCATCCTAACTTTTGAGAAGGCTAACACTTGGGCTGATACTATGGCAAGTTATCTTGCATATCATTTTATTTTTTATGCTTTTTTTGTTGTTTACTTATTTATTTTTGCAGAATGCCAACCCTCATGAAGTGACTTACTTGATCCCCCCAATTTCACCTGAATTTGCATACAAGAGCATTACTAAAAAACTGTGCTTTTCTGATCCTGGCCCTAGTGAACAATTTTCTTCTCCACTTGGAGTACAAATCAAAACTCAAGCAGCTTCATCCTCACATGAATTACCTCTATCCTTTTCAGACAAAGACCCTAACTCAATAGAAGCATTCTTCAAGGAAGCATGTGTGGATATTGAAAACTCAAAACTGCAAGATGGACTTGGGAAATTGGGACTTACACACTGGTCATATTTCCAAGATTATACTCTGCATGAATTGATTGAGGTGGGAGTTCCTGATGCACTAGCAAGGGCATGTGTCTGCACCTCCAAATCATATAGTGCTCATGTTAAAAAGCTTCAGAAGCTCAAGAAACGTGCAAAGGGTAAGTAACCTGAATCTGTGTTGTGGCTAGGTAGAGATTTAAAATATGATCATCCACTTTCATTCAACTGTCTCCGCACAATGATCCCCGCATTTTACTTACTTTATTAACTGTCTGAGAAATGAATAAATATAAAATATTCAACATAGTATTTTCAAATTTGGATGAGTGATGAGTGATGAGTTTGTTGGAAAAATTGTAATTTTAAAGATCTAATATCACATTATATTTCATAAACACTGGTTAGACTCCCCAGATCCCACGCCACTGTGTTCACACAATGTTTCTCTGGCCAACTCTCCCCTTGAACATTACCTTTTCTGATTCAATGCCTCACCTTCTCCCAACTGTCATCTATGCAATTTTCCTTCAAAAGAGATTCCAGAAAATGTCTTCCTCCTCTCCAGCCCCACTCACCAAGATCAATGGAGGGCTCTCCTGAAAGCTGCCTATCAACATAATATCCCTTTTACCACATCTTTTCTTATCTCTCCCTCTCCCATAACCCCGTTAGTAGCTGCTGAAAAAATATTATCTTCCATGTATAAAAAGTACATTACAAATACAATCATTAATATTCTGAAATACATTATTTCACTCAATATAACCACTAGCTTTAAAAAGACCATGCATTTTACCTTCTTGAGTGCAACATTAGACCTCTTCCTTCTGCAGGAGATAATCGCAGGTAGTGTTTGCATTTAGGCTTGAGATTTATTTGCCCCAATTTTCAGGACCATGATCAGAAAGAGTAGTTACTTGTTCTCGCTGGTGTTTTTGAGCTGCCTTTAAGACAGCGTTTGAACATTTGTCGACACTTCCCCAGCCCTTGGCCAACATCCTCAGATGCCATTGCCGCCAAGTGTGGAAGAAAGGTATGCATGGGCCATATTGCATGGATATCCACAGCCTTTCTTCTCCTCCTACTGATATCCTGATTTCCCCAGGATGCAGTCCAACTTCGATTATCAAAGTGCAGGAGAGCAAGAATCCCTTCCACCCAATGAATCCCTCTCTCCCTTTGAACCTGCTGTCTTTCGCCTCTATCTGGAACGTCTTCTGCCCCTTATTCTCAGCGCCTCTTCCACCGATCTCCTCGAGTCTCTCTTTGCTGATCCTAATTATGATGAGCGTGTCTACCGTTTTGGCACTGAACCTCAACCGCAAGTGATCTATCTCTACAAAGCACGTCAACAAATTCAGCCCTCCACCTTTTCATCAGAAGATAATTCAAATCTTCCTTTGCCAACCAACAATCAGGATGGCGATTATTCTTTCACTTATTTCATTAAGTTTGAAATGGAGTATTCTCCTTCACATGTCGCTACTATTGCGTTCATCAAAAGGGGTCCAAGTATTGATACTTCTCGTCCTCTCGATCATCAACTCCATTTCATAAATCTCTTTGGACCTGCCTCAAATTCACTCTCCCTTGTATCTACCTCTTCAGTCGGAAAGGACCCATCTGCAACTACTACATCAAGCTCTGCTAATCCTTATGAAGAGCTTCATAACCTGGTTCATCTTGCAGTCGCCCCCTATTTTGATGCCTATGTCAACAGCAAGAGCCGCTCACGAGCCTTAAACGAAACTTCTATCACAGGTCCAGGCGGTAAAGCTGCTAAAGATAGTGATACTAGGATGGGAATCCCTATGACGAAGAAAAAGTTTGCTGAACTGGAACTTTCTTTACTGCATTTGCAGCAGAATGTTGACATTCCCGAAATCTTACTTCCGATACATCCTGATGTCGCGGCTGCTTTGCAACGTGCTCATAATGAAGGCACCAGAGTCTCAGTCGAATTAATTGACCCACAAAAATTAAAAGATGACCAATTTTTAAATAACCTCCAAAAACTTGTTAACATGTGGATCAAGGAAATCCAGAATGTTACAAAACTCAACCGAGATGTCGAATCTGGTACAGCCAGTCAAGAAATCAATTTCTGGCTTAGCATGGAGAAAGCGTTGCAAGGAATCGAGGCGCAATTAAGAAGCGAACCAATTAGTTGGGTTTTATATTTTTTTTTTATCATTCTTAATTTTTCTCTTTGTACTAATCATTTTATTTCCCAATTATGTTATAGCTCTTACCCTAGAAATTTTGAAGACCGCCAAACGCTTTCACGCAACAGTTTCGTTTCTTGCTGATACAGGGCTTCAAGAAGCCACTGATACTGGTGAGTTTTTTCGTTTTCTCTTGCAGCACCAATTATTCAAAGTTTTTGACTTGCTGCTTATTTTTTAATCCAGTTCACAAGTACAATCAACTTATGAAAGATTTCCCCTTAAATGATCTCCTTGCTGCCACTGATCTTAGCCGCATTCAGTACTCAATCATTCAGATTTTTGCACACATCAACAAAAAAATTAAAATATCGTACGTTTTATTCATTTGTTATATTTATTTTTCCTTTGACTGACGTTTTGCGTCATTTTAATTTTCAGTCCGTACCCTATTCGTCGCACCTTACCTTTAGTTGACGCGATATCTAAAGACATGACGGAAGCCATGTTGAAAGTACTCACTAACCATCGTCTTATGTATATGGAATATTCGACCTTCTCTGACCTCATGTCCCTCGCCGCTTCTGCATTTAAAGCCTGGGAAGAACAAGTAAAAGAGTTTACCAATCTAGCTCGGGAAGTGACCCGAAAGCGAAATGAAAAATTTATTCCTATCAAGATCAATTCTGTTCACGTCGAGCTACGGCGTAGATGTGATTATTTGAAAGACTTCAGAAAGCAACATGAACAGCTGCGAATAATGACTTTACGAGACAAAGAAATTAGCAAGATCGACTTAGGCGTTAACAATTTTGACCGACGTTTTGTGGAAGATGGAACTTCTCGCACTCAAACTACAGGACTAAGTGATATTGATATGGAAGACGAAGTCCGAGCAGCATACGAAAGTGTCAAAAATGTTGATGTTCTTGATACCTCCCCTGGTAAGTACTTTGTTAAAAAAAATCGGGTTTTATTCATATGCTTTTGATGGAATCTAATCTTTTCTTTCACATTATTCCTGATTTTAGAGGGAATACAAATTTGGGCAACTGCTGAGAACGCATATAACGAGCGTGTGACAAGAGTTGAAAATCAAATCATTTCAAAGTTGCGCGCTCGACTTGGTTCGGCTCGAAATGCTAGTGAAATGTTTAGGTAGCTTATGCGAATTGATTGCAAAGTCTAATTTTATTTAACTAACTTTTGGTATTGGGGGTTCACCATCTTTTCTGAAAGGGTTTTCTCAAAGTTCAATGCTTTGTTTGTCAGACCCAAGATTCGTGGGGCAATTCAAGAATATCAAACACAAGTAAGTGAAAATTTTATTTTTCAAAATTCTTCACGCCCAACTTGCTTATTATCTTATATTAGTTGATCGAATCTGTCAAGGAGGATATCAATCGTTTGCATGACAAATTCCGGAGCCAGGTCAGTTTTTATTTTTTTATTTTTTCAAGGGATGATTTTGTTGATGCATGGTCTACTGATTGGTTTAATTTAGTATCGGAATTCAGAAGCTTATCCTATGTCACAGTTACGCGATATACCACCAATATCTGGGGCAATAATATGGGCTAAACAGATCAATCGTCAACTTTCTATGTACATGAAGCGGGTTGAAGACGTACTTGGAAAAGGTTGGGAATCCTACGCGGATGGGGCCAAACTTGAAATGGACAGTCAAAATTTTCAAAAGAAGCTCGAAACGAAACCTATATTTGATTCTTGGGTAAAAGAATGGAATAAACGTGACGTTAACATTACGGGACGAATCTTTGACATCATTAAATCTCGCTCTACGGGTGTTTATCGATTATCCGTCGCATTCGATCCTCACGTAATCGTTATTTTTAAAGAAGTTCGAAATTTACTGTGGCTAGGATTCAATGTTTCCCATCAAATGATTTCCAGCGCGAAAGATGCCAAAAGGGTTTATCCGAATGCGGTTAGCCTACTGGAATCTGTGCGGACCTACGAACAAACCTTGTCTAAGGTGAATGAGATTCCTGGAATCGCTAGTTTAATCGCAAATCATCGAAATGAAGTTTGCGATTTAATTGCTAGAGGTTTTAGCATTCGATGGGAAAATTTTGTTGGCCTGTTTGTAGAAGCAATCAATACGAGTTCAAATAGAAATATTATGGGGTCACTATCGCGCAGCTCAAATCTTGGCAGTGAAATGGTAAGCGGTCGAGAAGGAAGGCATGGTAGTTTTGTTCGAGAGTTGGCAACCAAAGTTGGCATTTTCCAAGAAAGAACAGATGACTTACTGATCATGTATGAAGAGCTTCTCAAGGTGATTGAAGAGTTAGAAAAATGTGAATACAAATCTGAAGTTTTCCAACAATTACTTGACCAGATTCAAAAAACTGTGAGTTGTTGGCCTTTTTATATCATATTTTTTTCTGATCTACCTCCCTTTCCTCTTACCAAAAAAAAAAAAAAAAAAAAAAAAAAAAACTTTGATTTCAATCGATAGATCGATAATCTAAGCATGAAAGGCTATGCTAATTTACATGACTGGACTGTTGAGATTGATGGAAAAATCGAAATTGTTTTTATGAAAAGATTGGAAACAATCATCAATGTTTGGAATCAACAGTTCATGAAGAAATCAGAACCATCTGATGGCCCTTCTGATAGTGTAAGTATAACCAAGAAAGCTGATAAACCTACTTTGAATGGTGTAGGAGCGGCGGGGAAGAAGGTGACAGTGGTTACGCCCAAGGTTGAAATTTTCAATTTTATCCGACCGTTTCTGTTTTTGACCCGCTCTCTACATTTAGATAATGGAAAATGATTTTAAAGTAAAACCTCTTGTCCATGAGATCCGCATCAAAAATCAAGTCATTCATCTCGATCCACCTATAGAGTCGGCCCGCGCGAATTGGTATAAGCAGCTACACGAATGGCTTGGTCAGTTGTCGCAATTATCCCAAATCCTTGACTGCATCAGTTTTTTTTCTTAGTGACACTTTGCATTATTTAGGTATTATATGCCGCTTACCTCGAATCCAAGGTGAAAAATATGAAATGGATTTGAACCTTCACGCCAAGGAGCCTGAAAACGAGACTTATATAGCGCTGGTAGGAATTTACTTCATATCCATTTATGTTTTTAGTTTCATCATCTGTTCTTGACGTTCAAACATTACAGCTTTCCAGATTTGATGATGCGACTTTACGGCGCCCGTATGCTGTCGTGGAAGAAAAAGTCGCTGAAATATCGATATATGTTAACAAGTGGCTGCAGTTTCAGTCCTTGTGGGATCTCGAACCCGATTATGTTTATGGTCGGCTGGGTGAATCTTTATCTGCTTGGCAACAAACTTTGGCCGAAATTCGGAAAACCAGATCAACTTTTGATAATTCGGAGACCTCGAGATTTTTTGGCGTCGCTGAGGTAAACTATGAGCAAGTGCAAGCAAAAGTGAACGCAAAGTATGATACTTGGCAAAAAGATGTTTTAATCCGATTTGGTGCCAAGCTAGGAACAGCCATGAGAGATACTTACATGGCCATTGTTAAAGCTCGTCATGATTTGGAAACTTACTCGATTGAAACGTCATCAACTGCTCAAGCTGTTTCTTTCATCACATTTGTCACTGATCTGAAGCGCAAAGTTAAAAAATGGGGCCCAGAGATTGAAATTTTCGAGCAGGGTGAAAAAACTTTGACCCGTCAACGTTATCAGTTTGCCTCTGATTGGCTGTATGTTGATCAAATCGAATCTGAATGGAATACATTTCAAGATTTGTTGAAGCGACGAAATTCAACTATACAGGAACAGTTAGGCTAGTTTAAATTTTCATTTCATTTTTCATAAAGTGGCACACTTACACAAGAACAATCATCTAATGTTTTATTTTTATCATTTGTGTGCTAATTATAGCTGGACTACAAATGAAAATTGTCGCAGAAGATAATATTGTTCAAAAGAAAATAGAAGTTCTAGTGGCTGACTGGGAGAAAGATAAGCCAATCAATGGTGACCTCAAACCTGACATTGCCCTCAATTCCATTAACATTTTTGAAAGTCGTGCCAATCGCCTGAAAGAAGAATACGACATGGTTTGTCGAGCAAAGGAAGCTTTAGATTTAGGCCATATTCCTAATTTACACTTGGAGCCTGTTGGTGAAGAGATTGTTGACTTGAAAGCTGTTTGGACAGCTCTTTCAGGTATTTGGGCTCAATTATCTGATTTGCGGGAAACTCCTTGGTCTTCAATTACTCCCAAAAAACTTCGACAATCTCTGGAGGCATTGTTGAGTAGCACGCGGGACATGCCTAGTAAAATGCGGCAGTACCAAGCGTTTGAATTTGTACAAGATACTATCAAATCGTATCAAAAGAGTGTCACTATTGTTAGTGAGCTGAAGTCTGATGCTTTACGTGAGCGACACTGGAAAATGTTATACAAAAACCTTCGACTTTCGGGATATTATGCTCCTTCTCAAATGACTCTTGGTACGGTATGGGATATGGATTTGAAGCGTAATGAAGAGGCGATTCGTCAGGTTTTGGCACAAGCTACAGGAGAAGTAGCTTTAGAAGAGTATCTAAAACAGGTTTGCTTTTATAAATGGATGATTGTTTTTCACTTTAGCACTTCAGCTCTTGGTATTGATTAATTTTCATTTTCTTCTTTTCGGTTTAGATTAAAGAAACTTGGGAAGGATACATCTTAGACTTGGCGCAATTTCAAAACAAGACTCGGCTGATTCGAGGGTGGGATGAGTTATTTGCCAAATGTAGCGAACACACTAGTGCTTTGGGACAGATGAAACTGTCACCATATTACAGAACTTTTGAAGAAGAAGCCGTCTCGTGGAATGAAAGATTAAACCGAATCTCGGAAATGTTTGATAAATGGGTTGACGTCCAGCGCCAATGGGTTTATCTAGAGTAAGCTATTCAGCCATTAAGGAACAGCGTTCAGGAATTAATCAAATTTTTGGTCTTATGACAATTTTTTACCCAATCGCAGAGGTATCTTTACTGGGAATGCTGACATCAAACATTTATTACCTCAAGAAAATAGTCGCTTCAGCACTATTAATACGGAATATTTGGCGCTGATGAAAAAAGTTTTCAAATACCCACTTGTTTTGGACGTAATACAAATACCCCAAGCTCTCAGGACTCTAGATAAACTATCAGAGTCATTGGGCAAACTCCAAAAAGCTCTTGGTGAATATCTTGAACGGGAACGGTCGTCTTTTCCGAGATTTTATTTTGTGGGTGATGAAGATTTGTTGGAAATCTTAGGTAACAGCAAAGATGTATTACGTGTTGCCAAGCATCTCAAAAAGATGTTTGCTGGCTTGGCTACTCTTACTTTGGATTCAGAGATTACAAGGATAGAAGGTATGGCTTCACGTGAAGGCGAAGAAGTACCATTTTCGACCCCAATCGTTTTGAAAGATTTTCCCAAAATCAATGACTGGTTAGCCAAACTAGAGTCGCAGATGAAGATATCTCTTGCTGAATTGTTATTTACTTCATATGAACATCTGTCTAAATTTTATTCTTCATCTGAGTCTCTGGATGGAACGAGTCTATTAGACTGGATTAATTCTTTTCCAGCTCAATTGGTTGTGCTCACCATCCAGATTTTATGGACGGAAACAGTTGATCGATGCTTGAAGAATGGCAAAAGTTTGGAAGAGCCTCTTGAGATTGCTATGCGAACTCTGGATTTACTTGCAACTGTTGTGCTTGGTGACATCCCCCCAATTATGCGCCGCAAATGTGAGCACATGATAACGGAGCTAGTACATCAAAGAGATGTCATTAGAATTCTGATGAGCAATAGGGTGGATTCCGCTGCAAGCTTTGAATGGCTATATCACATGCGGTTTTATCTAGATACAACTGTGACTACTCCAGAGAACCGTTTATCGATACACATGGCTAACGCTGTTTTCCCTTACGGATTCGAATACCTAGGAGTTTCCGATAGACTTGTTCAAACACCTTTAACCGATCGATGTTATCTAACCTTGACTCAGGCTCTTCATGGAAAACTAGGGGGCTCTCCTTTTGGCCCCGCAGGAACCGGTATAAATTTTGATTCCCGACCTGAATTTTATCTCATTATTTGATCCTAAAACTTTTCCTGCCTTTTTTGTTTTTTAGGAAAAACTGAGTCTGTAAAAGCTCTAGGCGTTCAACTAGGGCGGTTTGTTTTAGTTTTTTGTTGTGACGAAACTTTTGATTTTCAGGCCATGGGTCGTATATTTGTTGGTCTTTGTCAGGTTGGAGCTTGGGGATGCTTTGATGAAGCAAATCGGCTTGAGGAAAGAATTTTGAGTGCCGTTTCACAACAAATTCAGAGTATTCAGCAAGGCTTGAGGGCATCAACGACTGATTCTAAAGCGGAAGTTGAGTTAGTTGGCAAAACTCTTCGTGTCAATCCTCATACCGGGTACGCTGTTTTATTTAATTTTTCTTCATTTTTATTGATCAATTATCATATTATCTGCTTACATTTAATTTATTAGGATTTTCATCACTATGAACCCGGGCTATGCAGGGCGTTCAAACCTACCCGATAATTTGAAGAAGTTATTTCGTAGTATGGCCATGACAAGACCTGATCGTGAATTGATTGCGCAAGTCATGCTCTTTTCACAAGGTTTTCGAACTGCAGAAATCCTTGCCTCCAAGGTAGTCCCTTTTTTTAGCTTGTGCGATGAGCAACTTTCACGTCAGCCGCACTATGATTTTGGTTTGCGGGCTCTCAAAGCAGTCCTTACAAGTGCAGGTTTCTTGAAACGTACAAAAACTCAAAATCAGGATTTGAAAGATTCTGAATCAATCAAAATAGCTGAACAAGAAATATTGATTCAAAGTGTTACTGAGACGATTGTTCCTAAATTGGTAGCTGAAGATGTACCCTTGTTAACAAGGTATTTTTCTTTGAACCTTTAGATTTTTTGAACACTGATTTAATCTGAAGATACTCATTCTATTTTCACTTATATTGATCAGTCTGTTATCAGATGTTTTCCCTGGAGTGGAATATGTCCCCAGTGATCTTGATGAGCTGAAAAGACACATTAATACTGTCGCTTCTGAACGACATTTGGTTGTTGGTGATGTGTGGTGTCAAAAAGTTGTTCAGCTGTACCAAATTCAAAACATTCAGCATGGTTTGATGATGGTTGGGCCTTCTGCTACGGGAAAAACTTCAGCTTGGCGCGTCTTACTAACAGCCTTAGAAAGGATGGAAGGGCGAGAAGGTGTACATTATGTTATTGACCCTAAAGCAATCTCGAAAGATGCCTTGTATGGAACTTTGGACCCAACTACTCGTGAATGGAATGATGGTCTTTTTACTAACATTTTAAGGAAAATAATTGACAATGTTCGTGGTGAAGATTCTAAGCGCCACTGGATAATATTCGATGGTGATGTAGATCCTGAATGGGTCGAAAATTTGAACAGGTAGATATTCTCTCATTTTATCTTCAATACTTGGCCAGAGGATTCGGTGGCTAATTAATAAACTTGCGAATTAGTGTTTTGGATGACAACAAGCTGCTTACTTTGCCTAATGGTGAACGTCTCAATCTTCCATCTAATGTTCGAATCATGTTTGAGGTTGAATCTCTCAAATATGCTACATTGGCTACTGTCAGTCGGTGTGGGATGGTTTGGTTTAGTGAGGATGCTGTTTCGCCAACCATGCTTTATCAGAATTATTTGTCAATGGCGCGAGAGGTAGCTCTAGACTCGTTTGATGATGATTCCCTGTTAACGGAAGCACCGAGTCGTAACCCTGTAACTTCAGGAAACCAGAAAGTCTCTGAAAATCTTACGACTCAGCGGATTATTATCAAAGTTTTAGAGCCTTATTTCGAAGAAGATGGGCTTGTAACTAAGGCTTTGTACTTTGCTGCTGCCGAAGATCATATCATGGAGTTTACTCCGGCGCGTGCGTTATCCACATTGTTCTCATTGGTCAATAAGACGATCAGGAATGTTTTGGATTACAATACTCAGCACTCAGACTTTCCACTTCAGACAGAGCAAGTTGAAGCTTATGTGACTAAAAGGCTATTGGTCAGCATTGTTTGGGCTTTCACCGGGGACTCAAAGCTCGAAGTTCGAGCGCGAATGGGTGATTTTTTAAGAGACCATTCAGGGTTAGATATGCCGCTTTTCAGTGGGGCTAGCACCTCACTAATTGATTTTGATGTTCAAGTCCAATCAGGTGATTGGGTATCTTGGCAAAACTCAGTACCTATTATTGATATTGATACAAACCAAATCACTGCTTCAGATGTTGTTATTCCAACTTTGGACACTGTTCGGCATGAAGAAGTATTGTACTCGTGGCTATCTGACCACAAGCCTTTGATGCTTTGTGGTCCACCTGGCTCAGGAAAAACTATGACTTTGTTTAGCGCGCTTCGCAAGCTTCCTGATATGGATGTTGTAGGTCTTAATTTTTCGAGTGCTACAACACCTGAGTTGGTTTTGAAAACTTTTGATCAGCATTGTGAATACAAGAAAACTTCAAATGGGTTTGTGCTTACACCAATCCAGATTGGAAAATGGATTGTAGTTTTCTGCGATGAAATTAACTTGCCGGCTACCGATAAATATGGTACTCAAAAGGTCATATCCTTTTTACGACAGTTGGTCGAAGGAGGTGGCTTTTGGAGGCCAACTGATAAGGCGTGGATTCGACTTGAGCACATTCAATTTGTTGGGGCTTGTAATCCACCTACAGATCCGGGCCGAGTACCGTTATCCCATCGGTTCCTAAGACATGCACCATTAGTGATGGTTGATTACCCTGGCGAAGCTTCTCTGAAACAAATTTATGGCACTTTTAACCGCGCTGCCCTCAAGGTACTTCCAACTTTGCGCGGTCACGCCGAGCCACTGACCGACGCTATGGTAGAGTTTTATCTTGCGTCTCAAAAACGGTTCACTAGCGATATTCAGGCCCATTATGTGTACAGTCCCCGTGAGCTGACTAGATGGGTGAGAGGTATTTATGAATCCATCCGGCCGCTTGAGACGCTATCTTTGGAAGGATTGGTGCGAGTATGGGCTCATGAAGCGTTACGATTGTTTTCGGATCGATTAGTAACTGAAGAAGAAAAACAATGGACAGATGAGAAGATTGATTCGACAATATTGACACATTTCCCCACCCTTGAGAGAGAGGAAGCACTTGCTCGACCTATTTTGTTTTCGAATTGGACATCTAAAAATTATATTAGTGTTGACCGTGAAGAATTGCGAGAATATTCTAAAGCCAGACTTCGTGTGTTTTATGAAGAGGAGTTGGATGTACCTTTGGTTTTGTTTAATGATGTCCTTGATCATGTGTTGAGAATTGATCGAGTTTTTAGACAAGTCCAAGGTCATCTTTTGTTGATTGGTGTGAGTGGAAGTGGTAAGGTAAGCAAAATCAGGCTAGATTTCCAATAGTCAAGAATTGATTCATTTTTTTCTTCTCTGTATCATTACAGACAACTTTGTCTCGTTTTGTTGCTTGGATGAATGGTCTAAGCATTTTTCAGATCAAAGTCCATAATAAGTATAACGCGGCCGATTTCGATGAGGATTTGCGCATCGTTCTTCGACGTTCAGGTTGTAAAGCAGAAAAAATTTGTTTCATTATGGACGAATCAAATGTGTTAGATTCTGGTTTTCTAGAAAGAATGAATACTTTGCTGGCCAACGCAGAAGTACCTGGTCTTTTTGAGGGTGATGAGCATGCTGCGCTTATGACCGCATGCAAAGAAGGGGCTCAAAGAGATGGTGTTATGCTTGATTCACCTGATGAGCTTTATCGATGGTTTACTCAGCAAGTCGCCAAAAATCTCCATGTTGTTTTTACAATGAACCCCCCAGAAAATGGTCTTGCATCGCGAGCTGCGACATCTCCTGCTTTGTTCAATCGTTGTGTGCTTGATTGGTTTGGTGACTGGTCAGACCAAGCCTTTTTCCAAGTCGGGATGGAATTTACATCATCACTTGACCTTGATAGTGGAAATTATTCCCCGCCAGATAATTTCCCCATTGTTTACCGTCGTCTGTCTCTTCCTCCGGTTCACCGAACAGCCGTGATCAATGCTTTGGTGGCTGTTCACATGTCTATGTATGATACAAATAAGCGTCTAGCCCGGAGACAGGCTCGATTCAATTATGCAACACCACGTCACTATCTTGATTTCATCAAAAACTTTGTGACTTTGTTCAATGAAAAGAGAGACGACCTTGAGGAACAACAGCGCCATTTGAATATTGGTTTAGATAAGCTTCGTGATACTGTTGTTCAAGTTGAAGAATTGCGGAAATCGTTGGCCATCAAAAGTACGCAGCTAGAGGCCAAAGAATCGGAGGGCAAGGCTAAATTAGAGCAGATGGTTTCAGATCGGGCAAAAGCTCAAGAAAAGCAGCAAGCTTCTATTGAGATTCAAGCTAACTTGGAGCAACAGAAAAAAGATATTGCTGAACGCCGGGCGGTGGTGATGAGCGATCTGGCTGACGCTGAACCTGCGGTAGAAGAGGCGCAAGCAGCAGTTTCGAATATCAAAAAGCAACATTTGACCGAAGTTCGTTCTATGGCGAATCCCCCTGAGGCTGTAAAACTTGCCATGGAGTCAGTGTGCACGATTCTTGGACATAAAATCGAAAGTTGGAAGACTGTACAGGGTATCATTCGAAAGGACGACTTCATTGCTAGTATTGTGAATTTTGATACTGATAAGCGCATGACTAAGCAATTGCGCGAAAAAATGAAGGCAGAATTTCTTTCCCGCTCGTCTTTTAATTTCGAAACGGTCAACCGAGCTAGTAAAGCTTGTGGTCCATTGTGCAAATGGGTATTGGCTCAGGTTCGATTCTCAGAAATTTTGGACAAAGTGGGACCTCTTAGGAGTGAAGTTCAATCACTGGAAGAGCAAGCAAGCGCAACTCAAAATCAAGCAGCTACTATGGTCACGATGATTTCTGAGCTTCGGGCTAGTATCGAGCAGTACACTCAAGAATACGCGGCTCTGATTAGTGAAAAAGAAGCAATCAAGGCTGAGATGCAACGCGTTCAAAGTAAAGTCGATAGAAGTATCACTCTTCTAGAAAGCTTGGGCTCTGAGAAACTCCGATGGGAGGCTGGGAGTGCTACTTTTGACGTTCAGATGAGCACAATTGCTGGTGATGTACTTTTATCAGCCGCCTTCCTGACCTATGGGGGTTTTTTCGATCAATCTTATCGGGAAGCAATGTGGATTGGGTGGGCTGATCATCTCAATCAAGCAAACATTAAATATAAGCAGGAGCTTTCATTATCTGAATATTTATCTACTGCTGACGATCGCTTAGGATGGCAATCTAAGTCATTGCCTGCTGATGATCTTTGTATTGAAAATGCGATTATGCTGAAGCGGTTTAACAGGTATCCACTCATTATTGATCCTTCCGGTCAAGCTACAACATTTTTGATGAATGAATATCGAGATCGTAAAATGACTGTCACCAGCTTTTTGGATGACGCGTTTGTCAAAAATCTGGAAAGTGCTTTGCGGTTTGGTACACCACTTTTAATTCAGGATGTTGAGCATCTCGACCCTATCCTTAATGCTGTCCTCAACAAGGAACTTCGAAGAGCTGGGGGACGAGTTTTGATCCGTCTGGGAAATCAAGATATTGATTTTTCGCCGGCATTCACTATGTTTTTGTCAACTAAAGATCCATCGGTTGAATTTTCACCCGATATCTGTAGTCGAGTGACTTTTGTCAATTTTACCATGACACGAGGAAGTCTTCAGAGTCAATCTCTTAATCAAGTCCTTCGGGTTGAAAGACCCGATACAGACAGAAAGAGGACTGATTTGATGAAGCTTCAAGGTGAATTCAAAGTTAGACTGAGACATCTTGAAAAAGCACTTCTACAAGCGTTGAGCGAGTCAACTGGTAATATTTTGGATGATGATAATGTGATCAAAACTTTGGAGACTCTTAAACTTGAAGCTGCTGAAGTTGGTAAAAAGGTTGAGGAAACTGAATTAGTAATGCGTGAAGTTGATGAAGTTACATCGGAATATTTGCCACTCGCACAGGCTTCGAGCTCAATATATTTTGTGTTGGAAGAATTGAACGTGCTTCATCACTTTTATCAATTTTCACTCCGATTCTTTTTGGATATTTTTGAATTTGTTCTTCATCACAACCCAAATCTCCAAAACGTCAAAGATCCTCACCAACGCCTTCCTATTCTTATGAGTGATCTGTTTGTTGTGGCCTTTCAGAGGACATCGCGGGCACTTTTACATAGGGATCATTTAACACTGGCCATGCTGCTTTCTCAAATCAAAATCCGTGGTCTTTCAAGTGACTTTGACGAAGAAGAGTTCACTTTTTTGTTAGAAGGTGGAAGCGATTTAACCTCCAAACGATCTGTAACTGAGTTTGATTTTCTGTTGCCGGAACAGCAAAAGCGATTGCAAGCTTATCAGCGTCTAGGTTGTTTTAGAGAGATTGTTTCCCATATGGAACTCAATCAAGAAGTTTGGAAAACGTTTGTTCAATCTTCTCGGCCGGAGGACTCTGTGCCGGTCGTGTGGCCCATGCTATCAAGTATGTGCAGCTGTTTTGTAAATTTAATTTGTTTTTCCTTATCACTTTATTGATTTTGTTTTTCTTAATTTTTCATTTTGGTTTTTGGTTGTTTTTTTTTTTAAATATTAATAATAAAATAACAAAATTTAAAATTTAAAAAAATAGGTAATATTTTAGCTATCCGGCAATTATTGGTTATCAAGTGTTTTCGACCAGATCGTATCCTAGCTGCTGCTGAAAGATTTGTTTGCAATTCATTTTCGAAAGACATCTTGAGTGAAGCCAGCTATGATTTCGATACGATGGTTTCGGATGAAATAACCGCCTCGATACCTGTATGTTTGTGTTCTGTGCAAGGGTATGATGCAAGCTATAGAGTGGAAAATCTTGTGGCAGCGACAAAGGCTCGTTGTGTCTCTATAGCAATGGGTTCACCCGAAGGAATCATGCTTGCTGATCAAGCTATTGCATCCGCTATACGATCCGGAAGTTGGGTTCTTCTAAAAAATGTTCATTTGGCTTCAACTTGGCTTAGTTCCTTGGATAAACGTCTTCAATCTATCAACGCACCAAGATCGTTCCGGCTCTTCTTGACAATGGAAACTAATCCTAGTATCCCTGTTAGTATTTTGAGGCAATCTCGTATCATTATGAATGAACCGCCTCCAGGGATCAGGGCGAATTTGATGGATTCTTTAAAAAGTATTTCGCCTCATCGTGTGTCTTCTGGACCAAATGAAAAAGTCCGGCTATACTTTTTGCTGGCATGGTTAGTGTAGTCTTTATGTTTCACATCAAGAAGCTGGGCACTCATATTTTACTATTACAAGGTTTCATGCTATTCTTCAGGAGCGCTTACGATATTGTCCCCTTGGATGGTCAAAAATATATGAGTACGTAGCATTTCTTGTTAATATCAATTATTGTCAAGTCAAGTAATCTATAATTTTGATTAATTTGCAGATTTAACGACTCTGATTTCGAAGCTGCCATGTCAATGATTGATTCTTGGATGACTGCGGCCGCTAGAGGAAAAGCAAATGTGTGTACTCAGCTTATACATTTATTTATACATGTATACCTCTTAGCCTTGAACAACCTAACTTTTTTTTTCTTAGATTGATCCTGCTCTTCTGCCTTGGGTGGCTTTGCGAGTTCTTCTGAAGCAAGCTGTTTATGGTGGTCGAGTTGATTCTGATTGGGACCAAAAAGTTCTTGATAGCTTTGTTGACAATCTCTTCCTCCCCGCGGCTTTCGATGTTGGATATAAGCTTGTCCCTCCTACAGAATATGACGAAGGGTTAAGTATTGCAGAAGGCTCGCGATTAGAGCAATTCGTTACTTGGGCTCAAGCGCTTCCAGAGCGCGAACCACCTCATTGGCTCAGTCTTCCTCCCAATGCTGAGGCATTAGTCGCTACAGCTCAGGGTTTGTAATATATAAATAATAAATTGATTCTTTGAAGTAGCTATCTAACTAATTTTATTTATACATACAGGTTCCAATCTACTATCTCGGCTTCTCAAAATGCGAAGTTCTGATGAGGAAGAACTCGCAGGTGATACAGTAAAGCAGGCCAAAGACACTGCAAATATTGGTCAGCCAGCATGGATGAGGAGCATTAGCGCTACAGCCAATGAATTTTTAAATGCCCTTAGCGAAACTATTGGTGGAATGTCAGTTTCAATGGACAATTCCAATGACCCTCTACCTAGATTCTTCAACCGTGAAATAAAGTTGGGTCAAAAACTTTTGAGTGTTATCCGAAAGGATTTGACAGATCTCAAGGCGGTTTGTGATGGGCTTCTCAAGCAAACAAATCACCTTCGCGGATTATTGGATGATTTTACAAAAAGTATGAATGGGTCCTTTTTTTGTTTTGAAGTACCAAAATCAGTTTGATTATCTTACTCATGGGAATTATTTATTTTATTTTCCATTTCCATTTTTAGGTTCTATCCCATCTCATTGGCGCAGGTATAAAGTGAATCCTACCATGTCGCTTACGCATTGGCTTTCGAACTTTGTTTTGCGTCTTCAACAGTTAAATCGGATTGCCAGCTCTTCCGATTATTTGAGCGTTACCAATCTTGGACTGTTGTTCTTTCCTGGTTAGCTTGTTTTTTCTTTCCTTCCCCCTCTTTATATCCGATCTGATATAATTATCAACGGAAACGGCTATTTATTTATTATTATTTTAATTTATATTATACTAGACGGATATCTTACTGCTACTAGGCAATATGTTTCTCATCGGACAAAGACTTCATTGGAAGAACTTCAATTAACAATCCATCTTGCTTATGATAAGGAAGAAGGATCTAAAACTACTGGGGATGGCTTTCCTTTAGAAGGTCTGCCGTTTTTTTTCACTTGTCTTCTACTTGCATGCTTAATGTGTATACCTCTTTTTTTTTTTTTTTTTTTTTTTTTTTTTTTTTTTTTTTTTTTTTTTTTTTTTGGACAGGTCTTACTTTGGAAGGGGCTGAATTATCAAATGGATTGGTTGTACTTAATGATGGGGCCAACACAGCACTTGATATGGTTCTTTTATGCTGGGCTAAAGAACCTCCTTCACGGAGTCAGAGTGTTACTTTGCCTACATATCTGGATACTTCAAGAACTCATTTATTGTTTAGTGCAAAAGTTAACTCTGATGTTGATCAAAACGTGTTCTCACGTCGTGGGATCGCACTTAGGGCAGCGTAGGGATTGTGGCTACTTATTTTTTGATCAATTTTCATGATCGCTCTCATTTTAGTTGTAGTAATAGGTTCTTTAAGCTTTATGATTTTTTTAAGTTATGTGAATCAAGTAATGACAATGAGCATACATGTAGATATGTGTGTAGTTGGCGCTACTAGCGCAATAAAAAAATTATTTTTGCATTCCTTGTTTCAAGACTTGCTCGATTTGGGTTTTTTCTTGTTTACGTGCCTGCCGGGTTTCAAAGTCATCTTGACGGGCTAAAATTCTGTTGATTATTGGTGATGGTTGAGAGTGAGAGAAATCTGCGCCCCATTCGTTCAGGTCGCCGATGTGATTGAGTAAGGGTCTGAGCATATGGTGTGGTAGGGCAGGTAAAACTATACTGTGAACGAACTTTTTTTCGTTTAAAAATGTAGATGAAAGTGGGTGTTTGAGTAGCAGGTGAGGGTGAAGGAGGGGGTAAGAATGTGGGGATGTGAGTCCCTTTCATCAGCAACTGATTAACTATATTTATGACTTGCTTTATTCATCATAAATAAATAAGTGGAAAAAATCTTACGCGACATTGGAGTAAACCTAAAGATCTTTCTTGGAAAGATAGAATACAATCTTTTTGGTATTTTGTTTTAAAGTCCTTATATGTGGACAGGTATTGTATTGTATGGTATGGTATGGTGTGATGTAGCGTGGTATGGATAAATAGATTGTACACGTGTGCGGACGCAATTGATAGATTTCAAAAATCAATAAATAAAGATAAAAATAATTAATCAATTAATCAAGTTTAGATATTATATATGTAGTATAATGTGAGCATATAAATGAGGCTGGAGTTAATTAATTCTTGCAGAACTAACCTCGTTTGACCAAATGCCGATGATCAGTTTCTGATTAGGATAAGAGGATTTTAATTGTTTGATAAAGTCTAAACAGTCTAGAGAGAATAGGTCAAAGGGACCATGAACGTAGAGGATAGTTTCATAGGGATCGAGAGGTGTTGTTGAAGCAAAAATGTGTGTTGGGTAAAGTGATGGGATGGTGGGTTTCGGTGAATCGGGAGACTTTATCCAGGGCGTGAGATCGAAGTGTTGGATGATTGTTGTTGAGATACTTGGGCTGTCTAGGTTGGGAACTTCTAGGAAGGATTTTAGCAATTCTAGATTGATGTCAAGGTGAGGAGAAGGTGATGATGATGATGATGATGATGATGATGATGATGATGATGATGGTGATGATGGTGATGATGATGATGACGTTGATGATTGGGTGAGTGAAAAGTTGGAAAGAATTCTTGATATACTATCGGTCGTTGAGATGTTTTCAGTCCTATGAAATTCACGATAAATTCCTGGAATTGAGGGTGGTTGAAATGGAAAGACAATAAGTTTGGAGGATTCAGAATTTGGGAAAAAGATGATTGAATGGATATCACAAAGCAAGAAAACTAAAAAAAAAATATTTGGACAATGATAGTGTGTGTTTTATTTGTTTCTTGTTTCCTCTTGGTGTTGAGGTAAGCTTTGTTTAAAAGGAGAAAAAGATATAAAAAAAAGTGGTATTTTGAAGCTTTTAACTTACCTGCTGCTTTGACCAAGCGATAGGTGTCTAATCCTTGAGAATCCGATGTAATGTCATCGCCTATTATTCAAACAATGATTCACAAGGTAAGTAAATAAATGAAATAAGAGCCGATGATGGGGAAGAGATATATAAGACAAAACGAAAAAATGGGGTGGACCGATCCATCTTGTTCTTAATAATGGTCTATCAATACTGAGAGGTGTGGTAGTGGTTCACTTACCGTGAGCTACAAAATCTATATCGTATTGCTTAATGAAGTCAACATCTGTTACATAAGGTGCATCTGGAACGACTTTATCGACCCATTTACACGCTTCCAATAACTTTACGCTGTAAAAAATGCAATCATAGTCAAATATCAAATGCAATAATGGTCAGATATCACATATATATATATATATAGAAAGGTGGAGAGTAGGAGAAATAGAGAGAGAGAGAGAGAGATGAAGGAATGAGAGCCCACCGCTCTTCTTGGGTTAAGACAGTAGGACCTTTGTTTATTTCAATGTCTTGGTCATTATGGCATCCGACAATCAATTGATGTCCTAATTTTCGACTTTGCCGGAGAGCATTGGCATGACCGTAGTGAAATAGACTGAAAAGAGCGAGGAATGATCACCAAGTTTTTAGTAAAGATAGTGGCATTAGTTAGTAATTTCTTGGCGTTGTATGTATTGTTCCAAAGAAGAAGAAGAAAGTGTAGATATATCATGCTTAACTCAAAACATCTGTTATTGAAGAGTTGGAAGAATCAGTTTTGAAGGGAAGGAATTTGAAAACAGGGGAAATTAGTGAAGTTGCAATGTTTAGAGTTGATGATTGATCTTACCCATCTATCCATCATCATCATCATCATCATCATCATCATCATCATCATCAATCAATATAAGTAAATAATAGAAAAAAATGATAGATGGTACAGTTGAGGTTAGGTCAGGACTCAATCAAAATGTAAACCATCATAATAACAACATCTTCATAACAAACTGTGAGGGTAGAGACTTACCAACCCAAATTTTGATGAGTTTTTTAGGTGTTTGCTCAAGAGAAGTCATTTGTTGAGGTCACAAAGCTGTGGTCTCCCAGCTGTGCGCCTCCAAAATAAATAAATAAATAAAACTTCTTGTAGACTCGGACCTCGGACAGAGGCGTACGCGAGAAAAACAGATACCCAAACTTTTGAGGGGTCTTTTAATTTTTTGAAACATAATTGAAGGATGGAATAAATATCTATTTCAAAATGTCAACAGAATGTGTAACAATAAAAGGGCAGTTAGTTATCCGGCGACAACCTAAACTTCTTATGGTAGCAGTGTCAGCGCTTCGTCCGGAGTGAACCGGAGTTAGACGCGTCAGCTGCACCACAGACTATATACACCTTATGTACTTAACAATCACTAAGCTATCATACTGCACATAACACCCCCCCCCTCTTAGTGATTTCCCTATAACCATCCCCAGCTAAAACAAGTAGAGAAAACAAGAAAGAAATAAAATAAAATAAAATAAAGAAAACATAGAAACTAGAAAACCCCTAATAAATATCTCTTCTCCTTCCAAACATTTGGTCCCAAATTCTTTGTCAACAAATCTGCCACCTGATCTTTAGTTGAAACCCATTTAATGTCAATTTCACGTCAATGAACTTGCTCATTCACAAAGTAAAAATCTCTGTCAACATGACAACAATGCTTGTCAGAAGGGTTATCAGTAGCCGCTACAATTGCACCTTTGTTGTCACAATAAAGAGTTGTTGGACCATGGCACAAATCCACTTCACGTAGAAGGTTACACATCCACAGAGCCTGACGAGTTGCATTTGACATTGCCATTAACTCGAAGTGAAGTAAAGCTGTAGCCACTCTTGATTGACACTTTGATTGCCATAAGATAAGACAGTTGTTGAGCAGAAGAACATGACCACCTGTAGCCCTAGCAAATTCACCATCCCAAGTAGCATCACAATAAACATCTGTTGATGGATTGTCATTGATTGTAGGAAAAAGATGAAATTTTATGTCTTTTGTAAATTGTAGATATCTCAGCAAATGATTAAGCACATCCCATTCAGCTTTTCCTGGTCTTGATGCATAACATGCCAGGAAGTTGACAGGATATGCCAAATCAGGCCTTGATCCAGCTACAAGATATGATAAAGAACCAATAACAGACAGAAATTTGAGAGGTTCAAGTGGAGGGCAAGATTTTTCTTTTAAAGATACCAAAGAAAGACCCATTGGTAAAGGCAAGTGGAAATTAAGACCAGTTGGATTGTGCTCATTTAGAATTTTGTTGACAAGAGCTGGTTGGTGAATAGTAAAACCTTTGGAACATTGTGAAACTGCTAGACCAACAATAGAAGAGATACCATCAGACCATATTACCTTTAAACTACTCCCCATATCCATTTCCAACTCCCTCAAAACCACATCACTACTCCCTACCACCACACCATCATCTACATGAATCCACAACATTCCCTTTGAATCCTCTTTTGCTAGAACATATACACTTGCATCCTGATAGCTTGATCTGTAACTCAAATTTGCCAGAATTTTGCTGAAATGTTTCCACCAACACCTGGCTGCTTGCTTAGTCCCATAAAGAGCTTTCTTAAGTTTGCAGACATGACTTGGATTAACAGACTCAAAACCTTTGGGTTACTTGACATAAATTTCCTCCTCAAGATCACTATGGAGATAGGCTGCAGTGACATCAAAATTTTTGACCGGCCAGTTGTAGGTAGCAGCTAGAGTGAGAATCAGACACAAAGAGGCAAAAGTAGCCGTGGGAGCAAAAGTGTCATTAAAATCAATACCTTCAATTTGTTTGAAACCCTGAGCTACATATTGCGCCTTGTGTTTGATGATCTTTCCAAATTCATCCCTTTTTAAAGCAAAAACCCATCAAGCACCTGTAACAGTTTTTCCAGGAGGAAGAGGAACTATATCCTAAACTTTCATGCTCAACATGTTGTCCAATTCCTGAAGACAAGCTGACTTCCATTCAACTGCATCCGGACACCTCATTGCCTGTTTGAAAGTTCTAGGTAGTCGATTGGAAAGTTCACAAGCATTATTGTTGATGAAATAAACCATAACATCTTGTGCAGCAATAGTTTCTTCTGCTGTAAAATCACCAAATTTCAGTTGATTCAAAATAAATGCTAGATCACCTTTAGATTGACATGTGGTTGGATGTGAAATGGTGAGTGTCTTGGCATTGTCCTCTTCTCCTTCAGGGATGAAATTTGCCATTGCTGACTGAATGAAAGAATTAGACTCTGGATGCCAAAAAATCCAGCCTTTACCACCATCAATAAAACCAACAACCATGCAACAAATAGCTCAGACCTCCATTCTTGTTCTTTTTTCAGTTAGAATGTGCACATATGACCACTGACCAAAAATTTTGATGGGTGATAAGTCTGCTTTTTTGTTGAAAATGATTTGGTATGGGGTACTTTCTGTAACTCTAACATTTGGTAATTTATTGTGAATAAAAGAAGCCCAACAATAAGCAAAAGTCCAGAAAGTAGAAGGCAGATTTGAAGCAAGAAGGATTGTTCTAGCAATTTCACCAATAGTTTCATTGAATCTTTCAGCCATTCCATTCTGTTCATGGTGATAAGCCATAGGGTATTCATGAAGGATACCATGTTGGGAGAGGTATTCAGAGAATTTCTTGTTCATGTACTCTTTGCCATTGTCAGTTCTGAGGATTTTGAGACGTTGACTAGTGATGTTTTCTAAACGAGTATTGAAGTTAATAAAAGCATTAAAAACATCCGACTTCTTTTTTAGAACAAAAGCCTCCCCATAAGTTGAGAAGGATTCTCTGAAAGTAGCCACAAAAACTTCACCCTTATCAGTGACATCAACCATGGGCCCTACTAAATCAGAAAACACCAGCTCCATGAGCTCATGGATGCACTTGGATGTCTTGCACGTGTTCCTCCTTTTTCTATTTGACACAGCACAAATATCACAATGTAACCTGAATGAAGGAACAAAAGATGGTGCATTTTTTCAAAGACCTTTTTTGGCAAGCCTTCTCAAAACCCTGGTGCTTTTGTGTCCAAGAGCGCAATTCCAATCCATGATTGAGTCAGGAACCTCAGTTGGATAAGAAATTTTTGAAGGGGGTGAGGGAACAAAAGAGGCAGGAAGGGTAGCAGATGATAAAGAGTTAAAATAATTCATTTCAAAAACATTGGTCTCTAGTGCACAAGGATAAACTAGATCAACCATCCATTTCCAACCAGAAGAAGATTTAAAAGCTATAAATAATATATTTTTGTTTTTTGAAATAACATAATCATGATTTTGATTAAAAGAAAGAGAAATTCCATTATCTAAAAGATCAAAAGGAGAAATAAGAGTGGATTTTGCCCTATCAAAATAGAAAACACCTTTGATAGTAACTAATTCTCCATCACATCCTTTAATGAACATGTTTCCATGACCAGTAATGAAAGCAGCACCAGAGTCAGTTGCAGTTTTCACTGGAATAGGAGTATCCAAAATTTTGAAGTCAGAGAGAAAACGTACATCACCAGTGACATGATGTCTAACACCAGAATCAAAAACACCTTGACAATCTCTACCATCTTTCTCTTCAGTCCAGCTATCAGTACTAAAATCCATCTCTTTTAAAGCAGTAGTGAGAACATCTAGCACTTTAAAGCTGATTTCTTTTAAACAGGGTTTTAAAGAAATTTGAGCTGGCTGTTTTACCTTCCTATTTTTCAGTGATTTTTGGATGAGATTCATAGCATCCTTATTGTAACAAGAAAAAGCTTCACTTTGTCACCAGACTGCTACATTAAAACTTTTACTGTTGGAATCATACAGACAAGTGTTTTGGAAGTGTTCAGAGGACCTGCAGTAAAAACACGTGTAGTCAGGTTTCATATTTCCAGGGCGTTAACTGTCCGTTCGGCCTTCTTTGAAAGCCAAAGATGAAACAGAATCAGGTTCAGTTGCAAGTTCAAAAGCTGTGGAAATGGTAGGAGCATTGGAAGAAGAAGATTGGGATGAATTGATAAATGAATTTTGAAGAACATTCATCATTTCATCAAAAAAGAGTTGAGAGATGTAAGTCAGTTGTCTAGAAGAAGAGGAAGAAGAAGAAAGAAATAAAAGGGAACTAGGATAAGGTGAGAGATAGTAATTAATAATAACTGAGAATTAAAATTTTAATTAAAATAAGAGAGAGAAATAAAGAAATGCAACAACAATTGCCTGAGTAGAGACACAACAGGAGGTTCAATTTAAGTATAATAATAATTATTTTAATAAGTTCTATCTCAGTGGGCGGTTCAAAATTATATTTATTAATAGACTTACTGCAACCTTAGAATAATTATTTACCTTTAAATTAGAATTATAATACTAATAAAAATAAAATAAACGTGTTATATTTTAAAAATATGTTTAAAAAGTTGAGTGTAATAAGTGATGCAGCTACAGGGGATTATCCAAAGCCTTTTATAGGAAAAGGATCCTCTGAAGCACCACAATTGAGTAATTACAAAGTAGTAATAAAGTGAAACAAGAATATAAAAGAATATAACTAAAACATAGAGATTGAGAGAAAAACATGAAACAATAAACTAAACCTGTGAGTAAGTAACCAATTTTCCCACCATAAGTTCCCAAAACAATTAATTAAAATAATCAGTAACTAAGTAAGTCTGAAACATAAGGACAGTGAGTAAAATAACCCAAAACAGATATTACAGTGAGATTTAAGCAGTTTAATTAAAACAAATAGAATTATTTTCATGCAACAATCCATGTAATCAATTTAATCCAGTATAAAGAAAATTTAATTAATTTTTTTAACAATGTAATTAATCCAGTAACTAGTTTAAATGAAAAAATAATTAATTTAATGATATTTCTAATTTAAAGTGAGAATTTTACGACCATTTTATTAAATAAGTGTTTTAATTTATTTAATAATTTTACTGACACAATTAAGGGTCAAAAAAGCGCCCAAAATTATTATTTAATAAGATATGTATGGCTTTATTTAATATATAATTTTAATTAATTAATTTAATTACATTATAAGTTAATTTTACACTTATAATTTATAATATATGTTTATAATTAATTAATTATTAATTTATATTTATTAAATACATAAAAATGCACCATAATTTATAGAATATATATCATGCTTAATTTAAATGTATAAATAATTTACATATTAATAAAATTAATATAATACTTATTATATATATTTCATAAAATAATGATACCATTTCATTATGCAATATAATATTAATTTATATACATAATAAGCATATTTTTATGCCCTCTTTTAGTTCCAGTAAATTGAAATAAAATTTACTGGGCTCCTGGTATAGCCTGGCTGACACTCCCTCACTATAAAAAACAAATAAAAAAATGCTAAGATTTTTTCTTTTTATACTTCTTTAACAGAGTAGGAAGATTTGAAATTTTTTTGCCAAGTATCCATGCATCATGTTCAGGTTATTTGTTCTTATATCTCAATAAATATTCAGTACCCCTTTCAGAAGTGATAATTCTATCATTGAAAATTTTATCAATTTCTGCAGTTTCTGTGACTTCCTGAGGGTTTTTCTTAGGGCTTCCCCTTCTTTTGGGAAATAAGTCACTGTTGGAAGTATAAGGCTTAAGTAAAGAAATGGGAAAACAGGATGTTTCCTATCATATGGAGAATACAATACAACTTCTACTGCATTATCTCCAACCATTCTTTTAACAAAAAATGGTCCCACAAAAGGATCTTTTAATTTGTTGTTACCTTGTAGATGGAAACGGACAGTAGATATCAACACTTAATCACCCTTGCTAAATGTGTATTCTTTATGGGATTTATCCCATCTCTTCTTTTCATATTCAAATGCTTTATCAATACAGCTTTTAGCATATTTTCTGCATAGCTGTTGCATTTGCATAAAAGATTTTACACCAGGGTGTAGTTCCAACTTAGGTAATTTATTATTGAGAATTTGAGCAGGAGTGTTTGGGACATAACCTAACCAAAGCTCAAAAGGCTTTTTCTCAGTGACAGAATGAACAGTGCTATTATATGCAAATTCAAGACCAGGCAATAGAGTGACCCAGTCATGAGTAAATCTGTCATTGTCTTTATATTCTAATCCAAAGGCACAATACCTTCTAATCATATCTTCCAGAGTTTGAATCATTCTTTCAGCTGGACCATCAGTCTGAGGATGGTGAGCTGTAGACAACTTTAACTCACAGCCACAAATATCCATAAAAGAGGTCCAAAACTCAGATGTAAATTTTGGATCTCTATCAGAGATAATGGCTTTTGGAAATCCAAAAATATTAAACATTTAAGTCCACCATAAGAAACCTAATTCCTTTGTGGATACATCTTTGTGGGTGGGAATAAATTTGCACATTTTTGTGAATCTATCCACTATTACCCAACAAGAGTTATAACTGTCTTTACCTGCTACAGGAAGACCAGTGACAAAATCCATGTTAATTATTTTCCAAGGAGCATCAGGTGCTTCAATATGTTGTAATAACCCTGCTCTTTTACCTGTCAACCTTTTAGATTTCTGGCAGGAATCACAAGATTCAACATATAATTTTGTATCTTCAGACATATTAGCCCACCAAGCAGTGTTTTTGATTCTAATCAATGTTTTTTTTAAAGATCAAAATGACCAGCTAATATTTCATCATGACAAAGTTTGAGGATAGTTTCTTTCATAGAAGGAGGAATTAAAATTACATTAGTAAGTTTTCTTCTATAATATATATAACCATCTTCAATAGAAAACTTTCCTTTAATTAAAGCATTTTGATACTTTTAAGGAAGAGTTTTAATCAATGCTTGAATTGAAGCATTCTTAGGATCATTTAAGTTAGTAAATAATTTATTTAAATCAGAATCTTTATCATAAGAATCCAGAATTAATTGTAATAAATCTTCTTCCATATCAACTATAAATATACCATGGATATGAACAGTATCATTTTCAGGTAAATAAGCAGGATTGGAGTCATTATTTGGCAGAGGCAATCTGGACATCATATCAACATTGGAGTGAAAATTTCCAGCCCTATGGATAATTGTCATTCTTCCTCTGTATTCTTGAACAGCAAGTTTCCACCTAAACATATGTCTATTAGGTGCTTTCAGGTTTAAGAGGGACTTCACAGCACTACAGTCAGTTACCAATTCAAACTTTTGGTCATCCAGGTAGTAATGAAGCTTCTCAAGAGCCCAAACAACTGCTAAGTACTCTAATTAAGTGGCACCATATTTCAATTCACTATTTCTCAAGGTTCTTGAAATATAACAGATTACAACCTCTGAGGATTTATCATTAATAATTTGTTTCTGGTGAAGGGCAGCACCCAGACCAACAAAGCTAGCCTCTGTGTACAGTACAAAAGGGTTGTTGAAATCTGGAAGAGCCAAGATAGGGGCTGTCATTAAACAACATTTTAATGCATCAAAAGCTTTTAGACAGTCTTTATTCCAGATAAATGCAACATCTTTTCTAGTTAGTTTGGTAAGAGGCAAGGCTATGACTTGATAATTTTTAATATATTGTCTATAATAGCCACAAATACCCAAAAAACTTTGGATTTCTCTTACAGAAGTTGGTGCCTTTATATTTTGAATTGCAGCAAATTTGTTGTGGTCTACCCAAATTTTTAGGCCTGAAACAACATGGCCAAGGACTTTCAAAGATTGAAAACCAAATTTACACTTTTTCAAGGATAAGTTCATATTGATTTCATCCATTTTTTGAAAAACTCTATTTAAGTGAATCATATGTTCATAAAAAGTTTTAGAAAAAACTATAATATCATCAATATACACCATGAGCCATTCCACAATTATTTCCTGATGGAAAGTGTTATCCATGACTTTTTGAAAAACTGAAAGGGCATTTTTAGGGCCAAATGGCACTCTAACATACTTATATATCCCCATATGAGTAGCAATAAGTAAAATTTTTTGAGAATTTTTCTCAACTGGAACTTGATGATACCCTTTATTACCATCCAGAAAACTAATAAATTTTGCACCTTACAAGGTAGCGTGTATTAAATTAATTCTGGGCAAAGGATAAATATCATCAACAGTATAAGTGTTTAATTCTCTGTAATCTCCACATAATCTAGCTTTATCTTATTCATAAGAGATTAAAACTGGAGAGATGACACAATATTTTGGTGTAACATCTACTTTTTCAATAATATTCATACTCAATAAAGTGGAGATATTATTTTCTATATCCTTTCTTTTTGTGGGAGAAGCAGGGTAAGGTTTTTTCTTTAGGCTAGGAGGTATTTCATTCAAATTTCAAAATAGAGAAATTTTCATTTCATCTTTAACCAAGCCTAACACATGGGAACCATGAGCAAAAGCCATTTGGAAAGATGTAATTAAGGCTACTATTGAATCTTTTTGGTCATCAGTTAATTGATCACCAAATGAAGCTGTTTCAATTTCAGATAATAATACATTCATTTCTTCAGTTTGTCTACCTTTAAATTGGATCAAAGAATGACAAGATTTTAACAAGGGTGCAGAATGCTTTTTAGAAGAAGAAATTTTAAATTTTCTTTTCCCATTAATTCCCAAAGTAAAACAATTATTTTCAGGATCCAATTTAATGCCAAACATGGTTAAAATATTGTTTCCCATGATAAACCAATTGCTTACTCTTTTCCAATACTTGGTTAATTTGACTTTTTCAATGATGAAGGAAATACTATTTTTATTGCCCATATTATAAAAAACAGTTGTGGAAGGACTTCACCTTCCCATAAATACCCCAATCTTTACCTATACTTCTTTTTAGTTTATGGTAGCTTTCATACCTTTCACAACGTCTTATTGAACTTCCTTTTTTAAAGCTGATTCAAGAGATTCAGAATCGGCAGTCATGATTTAGTTCCCTCAAAATCATATTGGAATTACTAAGGAGAATCTTTTCATTTTTAATTAGAATCTGTTTTTTGAGTGCTACATTAAAAATACCCTTCCACTAAAAAAAATTTGATTCACTTTCTTTGATAATCAAGACTTCCATGGAGCATGACTGAGGTTTTTTTCCTATTCACTCCCTCTCCCTTATAAACCTTCTATATTCTATGACAGAATTGGTTTTATACATCTAAAAAATATGGTAGGAAGATAATCTTAAATATTGGAATTGTGATAAATTCCATCTTGATGTTGATTATTCATGCTTTTATGTGTAGCTTATTATCTTCTTATCCTGTCTATGCTGATTTTTTAGTGTATGTATTAATCTTGATTAGCCTAGTCCAAAAATTAAAGTTTGGAGTAGTTATATTGTATTGATAATGGAGATGTTAATATTTTCTACAAATACCTTATCTCTAGTTGTAATTTTAATAAAATTCAGTGCATCATTATATTAGCTCTTCTAAAAATACCACTTAAAATTTGATTTTATTTTTTGTTTTCCATCTTAAAAACTTATATACTTAAATCTGCTAATGTATTTATGCTGTGAAATAATTTCTTCTTCAAATTCAAATTAGATCCTAAGATTTACCTTGGAATAGAAATTAGGACTATTATTCTGGTGTTAATTATTTTTACAATGATAATGAAAAAACTCAGGATATTTAAAGCTTCATTTCTATGTTAAAAAAATATGCAATTTATGCTTCACATTGGATTCAATGTGGAATCAGAATATGTAACACATTCTCTGTGTGGTATTCAGAATGAAATGAAAATTTCTGGAAGTGGCTGCTACATGCCGCTGGGCTTTTGCCCAGCTGACATGCAGCCCCATGTTGGTCAGGGTCTGTTGGGGCCTTGACACAAATGCCAGAAGGAGCTCATTTTTAATTATGAATATTTATCAAACTATCACATAAAGTGGCTTGAATCTCCTGTGGGATCAATGTGATCTAATATATCTTTCCTACCTCAAGCCTAATTTAATTTGTCTGAAGAAACTATTAACCCAAATAAAAAATGTGCCTAGGTCCATTTTTCTATCTTTTCTTACTGGAATTACTATAAGATATATAATGAATTTTGTTAAATTAATTGTCAGTTTTTCAAGGTTTTATTTATTAGTTGTATTGTTGATTTAAATTAAACTTAGATTCTCTTTCACTGAAGTCACTTCCCTTTTCAAGTAATATTTTCAAAAAACACATTTTTACAATATTTAGCATGCAAGTATACTTATTTACAGAAGTAAATAATAACAATCAATAATAAAAGACATATAAAATTGATATATAAAATTAAAATGCATAAATTATTTTGAATTGTATATCTTTATTGCTATTAAGTTGAAAACTTCCCACATGAATAACTTTAGGTGGATAAAACAATATAATAGAGCATCTACAAGCATTAATAAAGCCCCTTAACTTAAATAACTTATATTCAGATTTACCAAGAAATAAGGCTGTATTTATCTTTTTTGGGTCTCACATTTTAAATTATATCTCTTGGTATTGGTCTAGTTTTGTGTTGCTGGTAAGCATGTGGCTTTAATAGATGTTTTAGGGTCTTTGAATCCAAAATTATTTTATTATAAGTCTTACAAGGGCCTCTAATTTTGGGCCTTGGAATCTTACTAGTATGTTGAAGGGGTAATCTGAAAGTCAACTGGGCAGGAATCTGGTTTTAGGATGTCAGGATGGCTTTGGGTAATGAAAAAGTTGATAATATATAAATACAGTGTTTTAAAATGATTTTATTCTCTATTTTATACTCAAATTTTAGTTATAAAAAGCATAAATTAAATCTATAAACTTATAGTTAAATATTACCAACACCTCTTGAATAAAAAGAGCGGATTATTGCTATAAATTTGAAAAAACTTTGATTACTACATATATAAATTTTTGGAAGAGGAGCAGGTAATTAAATTATCTTTTTAAGATTATAAAGTAAAAAAAATTGTTCTTTGGACCCTAAATTTGAAACAAGTTGAGATTTACCTTACCAATAACTTCATTTTCTGAGACTGGATAATTTTCTACTTCAATACTCAAATATATTAATTACTTGGTAACTAAGTTGAATAAGGATAGAGTTAAATATCTTGGCCTGTAAAGAAAAATAATTCATACATAGCACACAAAGATTCTCCAAGAACTTTACCTGCCCATAATACTATTGAAAATATGTTCACATAACTCAGATTTCATGATTTTTATGGGACACCTTTGTTAATGTGACCATGGCAAATCTTACATATATCCACTCAACATCTCACGGAAATGAAACACAAAACACAACTTCAATAAACAACAACGATAATGAAGATGAAAATAATACATTACAACAAATAGATGGTGAAAAGAAACATTTCGTTGAAAAGATAAGTAAGTTAATTGATAAGAAGGTTAAAGTGATAAGATGGCATGGAAAGATAAAAGATAAGCATCTTAACTTAAGATGTGCAATTAGAAACAACTATGCAAAGAGAAAGAAAAAGATAATTCATAATAAGACACATAAAGAGATAGTTACAACCATATACATATTTAGAGGTAAGAAAAGTAATAAACGAAAAGCAACAGATTATGGAAAAGAAAATGTTAAAAGGATCAAAGGGGATTATGGACTATTGTGTAGAAAAGAGAAAAAAGTCATAGCGTGTTTCTTGAAATGTTATAAGAGAAAAGCCGTTAAATATCATACACATTTCAGTAAAAAGGAGTATAAATAGGCACGCACTTCAGTAGTTTTTAGTCAGATAGTTGTAAATATATTTTATTCTTGTTTTATAACATTGTTTATATTGGAAATATATTAAGTTTTAGCAATTATTTTAATAACCTTATCAACATCCTACTTCAAATTTCAGTAAGAATAATGGTTTCAGACAATTTTACTTGGGTCCTGCTTATGAAAAAATTGTTTTATTCTATAAATATTTGATAAAAATATTAAGACATAGAATTCTGTTTGGTGCTAAATAATTGGCTGTAATCTCAGGCTTACTCCAGAGACTCATTTAACTTCTGGGTGCTTTAACACTCCTTCTGAGGTTTCCTTTTATAAAAACTCCATAAAAAATGAAAAAACTTCCTTTCAGATTAATTTCTTGCATTCCTTTCAACAGGTCATAGATATCACAGAGGGAAAAAATGTCCACTAGAAATTGGGTTCAGTTTATATACTGGATTGGTTCAATTCAATATGTGAACTGAGCTCAATGTATAGTTTCAATTTTATTCTTTTTGTGTATATTTTATTACTTCCAGCATACTCTACCTGTTTTTTAAATTATATTTTATTCATGTTGGTGGCCAAGACTTCTTGATTCTGAGACAATTTGGTCAACCACTAGTACTATCAAGTGATGGTAAAATAATTTTTAAAAATTTAGTATTTTCATTTCCAAAAAGTTATTCTGGTCACACCTAGTCAGATTTTTATTTTATGTCTTTCATTTTTAGATTAGATTTTCACCACAGGAAATCAGGGGGTGAACTGCTAGCAGTTCCCTCTTTTTGAAACATTCAGGAAGAGGCTGGGAAAACATTGGGGAAATGTTGTGAAAGTGTTAGGAAACTGTTTTTAAATTATATGAAAAAAGTTTGAAAAAAAAGTTGGCCCTAAATTGAGCCTCAATTCATCCCTTCTTGAGCAGAGCTTTGGATTCAAGTTGAGCATCAGTTGGACCAAATTTGAGCTATGTTGAGCCACAACACTTAACATACAATAATATTCAATTTTATATCTAGATCCATTGAATGTTGGGAGGTCAGGTTTGATATTAGTAGAAATATCTTAAATGACACATAGTATACTAGGTCTGGAATATTGTTTCAATTATCATTTTTATTTTGGCAAATATATAAAAAAGCATACTATTTAAGTCCTTTTTAAAAATTTTATTAATAAAAATATAACTCTTTAAAAATATTTGCACATAATTTTAAATTTTCTAGACAAAAGTTGATATTGAGCCCTTATCAATAAAAATTTCTTATTGTTCCTTGAAATAAAAAAATATAAGACAATGTTCAAAAAATTTAATGTAGGAGAAAATATAAATATATATATTAGGGGGTGTCAGTTCTGGCAATTCCGCACTTACAAATCCGCACTTAAATTTGACCAAATCCGCACTTAAATAAGTGCGGATTTCCAAAACACACTAGCCCCAATACTGGTGGATTTCAAAATGAAATAAGTCACTTATTTCACTCAAATCCGCACTTTCTCAACCAAAAGTGCTGATTTCACCATCAAGTCCCATTTCACTGATTTGTCAGCATCATCCCATTCATACGCAGCACTCCGCAGAATAACACTTCATAACTCAAAACATCGTACATCACTTACATCTTCATATCATATCATATAAGAGTCATGCCTTCCTCACTTTCAAATCGTGATAAATTACATAAAGCAATGACTTTCATGGCACTTGAACTGCTCTTGGACTCTGATTCCGATTCTGATCTAGAAGAAGATTTTGTCATTTTATCAAAAATGGCCAGGAAACGTTACCTTCTTCCCAGAAAGCCTCAAGTACTTCATACCCCCAAGTACACCATCCAAACACTTCTTAAACTATCTACACCCAGTTTTAGATGGCTGTTCAGGACTTCTCAGGAATGTTTCCTTAAATTGCTTGAGCTTATTCAGGATCATCCCATATTTCACAATAATTCTCAAAAAGAACAACAACATCCTTCAATTCAATTGGCCATCACACTATGTCTTTTGGGTTCAAATGGTAATGGAGCCGCTTTGAAACGTTTAGAAAATGTCTTTGATTTAGGGTATGGTTCAGTTAACACTTATACCAAACGATGTATCACTGCCATCAACTCCTTGGAATCTCAACTTCTCACCTGGCCAACAAAAGAAGAGCGACTTGAATCATCTCAGGTTATGCAAGCAGAGGGCTTTCCAGGATGTATTGGTTTTGTTGATGGTACTACTATTCCTTTGAGCCAGAAACCTGCTCAAGGTGGAAACAATTACTTTGACCGTAAAAAGAGGTAGATTATTTTTAACTCCTTTCATCCTCCTTGAAACTAACACAAACAAATATATCTTCTTTATAGATATTCAATTAACGTTCAGCTTATATGTGACGTAAACAAAAAATTTATATCATTCTTCGCTGGCTATCCTGGCTCATGTCATGACTCCTACGTCTTCCAAAGAATGCATATTTCAAATGAACCTGAAAAATTCTTTGATGAAAATCAGTATCTTCTTGCAGATTCTGCTTATGTGAATGGAAAGTATGTACTTCCTGCTTTTCGGGGAGCAGCTTCAGAAGACAGTCAAAATGCCAAATTCAACAATCATTTGGCAAAGTCAAGAGTCCGTATTGAACATTCTATTGGAATCTTGAAAGGCCGTTTTTCTAGTTTAAGGGAAATAAGAAGTCCTCTTAGAAATAAATCTGAAATGGAGGCGGTGATCAACTGGATTCTGTGTTGCACTATACTTCATAACCTACTTGCTGACCTCAAAGATCAATGGTTAGAGCTGTATGAAGATGAACAAGTTGATTCACCTCCGACTATATCCAACACTTCTATTTCTCAATCAACTAGTATAAGGGCGAAAATCCTTCCAATAACACTCCAACATTTTTCAACGCAATTTTAATTTTTTTCTCTTTCTCTTCAAATTATCAATTTGCATGTATTATTCACTGAGAATGGTAAATTTTTTTGCATATTTTTTTGGTTTTTGAATTTTCTGTTAAAGTCTTATTTTTTTTTCTCTCTGTGTTTTCTTTCATCAACTCAACATGAAATCGCATATTTTCAGCAAACGCATATTTTTTCAGTCACTCAAAGGTTGGGAAAGAGTTGGAAGGGAAGATTAAGGGTTCCGAGGCATTTTAAATGAAGAAAAGGGTCTGGGAGAGGTTGAGAGGGGTGAAATGGGGATCAAAAGAGGATGGCATACAATGGGGCTGGGAGGATAGCGAAAGGCATGGGGAGGGAAGACAAGCATGTGTTGATAGAATTGAAAGGGATGGAGATTGGTGCAAACAGAGTGTGAAAATAGGAGGATGAACTCTGTTCTTCGGGCGAAGAACAGAGTTCACTTCCATAAAATATTAGCTGAAACATAGTTTTCAATTCTGTAAAAACAGTTGTAAGTAATAGAAAAAGTCACTGATTTTTTTTATATGTAATCCTTGCTTTACGAGGAGACTTTTGTGACGAAGCAGATTTTTGAATTACCTTTAAAAGAGGATGGCATACAATGGGGCTGGGAGGATAGCGAAAGGCATGGGGAGGGAAGACAAGCATGTGTTGATAGAATTGAAAGGGATGGAGATTGGTGCAAACAGAATGTGAAAATAGGAGGATGAACTCTGTTCTTTGGGCGAAGAACAGAGTTCACTTCCATAAAATATTAGCTGAAACATAGTTTTCAATTCTGTAAAAACAGTTGTAAGTAATAGAGAAAGTCACTGATTTTTTTTATATGTAATCCTTGCTTTACAAGGAGACTTTTGTGACGAAGCAGATTTTTGAGTTACCCTTTGAGATTTGGAATGTCTGGGAGGCATTATGAAACTGGCACATAACAAGAAAAAAGATTAAAAAGTAGAAGAAATAAGTAAAAAAGAATGTAAACATGCCTGGTCAAAATATTGAAAATGTTGGAGATTGGTGCAAACAGAATGTGAAAATAGGAGGATGAACTCTGTTCTTCGGGCGAAGAACAGAGTTCACTTCCATAAAATATTAGCTGAAACATAGTTTTCAATTCTGTAAAAACAGTTGTAAGTAATAGAAAAAGTCACTGATTTTTTTTCTATGTAATCCTTGCTTTACGAGGAGACTTTTGTGACGAAGCAGATTTTTGAGTTACCTTTTGAGATTTGGAATGTCTGGGAGGCATTATGAAACTGGCACATAACAAGAAAAAAGATTAAAAAGTAGAAGAAATAAGTAAAAAAGAATGTAAACATGCCTGGTCAAAATATTGAAAATGTCAGGAAGGGGTGTGTGCCGAGGATTGATGGGTAGGTAGCGAGGAAGGTCAGTGTGTCACATGTGACAGGGATGGGGTAAGAAAGGAAGGGATGTTTTGTGGCCAAAATGTGGTTGTGAAAAAAAACGGGAAAAAAGTGCTGATTTGAGGTCATAACTGACACCCTTTTTTGAAATAAGTGACTTTTTTGCAAAATTTAAGTGCTGATTTGTAAGTGCTGATTTGGTTTGAAATCCGCACTTAATTTAAGTGCGGATTTGCCAGAACTGAAACCCCCTATTATAAGGGGAAAAAATATTAATGTATTATTTTTTACATTTACACTATTAAAGAAACTAATTTTATTATATTGGCACAAAACTTAGGCTCTAAAATAATGCACTTCATTCAGTTATCTATATGTATTTAGTTAATATTAAAATGTGAGTCAACATTAATTATTAACATACATGAAAAATTCAATTGTGAATATTCATCTACTATTATATATATTCTCTACTTTTATCTCTTTCAAAACTTTGCACTTATCCTATCTTTCTTTAAACTACCACCATCATTATAAAATTCATTTAATTAAAGTGTCAAACTTAAGATGCATTGGACAATCCTCTTTAAATTTTAAACCTATTTTTCTAAGAGAAAGATCAGTATTTAATGAAGTATCCACTTCAATTATTATGCAATAAGAAAGATCTTTAGTTCATGTCTTTAGATTATTCAAAGAAGGAGAAGCAACACCTATTGGTGTTTTTTCTAACAAACAGAGCTGCCAAATTGGAAAACTACTTGGAGAAATCAAATCTGGATCTCAAATCTGTCTTCTTCCACAATGAAGATATTTGATGTAATCAAATTGTTTTTAGGTAAAAGTGTCCAGCACAAGTTTGGCTGAACTTGTTCTGGACACTTTTATGAGGAACACCTCACTTCTCTTAAAAAAATGCACCTAACAAACTTCTTATAGCAAAAGTGTCCAGCACAAGTTTGGCTGAACTTGTTCTGGACACTTTGGTCATTTACAGTAACTTATTACTTCAAGGAAATTAAAAAAAGAGGCTAGAACATGATGATATTTGATGCCATCAAATTGTTTTTTTGTAAAGGTGTCCAGCACAATATTTCCCAAACTTGTGCTGGAAACTTCTATGAGGAACACCTCAATTCTCTTAAAAAAACATGCACTTAACCAAGTTCATATAGAAAAAGTGTCCAGCACAAGTTTGGCCAAACTTGTGCTGGAAACGTTTACCAAAAAACAATTTGATTCATCAATTATGTTCATTATATGCACTATTTTTTGGTTTTCCTTGCAATTTTTAGTCACTGGTTTTGTCCAAAGTGTCCAGCACAAGTTTAGCCAAACTTTTGTTGGACACTTTTCCAATATGAAGTTGGTAAGGTGCATTTTTATTAAAGAGAAGTGAGGTGTTCCTCATAAAAGTGTCTAGAGAAGTTTGGCTGAACTTGTGCTGGACACTTTGGACAAGACCAGTGACTAAAAATTGCAAGGAAAACCCAAAAAAATAGCTCATATAATGAAGATAATTGATGGCATCAAAATGTTTTTTGGCAAAAGTGTCCAGAACCAGTTTGGCCAAACTTGTGCTGGAAATGTTTACCAAAAAGCATTTCTTCATTAATTTCCATAACAACCTTTCAAATTATACACTTCAAGGACTATTTTTATTTTTATTTTAATATAAATATTTTTTTAATTGAGTAAGTGAAGATTTTATTTTCAATAGCCTGTAGGTCTTATATTTTGGGTAAAATAAAAAAAAGTATACAATTTAGTTTTACAAAGACTCAATAGGGGGTGTCAGTTCTGGAAAATCCGCACTTAACTTAAGTGCGGATTTCAAACCAAATCAGCACTTAAATTTTGCAAAAAAGTCACCTATTTCAAAAATGGGTGTCAGTTCTGACCTCAAATCAGCACTTTTTTCGTGATTTTTTTTTTCAAAACCACATGTTGGCCACATCATCCCTTTCTTTCCCATACCATTTTGTACTCTCCAAATGTCCTCTTTGTGTACTTCATTCACTTGGGTTGGTATTTTGGTTTGTTGCATATTCATTTTTTTTTGGAATTTACAGTGAAAATCTTTTTTTGGATGGCTCATTGGTTTTCTTTCACCAGCTCAACATGAAATTGCATATTTTCTGAAATCACATATTTTGTCAGTGATTTTTTTTTTCATTCATCCCTCATCTCCTTTTCCTATTCTCCTCCAACATCCCTCAAACAATTTGGTTTCATTCATTTTGTCATCTCATCTCTCCAGGTAAGTCATTTTATTCTTTTTTTTAATTTTTTGATTACTAATTATAATTTTTTTGTTTTTTTCTGTTTATTTTATTTTTTTTATCTAAATTTTTTTGTAAGTGGTTATTTTGGATTTCAATGGTATAATTAACCTTTTTTTTCTCTCCCTCTTTACTTTCTTTTTTAGCTCCATCACCCTACTCTTCATCCCTCCTTGGCATGGTCATTATCCCCCCTTTCCCTTATTTCACTTTTTTTTGGCTCCATTTCATTGAAACACATACATTGCACATTCTTTATGCATTTCACTTACTCCATATTCAATTTCCCCACAATTCCAACATCAATCTTTCTCACTCTATTTTTCCTACTTTTCAATCAAGGTAAGTTTCATCTCCTTTTTTTCATGCCTATATGATGTCTCATTCTTTTTATGAAAATTTCATACTTAAATATATGTATGACTCTTATCTGGATAACAGTGAACTTATAAAACTCCTGTTGATCTCATCTTCATTACCACTTTTCAAGTTTTTGTAAAATTTGAAAATCAGACTTGGAATTAGGGTTAGAATTATTCAAATCTAATGTTCTTTTTACTGAGGATTCTCCTGAAGGCTACCTTTCATTTCCCACAAACAGATTTGAATTTGATTCAGTGGTTGCTGAGATATTGACCGTTAAAGTTGAGCCTTTTTTTCCCAATTTAAATTTTTATTTCATTTTTTATGTAACAAATTAGGGTTAGGTTTATTTAAATCACATGTCCTTTAACTGAAGATTCTAATAAAGCAAATATTTCATTTCCCACAAACAGGTTTGAATTAGGTTCACTGGTTGCTGAGATTTTGACCTTTGAAGTTGAGCCTTTTTTCCAAATTTCACTTGTCTTATTTCACATTTTTATATTGCATATTTAGAGGATAAGGATTCTGAAACTCTTATATGATTATTATCTAGGCATTTCAATTATATAGGCATATATTCATTTCTCAAGAATATCACTAAAGCTCAAAAAGATGAAGATTTTTGCTTATGGGACACTCTTCCTTCCTTTAACTCTTTTCTTGCTCTTTGACTCAAAAAGCACTGTAATAAAGCATTTGAAAAAAATCATGAACTTGCAACCAAAGTTGGAATAACAAATTGGTGTGACTCCAAATGGGAAGATATCAGCCACAAATAACTTTTATTTTCTAATGTTATTATCACTCATTCTGGATTTCACAATAAAATTCACACCAATACCAATGACACCAATTTTTTTACTTTTGGTATATTCTCATATATCAAACCGATTACTGGCCAACCAATACCATCTCCAGCTAAAATCAAATGACATGGTTTATATTTTCCAGGTCACCAGTGCATCATTGATTTTGGTTTGGGAAATGGTATCATCAAAACTATTTGGAATTCTTCTAAGGATAATTATCGGCGCGGTCGTCTAGAAGGTGGAAGAAGGAAAGAAGAAAAAGGAGAAAGAAACACAAGAAGACAAAGAATGGAAAGTAGGAAAAGAGGGAAGGACGCAACCAAGGGAAAAAGGGTTTAATATATAAAGTGAGTAGTCTTAATATTATTGTAATGTAAGTATTTTAATTTCAATGCGCAGCAGTCAAGTATTATAGTTTAATTTTCTTACCGCAACCTTAAGATTTTGTATATAGTATTTATTTATTTTATTTCAACTAAATGTATTACTAGTTAAAAGAAAAGGAATCAATACGTGTATAAAAAATGTATAAGTGTAAATAAAGTGTAATAGTGTAAGTGATGCAGCTGAAGGGGGTTCCCAAGGCCCTTATATAGCCATGGGGACCTCTGAAGTGCCACAAAAGTAAATACAATAATTTATGAGTAAATGTAAGGGGTGAGAAATCAAAAAAATGTACTAAATTGTTAAAATGCAGTAGCCAATATTTCACCAGTATTGATTCCCCCTGAATATTACGCATAAATAAGTACAAGACATATAGAAAATAACTAATGTAATTTAAAATAAGTATTATGCAGTACTATTTTAAAGTGGAATGTAATATATTACTAGTTTAATTCATACAATTAATATAAGTAATTATTTTAGATTAAAATATGAGAATGTAATTAGTTTAAATGGTTTAATAAATTTAATTACATAATTTTGAGCCACAGAAGCGCCCAAAAATCAGGGATAATAATGTATAAATTATTATAAGGGTCTAATAATTAATTAATATTATTATAAGTCAACATGTTGCCTTATAAGTATAATATAATATTATAATTAATTAATTATTATTTTATAATTATTTAAATACATAAAAATGCGCCCGATTTTTTATAGAATATAATATAATTTATTTTTATTTTAATATCATATAATTAATAAAATAATAAAATAAATATAACCCTTCTTTTAATTTTATTTAATAAGGTAATTTGTACTTAATTTTATTATGCAATATAATATTAATTTATATACATAAAAAGCATAAATTTTTGCCCTCTTTCAGGTCCAATAACTTAACATAAGTTTTACTGGGCTCCTGGTACGGCCTGGCTGACACTCCCTCACTCTAAAAAAAACAATAAAAAAATGCTAAGATTTTTAATTTTTATACTTTTTTAATAGAGTGGAAAGGTTAGAAATCTCTTTTCCAGGTATCCATTTATCATTCTCAGATGATATATTTTTATATCTCAATAAATATTCAATACCTTTTTCAGAGGTGATAGCTCTGTTATTAAGAATTTTATCAATTTCTGCAATTTCTGTGACTTCCTGAGGATTTTTCTTGGGTCTTCCCCTTCTCTTAGGAAATAAGTCACTGTTGGAAGTATAAGGTTTAAGGAGGGAAATGGGAAAAACAGGATGTTTTCTGTCATAAGGAGAATACAATATAACTTCTACTGCATTATCTCCCACCATTCTTTTAACAACAAATGGTCCTACAAATGGATCCTTTAATTTGTTATTGCCTTGTAAATTGAAGTGAACTGTAGATATTAGAACTTCATCACCCTTTTTAAAAGTGTGCTCTTTATGGGATTTATCCCATCTCTTTTTCTCATATTCAAATGCTTTATCAATACAACTTTGGGCATGTTTTCTGCACAGTTGCTGCATTTGGAGAAAAGACTTCACACCAGGATGTAATTCCAACTTTGGTAATTTGTTATTGAGTATTTGAGCAGGAGTACTTGGAACATAACCTAGCCATAGCTAAAAAGGCTTTTTCTCAGTGACAGAATGAACAGTGCTATTATAAGCAAATTCAAGACCTGGAAGTAAGTTTACCCAGTCATGTGTAAATCTGTCATTGTCTTTATATTCTAATCCAAAGGCACAATAACTTCTAATCATATCTTCCAAGGTTTGAATCATCCTTTCAGCCAGTCCATCAGTTTGAGGATGGTGGGCAGTGGATAATTTCAACTCACAACCACATATATCCATCAAAGACATCCAAAATTCAGAAGTAAACTTTGGGTCTCTATCAGATATGATGGCTTTTGGAAATCCAACAATATTAAACATATGTGACCACCACAAAAAGGCTAAATCTTTGGTGGAAACATCTTTGTGGGTAGGAATGAATTCACACATTTTATTGAATCTGTCCACTATAACCCAGCAAGAATTATAACTGTCTTTCCCTGCTACAGGAAGACCAGTGACAAAATCCATATTAATGATTTGCCAAGGAGCATCAGGTGCTTCAATATGTTGCATTAATCCTGCTCTTTTACCAGTCAATCTTTTAGATTTTTGGCAAGAATCACAAGATTCAACATATAATTTTGTGTCTTCAGACATATTAGCCCACCATGCAGTGTTTTTAATCCTGACCATAGTTTTTTTAAGATCAAAATGACCAGCTAATATGTCATTATGACATAATTTTAAGATGATTTCTTTCATTGAAGGAGAAATAACAATTACATTAGTAAGTTTCTCCTGTAATAAATATAACCATCATCAATTGAAAACTTTCCTTTAGTCAAAGCAGTTTGGTACTTTGGTGGGAGGGAGAGTTTTTATTAATGCTTGAATTGAAGCATTCTTTGGATCATTCAAGATAGTAACCAATTTATTCAAATCAGAATCTTTTTCATATGAATCCAGAATTAATTTCAACAATTCTTCCTCCATGTCCACAATATATATACCATAAATGTGAATGTTATCATCCTCAGGGACATAGGCAGGATTGGAGTCATTATTAGGTAGGGGTAGTCTTGACAGCATATCAACATTGGAGTGAACATTTCCAGCTCTATGGATAATTGTCATTCTTCCCCTGTACTCTTGAACAGCCAGTTGCCACCTAAACATATGTCTATTTGGTGTCTTCAGGTTTAAGAGGGACTTCACAGCACTACAGCCAGCTAATAGTTCAAACTTCTGGTCATCTAGGTAGTAATGAAGTTTTTCAAGAGCCCAAACAACTGCTAAGCACTCTAATTGAGTGGCACCATATTTCAATTCACTATTTCTTAAGGTTCTTGAAATATAACAAATTACAACCTCTGAGGATTTATCATTAATAATTTGTTTTTGGTGAAGGGCAGCACCCAGACCAACAAAGCTAGAATCTGTGTATAGGACAAAAGGTTTGTTGAAATCTGGAAGAGCCAATATAGGGGCTGTCATTAAGCAACTTTTAAATGTATCAAAAGCTTTTTGACAGTCATTATTCCAGAGAAAGGCAACATCTTTTCTGGTCAGTTTTGTAAGAGGCAAGGCTATGACCTGATAATTTTTAATATATTGTCTATAATAGCCACACATACCCAAAAAACTTTGGATTTCTCTTACAGAAGTTGGTGCTTTCACATTTTGAATGGCAGCAACTTTGTTTTGGTCTACAAAAATTTGTAAGCCTGACACAACATGGCCAAGGACTTTCAAGGATTGAAAACCAAATTTACACTTTTTTAAGGACAAGGTCATATTGATTTCATCCATTTTTTAGAAAACTCTATTTAAGTGAATCATATGTTCATCAAAAGTTTTAGAAAAAATTATAATGTCATCATTATAAACCATGAGCCATCCTTCAATTATTTCTTGATGGAAAGTGTTATCCATGACTTTTTGAAAAACTGAAGGAGCATTTTTAGGGCCAAATGGCATCCTAACATACTTATATATTCCCATATGAGTAGCAATTAGTAAAAAATTTTGTGAATTTTTCTCAACAGGAATTTGATGATAACCTTTATTGCCATCCAGACAACTAATAAATTTTGCACCCTGTAAGGTAGCATGAATTGAATTAATTCTGGGAAAAGGATAAATATCATTCACAGTATAAGTGTTTAATGCTCTGTAATCTCCACATAATCTAGCCTTATCTTTTTCATAAGAAATCAAGACTGGGGATATGACACAATATTTTGGGGTGACATCCACTTTCTCAATTATATTCATTTTTAATAAGGTAGAAATATTATCTTCAATATCCTTTCTTTTTGTTGGAGAAGCAGGATATGGTTTTTTCTTAAGACTAGGAGGAATATCACTCAAGTTACAGGATAAAGTAATTCTCATTTCATCCTTAACAACTCCTAGGACATGAGAACCATGGGCAAAAGCCATAGGAAAAGAGGTAATTGAGGCAATTATAGAATCCTTCTGCTCACTAGTTAATTGATCACCAAAAGAAGCAGTATTTATTTCAGTTAATAAACTATCCATTTCATTTGTTGGTCTACCTGTACATTGAATTAATGAGTTACAAGACTTTAACAAATATGCAGAAGATCTTCTAGGGGAAGAAATTTTGAATTTCCTTTTGCCATTCAATCCCAATGTGAAACAATTATTGGAAGGGTCCAATTTTACACCAAACATGGTCAGAATGTCATTACCCATAATAAACCAATTGCTCAAATTATCATTTCTCATGACAACAAATTCACAAACAGCTCTGACAAAACCACCATTATATTTGAAGAATACAGTGGCTTTGTATTTGCCAATGGGACACAAAATAGAGCCATAACCTCTCCATTTTTCACATGTCATAGGTAATAATTTATCCATATAATCTTTATCCACTGAAGCCAGTGCCTTTTCAGACACCACACTTCCTCCAGCACCAGAGTCAAGAACAACCTCAAAATTTTTACCATTAATGATAACTGGTGCCTTCAAAGGGGATATGGATATAGAGCTGTCAGTAATATCTTTAATGATTTCAGCATTTTCTACTAAAGATAAATCTAAATTACACTCCTCAGAAATATTGTCTAAATATTGCACATCTTGTTCCAACATTAAGACATCTTTAAGGGAGTCATTTTTATAGGAGATATTACTGTCAAAGTCACTGGAAGAATCATTGAGATCAACATCAGCATCCTCAGTGTCTGCAGTTTGTTCAACAAGATGAATTTTCTTGTCACACACATGGCCCTTCTGCCAAGGTTTGTTACATTTAAAACAAGTATTAGTTGCATATTTTTTGGGTGCAACTGGGGCAGAGGGCTTACCAGGTTTTTCTGGAGGTCTGGTAGAGGGCTTACTCTGATCATGATAAGATTTCATAGGATAATTCTTTGGTTCATATCTATGGTTAAGTAATACTTCATTACAGATATTAATAAAAGAAGAATGTTCCTTTACATGCTCAGTTCTAGCCACAATTAAATCTCTTAGAGAATTTGGTAATTTATAAAGAATTTTATCTCTCCAAATATCATAATTCATTTTTGGATCAATAGCTCTCAGGATTTTTGTTACTTTCATAAGAAAAACAATTGGTTTATCAACAGAGGAAGAAACATATTTAGATTTCTCATACAATCTCTGCTGAGCCAATCTAAATTTTGAACCACCAAACTGATTCTCAATCAAGGTTTTCCATTCATTCCATGTATAATGGATATCATCCAATAAAACAGATTCATACCACATTAAGGCTACATTGGAGAATAAAGAAATTAACTTAGAAACAATTTCTTCATCTGTTAATTTATATGACTTCTTCAAATTATCAATTCTTTGGATAAAGTGTTGCCAATCAGATGAAGAATCACCATCAAATGTAGGATATTGGTCCAGTTTAGGCCAGTTTTTATTACTGCTAGGGTGGTCAGCCTTATGGGTTGAATTATTCAAGGTAATCAATTCTTGAAGTCTTGAAAGGTGTTCAGATATTTCATTACTGACAGAGGCAGATGGCTCATTGTGAGTATCAAAATACTTTTTGTTTGAAGCACCAGACTTCTCAGACAAGTTATCAACTGGTTTAATTGGGGCATTACAAGTGAGAGAAGAAACACCCTGTTCAGGCTGTTTATTTTTATAATTAACAGTAAGTTTAGTATTATTTCTTAACTCATCACAATTGTCATCATGAATAGCTTGTAATGTAGAAACATTTTTCTCAAGATCAGATAATTTATTCCTTAATTCAGGGATATAAGATAGTTGATCATTAATTTTAGCAATAGATAGAAAATTTCTTTCCTCTTCTACTGAGAATTTATTACTCAAATTCTGGAAATCAATTTTCAATTTTCTTAATTCACTGTGCAGAAGCTTATTGTCATTTTTCAAGGAAGTATTTTCATCCATAAGTGGCTTCATATCATTGATAAGTTTATTAAGATGATTATTTTTATCAGAGAGTGATCTGTGATCATTTCTAATAGACTTTTTCTGAGAAAGGACGGTATTTAAAGTATCTTTAAATTTGAAATAAGCTGTGTCTTGGACAGAAGAGCTCACTTTGCAGTGTAAATGTAAATTATTTAATCTATCATTCTCATGTTTTAATAAATCTCTTAAAATTTTATCTTTGATAACATTAAAATCAGGAGAGCCTTTCAATATTTCTTCAGAAGTTTTCTCAAGTAAAACATATATTTCAGGAGCAACAGAATCATTTTTAATTGCAAGAGAAGGATTAAATAAAGAAGTAGAGGTCAAATGTAATGGTTCATCAAAAGAAAGTTTGCTTAGAACATCATTAGGGCTACTAATTACAGGAAGTTGTCTTTTAATAGGTTTAACTGTTCTTTCACCATAGTCAATAAGATTACCTGTAGAAGAATTCTTATTAGTATAAATACCAAAATGTTTATCAACCAAATCACTTACCATGGCAGAGGAGGAAACTTCCCCTGTGCTTTCTTTCTTCTGCCTCCCTGATAAGGATGTGACTGAGGAGTAGGATTGAAGGTTTGTGTCCTGTGTGGGCCAGGGTGTTGAGTTGCTGGCTGCTGAGCATTCTGTTGGTAATGGCTCATCAAGTAATCCCATTTCCACTGTTCCACTTGTAGAGTGTTTTGATTTTGGGTGGAGGAGCTGGGGGACTGAGAAGGTTGAGCCTGAAACTGAGGCTGACTGGGAGGCAACTGAGGAGGGGCCTGGGCCTGATTTTGGGTCCTGAGTTCCTGAACTTGATCCCACAAGGTGTCTACTTTTGCCTTGTATTTCATGTTTTCTGTCTTCAGTTCTTTGATGTGACTAGACAGATTGCTGATTTGCTGGGACAGAGGAAGTTTTTTTATTTTGAAGCCTTTTAGAAAACCTTCTTGAGGTACTGGAGGTTTTACTTCATTCTGTTGTGCTGGGGGAAGGGGGTTTGATTTGTTTACTTCTCCTATCATTTCCACATCCTGAATTATGTGAATTTTTCTTGTTAGCATAAGATTTTTTATGTGCAACTTTAGGAGAACTCACAGTATCAGCATCATAATCAATTTCAATTTCATCCACATTCAAATTTTCCATGGTTTCACTCAATTTGGAAGACATGTTTTATCTGTGGGATAAAAAAAATCAAGTCGTTAATATAAAATCACTGATTCAAAAGGTAATTAATTATTGTTCTTTATTATACTGTTTAATTTTGAAATTACAACAATAATAATTAAAATAAAATTGATTCAATTTAATAATTTATTATTTCAATTTATTTGGATAATAAAATTTATTTAAAATTTCAAAATATTTAAACAATAAGGTTTATTTATTATTATTTTGAATTTATCAACAATAAACAATTTATTATTATTAGAGAAAAAAAAATTTCTCAAAGTAATAATAAAATTATTTATTATTTTAAATCCTAAAAACAATAAAGAAAAAGTATTATTTTAAAATAATCAAACTTTAATTTATTATTTCAAATTTATCAAAAAAATAAAAATTTAAATTTAAAGATTATTATTTATGTTATAAAACAATAATCAATAATAGAATTAAATTTGGGACTAAATACACTGAGGATTATTATTGTCAACCAAAAATAATTAATAATATTTATTGGGACTAAGTATAAAATACTATTTTGGTCAACCAATAATACCAAATATTTAAGATAATTAATTAAATAATTTAAATAAAATAAATGGCTTCTAGGACTAAGAGATATACTCTATTATGGTCAACTAGGAATAAAAAAAATAAAATATGATCACTTACACTCAGTGTTTCAGCAATTAAGCCAAAAACACTGTTATTGCAATAAACAATCTTATTTATTTGAAAGTGGCAGAGATTGACTTACAGTAGTGATCGTTAAATCACTTACAATATATAGGACTTTTAAAAATATATAAACCTTATATTTAGTTCCCCGGTTTGATTCACGGTCGCAGAAAAAGTTCACCTTTTTGCGCAAGTGGTCCGTGCGTTTTGACGTTTGTCCAAAATGGTCGTCAAGCTTTGATTTGTCATTTGGAAAGGCCCTCAAGTATCGGCGCGGTTGTCTAGAAGGTGGAAGAAGAAAATAAGAAAAAGGAGAATATAACACAAGAAGACAAAGAATGGAAAGTAGGAAAAGAGGGAAGGACGCAACCAAGGGAAAAAGGGTTTAATATATAAAGTGAGTAGTCTTAATATTATTGTAATGTAAGTATTTTAATTTCAATGCGCAGCAGTCAAGTATTATATTTTAATGTTATTACCACAACCTTAAGATTTTTTATATAGTATTTATTTATTTTATTTTAACTAAATGTATTACTAGTTAAAAGAAAAGGAATCAATATGTGTATAAAAAATGTATAAGTGTAAATAAAGTGTAATAGTGTAAGTGATGCAGCTGAAGGGGGTTCCCAAGGCCCTTATATAGCCATGGGGCCCTCTGAAGCACCACAAAAGTAAATACAATAATTTATGAGTAAATTTAAGGGGTGAGAAATCAAAAAAAATGTACTAAATTGTTAAAATGCAGTAGCCAATATTTCACCAGTATTGATTCCCCCTGAATATTACGCATAAATAAGTACAAGACATATAGAAAATAACTAATGTAATTTAAAATAAGTATTATGCAGTACTATTTTAAAGTGGAATGTAATATATTACTAGTTTAATTCATACAATTAATATAAGTAATTATTTTAGATTAAAATATGAGAATGTAATTAGTTTAAATGGTTTAATAAATTTAATTACATAATTTTGAGCCACAGAAGCGCCCAAAAATCAGGGATAATAATTTATAAATTATTATAAGGGTCTAATAATTAATTAATATTATTATAAGTCAACATGTTGCCTTATAAGTATAATATAATATTATAATTAATTAATTATTATTTTATAATTATTTAAATACATAAAAATGCGCCCGATTTTTTATAGAATATAATATAATTTATGTTTATTTTAATAGTATATAATTAATAAAATAATAAAATAAATATAACCCTTATTTTAATTTTATTTAATAAGGTAATTTGTACTTAATTTTATTATGCAATATAATATTAATTTATATACATAAAAAGCATAAATTTTTGACCTCTTTCAGGTCCAATAACTTAACATAAGATTTACTGGGCTCCTGGTACAGCCTGGCTGACAATAATCATCAAACGACCAAAGCTCCTCCTGGTTTGGAATCCTGTCAAGATTTAACACAATTTGGTTGCTCATTTCAAATCAGTCATAAGTTGATTCAAAGAATCAATAAGGTAATGAAAGAAGGTAAAGTTAATCAATTTAAAATAACTTTATTTAGATCCAAAAAGTATGGGGATTAGATTTGTCATTGAAAATTTTATATTTTTTCGTAAATTTTTAATAAATATTTTTTATGTATCAATTTCCTCAACTAAAGTAATGGGCCAGCAACCTTGTGTTGTATAAAAGGTAATCATGATAACATTTATTTGTTTCATGGGGTTCCTCTAGCCTATACCTGTGGAAAGTCCCAAACTTTTGTTTCTAGATTTGATCTGCATTTTGGCTTGAGGGATTGTCATTACTTTAAACTAGGGAAATTGATATATATTAGATATTTATTTAATAATTTACGTAATTATATTAAATTTAGATGACTTCCACCACTTACTTCAATAAAATGCAGGGGGGGATATTTCCAAATTTTCAAATCTGACATGTGAAATTGATGACTTAGAAAAATTTTGGTGATATCCACCCCTTGCTTCAATAAAATGCAGGGAAGAGTATTGCCAATTTTTTAAAACAGATATAGAATTTTTTTGACTTGTAAATAATTTGGTGAAAATATTTGACGAGAATGTGAAAGTGATTGTTTTCACCTTGAGCATGTTTCTGGCTCAAAGGAATAGCAGTACCATCAACAAAACCAATACATCCTGGGAAGCCCTCTGCTTGCATAACCTGAGATGATTCAAGTCGCTCTTCTTTTGTTGGCCAGGTGAGAAGTTGAGATTACAAGGAGTCGATGGCAGTGATACATTGTTTGGTATAAGTGTTAACTGAACCATACCCTAAATCAAAGACATTTTCTAAACGTTTCAAAGCGGCTCCATTACCATTTGAACCCAAATGACATAGTGTGATGGCCAATTGAATTGAAGGATGTCGTTGTTCTTTTTGAGAATTATTGTGAAATATGGGATGATCCTTAATAAGCGCAAGCAATTTAAGGAAACATTCCTGAGAAGTCTTGAAAAGCTGTCTAAAACTGGCTGTAGATAGTTTAAGAAGTGTTTGGATGGTGTACTTGGGGGTATGAAGTACTTGAGGCTTTCTGGGAAGAAGGTAACGTTTCATGGCCATTTTTGATAAAAAGACAAAATCTTCTTCTAGATCAGAATCAGAATCGCAATCAGAGTCCAAGAGCAGTTCAAGAGCCATGAATGTCATTGCTTTATGTAATTTATCACGATTTGAAAGTGAGGAAGGCATGACTCTTATATGATATGATATGAAAATTTAAATGATGTATGATGTTTTGAGTTATGAAGTGTTATGCTGTGGAGTGCTGCGTATGAATGAGATGATGCTGACAAATCAGTGAAATGGGACTTTATGGTGAAATCAGCACTTTTGGTTGAGAAAGTGCGGATTTGAGTGAAATAAGTGACTTATTTCATTTTGAAATCCACCAGTATTGGGGCTAGTGTGTTTTGGAAATCTGCACTTATTTAAGTGCGGATTTGTAAGTGCGGATTCGCCAGAACTGACACCCCCTTATAGATTTGAAGTAAGAATTTACTATATTCTTTTTAAAATTTGAAAATAGGAATGGCATTAGTTATTTCAATCCCTATAGTTATTAATATTTGTGATCAAAAATATCTCTAAATTTATCTATTGTTGCAATTATGTAGTAAATGATACCATTACTGTAAATTAAATTTACTTTCACAATTTTATGGATTATCTTTTGGATGAAAAGTAATGCTTAGGTATTTTAAGGAATAATTTCATTCTCTAAATTGATAATCATATTGGATATTCAAAAGCTTATGTTGGATCAATATGTGCTCAATTCGTGCTCAATGAAGGATAAAATTATGGTTATAGTTGATCAACTTATGAATAACTTGAGATCAATTGAGGTTCATTTTTGGACCAATCTGAGAATAAATGTAAATATAACTATAATTTACTTATTTTTATAAAGTATTCATAAACCTGCAATAATGAAGTGACACTCTAAAGTTCAGGAGAGAGAATCGCTAGCAGTTCACCCCTAGATTTCCCGTGGTATTTGATGGTAGTGGAACATTTTCAGCTAAAAAGCCATGGGAAGCTCTAATCACAGGTGCTATCATCCTTTTACTTTGAATTTTTTATCTATTCTATACTACCAGATATCAGTCTTGGCTACTAAATTATGAAAAAATGATGTAGTACAGCTTTTGTCGGTCAGTCGTCTAGAAGAAGGTAAGGAAAAGAGGAGAAAAGGAGGAAAAAAGGAGGAGGACAAGGGAAAAGATAAAAGAAATAAACTATAATAGAATATTTAATTTATTTAAAAGGAAAACAACAGCAAGTAACTTGAGAGATGACAAAAACTTAGGATTTATTAATAATAATATTATTTAAGGTAAGGGTTCTGCGCGGCAAACACTTTTAATTACTATCAGACTTAAAGCAACCTTTAAATTGTTATATAGAATTTTAATTAGAATTGTATTACTAATAAAAAAAATATAAACGTAATAAAATTGTATTTAATTTGTGGAGTGTATAATAAGTGATGAGGCTACAGGGGATTATCCAAGGCCCTTTTATAGGCAATGGGTCCTCTGAAGCGCCACTATATTTGTAAATACAATAATTAGAATAGAATAAAACAAGTATATCAAAGAGTAAATGAAACATAACAATGTAGAGAAAAATATGAAACAAATAATTAAAACCCCAATTAAGAATCCAATTTTCCCGCCATTAATTCCCAAATCAGTAAGTAAAAAATAGTGAATAACTAAACAAGACTGAAACATAGGAACTATGAGAAAAATAATTCCAAAAAGATGGTACAGTCTGATTTAAGGATATTTTAAGTGAAACAAAAAATACTTTGACGCAACAAAACATGTAATTAATCTCAATTTAGTATAAATTAATTAATTGGTTTTTCCTGACACAATTAAGGGTCAAAAGAAGTGTCATTAATTATTGTTTAGTATTATATGAAAGGTGTTATTTAATATATAAATTTAAATAATTAATTTAAATATATTATAAGTCAATTTTACACTTATAATTATAATATATATTTTTCAATTAATTAAATATAAATTTATAATTATTAAATACATAAAAATGCGCCATTATTTGTAGAATATATTATATTATGTTCAATTTAAATGTATATAAAAATTTATATAACCAATAAAATTAATATAACACTTGTATATAATAAAATACTTATATAATTTTATTATGCAATAAAATATTAATTTATATTCATTAAATACAATTCTTACCCACTCTTTCAGGTTTTATAAGTTACATATCATTTACTGGACTCCTGGAATAGCCTGGCTGACACTCCCTCACTCTAAAAAAAACAATAAAAAAAAATGCTAAGATTTTTTCTTTTTGTATTTTTTCAACAGAGTAGGCAGATTTGAAATTTCCTTGCCAGGTATCCATGCATCATGTTCAGATGATTTGTTCTTATATCTCAATAAATATTCAGTACCTCTTTCAGAAGTGATAATTCTATCATTGAGAATTTTATCAATTTCTGCAGTTTCTGTGACTTCCTGAGGGTTCTTCTTAGGTCTTCCTCTTCTTTTTGGAAATAAGTCACTGTTGGAAGTATAAGGCTTAAGAAAAGAAATGGGAAAGACAGGATGTTTCCTATCATATGGAGAATACAATACAACTTCTACTGCATTATCACCAACCATTCTTTTAACAACAAATGGTCCTACAAAAGGATCTTTTAATTTGTGGTTACCTTGTAAATTGAAATGGACAGTAGAGATCAACACTTCATCACCCTTGTTAAATGTGTATTCTTTATGGGATTTATCCCATCTTTTCTTTTCATATTCAAATGCTTTATCAATACAACTCTGAGCATGTTTTCTGCATAGCTGTTGCATTTGCATAAAAGATTTTACACCAGGGTGTAGTTCCAACTTAGGTAATTTATTATTGAGAATCTGAGCAGGAGTGTTTGGGACATAACCTAACCAAAGCTCAAAAGGCTTTTTCTCAGTGACAGAATGAACAGTGCTATTATATGCAAATTCAAGACCAGGCAAAAGAGTGACCCAATCATGAGTAAATCTGTCATTGTCCTTATATTCTAAACCAAAGGCACAATACCTTCTGATCATATCTTCCAGAGTTTGAATCATTCTTTCAGCTAGACCATCAGTTTGAGGATGGTGAGCTGTAGACAATTTTAACTCACAGCCACAAATATCCATCAAAGAGGTCCAAAACTCAGAAGTGAATTTTGGATCCCAATCAGAGATAATGGCTTTTGGAAAACCAATAATATTAAACATGTAAGACCACCATAAGAAAGCTAATTCTTTGGTGGATACATCTTTGTGGGTTGGAATATATTTGCACATTTTTGTGAATCTATCTACTATTACCCAACAAGAGTTAAAGCTGTCTTTACCTGAAACAGGAAGACCAGTGACAAAATCCATATTAATGATTTTCCAGGGAGCACTAGGTGCTTCAATATGTTGTAATAACCCTGCTCTCTTACCTGTTAACCTTTTAGATTTTTGGCAGGAATCACAAGATTCAACATATAATTTTGTGTCTTCAGACATATTAGCCCACCATGCAGTGTTTTTGATTCTAATCAATGTTTTTTCAAGATCAAAATGACCAGCTAATATGTCATCATGACAAAGTTTGAGGATAGTTTCTTTCATTGAAGGAGGAATAACAATTACATTGGTAAGCTTCCTTCTATAATATATATAACCATCTTCAATAGAGAACTTTCCTTTATTTAAAGTATTTTGGTACTTTGCAGGAAGAGTTTTTATTAATGCTTGAATTGAAGCATTCTTAGGATCATTTAAGATAGTAACCAATTTATTTAAATCAAAATCTTTATCATATGAATCCAGTATCAACTGTAATAACTCCTCTTCCATATCAACTATAAATATACCATGTATATGAACAGTATCATCTTCAGGTACATAAGCAGGATTTGAGTCATTATTTGGCAGAGGCAATCTGGAGAGCATATCAACATTGGAGTGAAAATTTCCAGCTCTATGAATAATTGTCATCCTTCCTCTGTATTCTTGAACAGCAAGTTGCCACCTGAACATATGTCTGTTAGGTGTCTTTAGGTTTAAGAGAGACTTCACAGCACTACAGTCAGTTACCAACTCAAATTTTTGGTCATCCAAATAGTAATGAAGTTTCTCAAGAGCCCAAACAACTGCTAAGCACTCCAATTGAGTGGCACCATATTTCAATTCACTATTTCTTAAGGTTCTTGAAATATAACAAATTACAACCTCTGAGGATTTATCATTAATAATTTGCTTTTGGTGAAGGGCAGCACCCAGACCAATAAAGCTCGCATCTGTATAAAGGACAAATGGCTTGTTAAAATCTGGAAGAGCCAATATAGGGGCTATCATTAAGCAACTTTTCAATGTATCAAAAGCTTTTTGACAGTCATTATTCCAGAGAAAAGCAACATCTTTTCTGGTCAGTTTTGTAAGAGGCAAGGCTATGACCTGATAATTTTTAATATATTGTCTATAATAGCCACACATCCCCAAAAAACTTTGGATTTCTCTTACAGAAGTTGGTGCTTTCACATTTTGAATGGCAGCAACTTTATTATGGTCTACACAAATTTGTAAGCCTGACACAACATGGCCAAGGACTTTCAAAGATTGAAAACCAAATTTACACTTTTTTAAAGATAAGGTCATATTGATTTCATCCATTTTTTGGAAAACTCTATTCAAGTGAATCATATGTTCATCAAAAGTTTTAGAAAAAACAATAATATCATCAATATAAAGCATGAGCCAACCTTCAATAATTTCTTGATGGAAAGTGTTATCCATGACTTTCTGGAAAACTGAAGGAGCATTTTTAGGGCCAAATGGCATCCTAACATACTTATATATTCCCATATGAGTAGCAATAAGCAAAATTTTTTGAGAATTTTTCTCAACTGGAACTTGATGATAACCTTTATTACCATCCAGACAACTAATAAATTTTGCACCTTGCAGGGTAGCATGTATTGAATTAATTCTGGGTAAAGGATAAATATCATCAACAGTATAAGTATTTAAAGCTCTGTAATCTCCACATAATCTAGCTTTATCTTTTTCATAAGAAATCAAGACTGGGGAGATGACACAATATTTGGGGGTGACATCCACTTTCTCAATGATATTCATTTTCAATAATGTTTCAATATTATCATCAATATCTTTTCTTTTTGATGGAGAAGCAGGATATGGTTTTTTCTTAAGGGTAGGAGGAATATCACTCAAATTAAAGGATAAGGTAATTTTCATCTCTTCCTGAACAATTCCCAAGACATGAGAACCATGAGCAAAAGCCATAAAGAAAGAGGTAATAGAGGCAACAATAGAATCCTTTTGTTCACTAGCCAACTGATCACCAAAAGAAGCGGTATTTATTTCATGTAATAAATCATCCATTTCAGTTGTTGTTCTACCTTTACACTGGATCAGTGAGTTACAAGATTTCAACAAATGCCCAGAAGTTCTAGGATAGGAAATTTTGAATTTCCTTTTCCCATTCATTCCTAAGGTAAAGCAATTATTTGCTGGGTCCAGTTTCACACCAAACATGGTTAAAATATAATTTCCCATAATAAACCAATTGCTTAAATTATCATTTTGCATGACAACGAACTCACAAACAGCTCTGAAAAAACCACCATTATATTTGAAGAATACAGAGGTTTTGTATTTGCCAATAGGAAATAAGGTAGAACCATACCCTCTCCATTTTTCAGAAGTTATAGGTAATAATTTACTTAAATATTCCTTATCCACTGAAGCCAAAGCTTTTTCAGATACTACACTTCCTCCAGCACCAGAATCAAGAACTACATCAACATTTTTACCATTAATGATAACAGGTGCCTTTAAAGGGGATATAGGAATAGAATTGTTAGTAATATCTTTAATTATCTCAGCATTTTCTACTGAAGATAAATTCAATACACAATCTTCAGATATATTATTTAAATAATGGACATCATGTTCCAACATTAAAACATCTTTAACAGATTCATTTTCATAGGATATATTACTTTCACAGTCACTGGAAGAATTATTGACATCAAGTTCAACTTCATCAGTGTCTTCATTTTGTTCAACAAGATGAATTTTCTTGTCACAAACATGACCCTTCTGCCACGGTTTGTTACACTTATAACAAGTATTTGTTGCATATTTTTTAGGTGCAATTGGGGCAGAGGGTTTACCAGATTTTTCTGGGAGCTTTGTAGAAGGTTTATTCTGATCATTATAAGATTTACCAAGGTAATTCTTTGGTTCATATCTATGGTTGAGCAGTACTTCATTACAGATATTAATGAAAGAAGAATTTTCCCTTACATGTTCAGTTCTAGCCAAAATCAAATCCCTAAGAGAATTTGGTAATTTATACAAGATTTTATCTCTCCAAATATCATAATCCATCTTTGGATCAATTGCTCTAAGAATTTTAGTTATTTTCATCAGAAAAACAATGGGCTTTTCAACAGAGGAGGATACATATCTAGTATTCTCATACAGTCTTTGTTGAGTTAATCTGAATTTTGAACCACCAATCTGATTCTCAATCAAGGATTTCCAATCATTCCATGTATAATGATTGTTATCTAAAAGAACAGATTCATACCACATCAAGGCTACATTGGAAAATAAAGAAATTAGCTTAGAAACAATTTCCTCATCAGGTAGTTTATAAGATCTCTTTAAATTATCAATTCTTTGGATAAAGTGTTGCAAATCAGAGGAAGAATCACCATCAAAGGTAGGATATTGGTCTAACTTAGGCCAATTCTTCTGACTACTGGGATGGTCCACTTTTTGGTTTGAATTATTCATTATTAATAATTCCTGAAGTTTAGCCAGGTGTTCAGAAATTTTATTATTTACAGAAACAGCTGGTGCATGACCATCACAAGATTTTTTGCTAGTAGCAAAAGATTTTACAGACTCATTGTCAGTTTGTTTAATGGTTTAAATATGAGGAAGAAAGGATGAACTTTGCTCAGGTTTTTCCCTTTATTTTTATGCAGCTTATTGACAGAAATCTCATTTAATTCATTATTGATGGTTAAGGTTGAGAACTTTTCCTGCAGGTCAGACACATAGTTTCTTATTCTTGGAATTTCAGACATCTGGTCATTTACCTTTGCAAGAGATAGAACATTTCTGTCCTCAGAAACTGAGTGTTTGGTACTTAGTGCATGGAAATCATTTTTTAGCTTTTTAAACTCATTTTGCAGAGATTTTATTTCATTTTTGAATGAATAATTTTCTTCAATAAGGGGTTTCAATTCACTCAAGGTCTTATGTAGACTGATATTTCTATCTGAGATAGCTCTATGGTCACTTCTTATTTGTTTTTGTTGACTAAGAACAATATTCAAGGTTTCTTTGATTTTTAAATAAGCTGTATCTTTTACAGAAGAACTCACTTTACATTGCAAGTGTAAATTATTTAATCTATCATTTTCATGGATTAAGACATCTCTCACATGTTTTTCTTTCACAACATTAAAATCAAGGGTATCTTTCAATATTTCCTTAGAAGTTTTTTCAATTAAGGTATAGATTTCAGGGGGAACAGAATCATTTTTAATTGCAAGAGAAGGGTTAATTAAAGATGTAGAAGTTAAATGTAAAGGTTCATCAAATGACAATTTGATAATTACATCAGTAGGGCTACTAGTTACAGGAAGCTGTCTTTTAACAGGTTTAACTGTTCTTTCACCATGTTCAATAATATTACCTGCAGAAGAAGATTTATTAGAAAACATACCCAAGTGACTATCAACCAAATTACTTACCATGGAAGAGGAGGAAACTTCCCCTGGGACTGGGTTTGGGATTGTGCTTGGGCCTTCTTTCTCCTGCCTTGTTGGTAGGGATGAGGAGGTGGATGGAAATTGGGTGTTCTGGATGGGCCAAGCTGATGATGAGGAGGGTGTTGCACATTCTGTTGGTAGTGACTCATTAGATAATCCCATTTCCATTGCTCTACTTCCATAGTATTTGGATTTTGGATGGTTGAGCTGGGTGGCTGTGAAGGTTGAGCCTGAAACTGAGGCTGATTTGGAGGCAACTGAGGAGGGGCCTGGGCCTGAATCTGGTTCCTGAGTTCTTGAACCTGATCCCACAAGGTGTCTACCTTTGCTTTGTACGTCATATTTTCTGTCTTCAACTCTTTTATATGACTGGATAGGTTGCTGATTTGTTGTGGCAGAGGAAGCTTTTTTATTTTGAAGCCTTTTGGAAGACCTTCTTGAGGCACTAGAGGCTTTACTTCCTTCTGTGGTACTGGGGGAAGGGGGTTTGGTTTGTTTACATTTCCTGTCATTTCCACATCCTGCAGTATGTGAATTCTTTGTGTTAGCATAAGATTTTTTATGTCCAACTTTAGAAGAACTTACAGTGTCAGCATCATAGTCAATTTCAATTTCATCCACTTGCATGTTATCCATTTTGTCAGCCAAATTGTTGGACATACTAGTGGGAAGAATTTAATTTACTTCTTATTTTTTTAAAAAAAATAATAAAAGTTAGTTAATAATTGCTCAAAATAATAAAAAAAAATTTTATTAATTAAATTATAGAAAAAAATTTTTCAATATAAAGTAATAATTATAAAAAATTAACTTTTAAAAAGAAATGGATTGCAAGGTTAAATTGGGAATAAACAATCAAGTTAATTAAACCAATTAATTACCAATATTAAATATGGCAATATATTTGGGACTAAGCACAAAGTACTTTTAAGTCAACCAAAATTAACAATAATTAATAATATAAAAAAAATTAAATTAATAATTCAATTTGTATTAATAAAAAATGTCAATTCTTCTAGGACTAAGAGGATTTAACACTCTATAATGGTCAACTAGGAAAAAAAAATTTTAATAATTGAACACTTACACTCAGTGAATCAGCAATTAAGCCACAATCACTGTTATTGCAGTAAAAATATAGTAATATGAGTGAGAGGTGCAAAGGTGAACTTACTATAGTGATCGAAAAATCACTTCAAAATAATATAAGAATTAATATAATATAAACCTAAGAAATTGAACCCAAGTTCAAAACACAGTCGCGGCAAAAGTTCTGTTTTTTGCTAGGTGGTCCGTGCATTTTGTCGTTCGTCGCCAGGCTCGATCGTCGTCGTCGTTTGGAAAGGTCCCCAGTTGTCGGTCAGTCGTCTAGAAGAAGTTAAGGAAAAGAGGAGAAAAGGAGGAAAAAAGGAGGAGGACAAGGGAAAAGATAAAAGAAATAAACTATAATTGAATATTTAATTTATTTAAAAGGAAAACAACGGCGAGTAACTTGAGAGATGACAAAAACTTAGGATTTATTAATAATAATATTATTTAAGGTAAGGGTTCTGCGTGGCAAACACTTTTAATTACTATCAGACTTAAAGCAACCTTTAAATTGTTATATAGAATTTTAATTAGAATTGTATTACTAATAAAAAAAATATAAACGTAATAAAATTGTATTTAATTTGTGGAGTGTATAATAAGTGATGAGGCTACAGGGGATTATCCAAGGCCCTTTTATAGGCAATGGGTCCTCTGAAGGGCCACTATATTTGTAAATACAATAATTAGAATAGAATAAAACAAGTATATCAAAGAGTAAATGAAACATAACAATGTAGAGAAAAATATGAAACAAATAATTAAAACCCCAATTAAGAATCCAATTTTCCCGCCATTAATTCCCAAATCAGTAAGTAAAAAATAGTGAATAACTAAACAAGACTGAAACATAGGAACTATGAGAAAAATAATTCCAAACAGATGGTACAGTCTGATTTAAGGATATTTTAAGTGAAACAAAAAATACTTTGACGCAACAAAACATGTAATTAATCTCAATTTAGTATAAATTAATTAATTGGTTTTTCCTGACACAATTAAGGGTCAAAAGAAGCGTCATTAATTATTGTTTAGTATTATATGAAAGGTGTTATTTAATATATAAATTTAAATAATTAATTTAAATATATTATAAGTCAATTTTACAATTATAATTATAATATATATTTTTCAATTAATTAAATATAAATTTATAATTATTAAATACACAAAAATACACCATTATTTGTAGAATATATTATATTATGTTCAATTTAAATGTATATAAAAATTTATATAACCAATAAACTTAATATAACACTTGTATATAATAAAATACTTATATAATTTTATTATGCAATAAAATATTAATTTATATTCATTAAATACAATTCTTACCCACTCTTTCAGGTTTTATAAGTTACATATCATTTACTGGACTCCTGGAATAGCCTGGCTGACAGCTTTATTCAGCTAATGAAAATTTTAGAAAATTGTGTCAATATTTTCTGGATAGCACTTTTAAACCATGTAAAAGTAAGAAGATCTGTTTAAAATTCACAAATAGTTTGACAAGATAACTTTAAAAACTTAAAAACTGATTTTTTTCTGTTTAATGATTAATCTTTAATGTTATAGTTAGTTCTCTCTTAACAATATATTTATCTACCAGGTTTCTAGAAGAATTAATGCACAAAGAACCAAATGGCAATGATAGATTTTAAAAAAGTAAGTAAAATTGTATTCTAACTCAATGAGACTAATGCAAACTTGTATATTCAAATTTCAGGAGTTTGTAAATATTATACTTTATAATCTCTTTAACTTAAATTATTAAGCAATAGAAAAATAAATAAAAATTGTATTTAAGTAAATTTAATAATATGTAAGTAGTAAGTGATGGTTAAAACAAGGTATTTCAAGGCTCTTATATAGCCAGAAAATAATTAGTATGCAATAAAAGAATATATACAAATTTTAATGAATGACAACAAGGTGATCAAAAAGGAAAAAATATAACAGTAAAAACAATTAAAAAGGGAAATTTAAGGGTTCAAAATATTTTTTTTAATTTAAGAAACTAGCTACATATTGGTAGGACATCAAAAAGGAAAGAAATATGTAATGTGAAAAATAGTGGGACCATTAAATAAGAGTGAAAAATAGATTTTTTAAACTCTTCTAGTGTTTTTATGACACATTTAAGGGTCAAAAAAGTTTCCTGTTTTATTTATAAATCTTTTTATTTTTATTCTCAGACCCATGACACTATATAAAATTTACTAGGCTCTTGGTACAGCCTGGCTGATAATCTTTGCAAAGTTTTAACAAGTACCAGCTGTAAGTTGTGATGTATATAATAGGGGGTGTCAGTTCTGGCAAATCCGCACTTAAATTAAGTGCGGATTTCAAACCAAATCAGCACTTACAAATCAGCACTTAAATTTTGCAAAAAAGTCACTTATTTCAAAAAAGGGTGTCAGTTATGACCTCAAATCAGCACTTTTTTCCCGTTTTTTTTCACAACCACATTTTGGCCACAAAACATCCCTTCCTTTCTTACCCCATCCCTGTCACATGTGACACACTGACCTTCCTCGCTACCTACCCATCAATCCTCGGCACACACCCCTTCCTGAAATTTTCAATATTTTGACCAGGCATGTTTACATTCTTTTTTACTTATTTCTTCTACTTTTTAATCTTTTTTCTTGTTATGTGCCAGTTTCATAATGCCTCCCAGACATTCCAAATCTCAAAAGGTAACTCAAAAATCTGCTTCGTCACAAAAGTCTCCTCGTAAAGCAAGCCCTACACCTGAAAAATCAAAGGCAGGTTCAGGTCAGCTTAAAAAGGATGATTATCTCATCATAATCAACTTCCTTAAAATAAAATCAAATTTTGAAGCATGTTTTGGATGTGAAAAGTCCACTCGTATTGGACGTCCACCTTCTTCAAAGGTTAATGGCTACTTGTTGATGGCCAATGAAGTAAGGAAGAAAACAAGGGGGAGAATCGATATCAATCCTAAACAAATGAAGGAGAGATTTAAGAGTTACCATTCAAAATATAAAAAGACTCATCATGCTGTAAATGAAACTGGCTTTGGTATTGACGATGATGATTTGGAGATTGGAATTACTACTGTTTCCGAAAAGCTCAATGTCATGTGTCCTTTCTATGAGGAAATGGATAATCTTTTTGGCACCCGAGTTGATGTAAACCCTTGGTTTCTACACGATACTACTAAGCATATACCCTCTGGATCCAAACCTTCCTATAATCCTCCCAACACACCTTTACTTGAAGAAGATCAATACCCTCCACCTTCTAACCATAGTTCAGCTGAAGATGATCCCAACTATCAAGCAGAACAATTATATCGCAGAAGATCTGAATCCTCAGAGGCCCAAAATTTAAATGTATGTTTACTTTTTGTTTTTTCTTCAATTCTTCTCTGAATTTCTCTTTCTTTCTAGTCTCCTCCTACTCAAACTCAATCTCCATTAAATAATCTCAATTCTGGAAATGTGAATACCTCTTTAGAAGCTGCTTTAGAAGAACTTCCTGAAGCCTCTTGTTCAAACTCCAAACTAAAGCGTCGAGCCTCAACTTCAATGAACTTGAACCATCTATTAAAACGTGGTAATACTTCAACAAGCTCATTTGGCTCCCTTGAGGATTATTTTGAAAAAAAAGATATAAGTAAGTTTTGTTTACTATATATCTTAATCATTAACTCATTTATTTATTTATTTCAATTTAATTTTCTCAGCGAAATCAACTATTGCAAATAATGCCCTTGACTTTGAGAAGATGAAGTTTGATCATATGCTAAGGAAAGATCAGCAAGCCTTAGATTTGGAAGAAAAAAAATTTGAGGTAGAGCAGATGGAAAGAGTAAATGACCGTCAATTTCAAAGAGAAATGGCTACTTGTGAATTGGAAAAACAAGAGAGTTTTAAAAAAAAAGATTTCATTATGGAATGTGTTAAAAATGGCCAATCTTATGAGGACATTAAAAAATTACTTGACCTTTTCAATTGATAAATTGTTTTTCTAGTTAATTTAATTTTGGTAATATTTTCTTATATGCTGACTTATAAAAGGAAAAGAATATAGTACGTTATTTTTGACAAAAATTTGAATGTATAATAAAAATTTTCTATCTTTACTTTCTAGTCAATAAGTTTGCTTATCTAAATTTTTCTAAGTCATCAATTTCACATGTCAGATTTAAAAAATTGGCAATGCCCTCCCCTGCATTTTATTGAAACAAGGGGTGGGTACCACCAAATTTTTCTAAGTCATCAATTTCACATGTCAGATTTAAAAAATTGGCAATACCCTCCCCTGCATTTTATTGAAGTAAAGGGTGAAAGTCATCAAAATACAATATAGTTACATAAATTAATTAATATATAAATAAGATATGTCAAGTATACTACTTTTAAAGTAATGACAATTCCTTAAGCCAAAATGCAGATCAAGTCTAGAAACTAGGTTCAATGCAAAGTATTTTTTGAAGCAACTTATTTAAATAATGCTTTATTAAATTAAGTTGATCAATAAAGATTGATTGACAATATTGCAATTCTTAAATACAATAATTTTATTAAAAAATTTCAGATTACATATAAAAAAAATCAGTGACTTTTTCTATTACTTACAACTGTTTTTACAGAATTGAAAACTATGTTTCAGCTAATATTTTATGGAAGTGAACTCTGTTCTTCGCCCGAAGAACAGAGTTCATCCTCCTATTTTCACACTCTGTTTAAAAAGAATAAAATGACTTACCTGGAGAGATGAGTTTAGAAAAAAGAAATATAAGTGAATGGAAGTGAACTCTGTTCTTCGCCCGAAGAACAGAGTTCATCCTCCTATTTTCACACTCTGTTTAAAAAGAATAAAATGACTTACCTGGAGAGATGAGTTGAGGAAAAAGAAATATAAGTGAATGGAAGTGAACTCTGTTCTTCGCCCGAAGAACAGAGTTCATCCTCCTATTTTCACACTCTGTTTAAAAAGAATAAAATGACTTACCTGGAGAGATGAGTTGAGAAAAAAGAAATATAAGTGAATGGAAGTGAACTCTGTTCTTTGCCCGAAGAACAGAGGGGGTTAGAGGCGGGTTTGGTGGGGATTTGGAGGGAGGATTTGGGGGATTTGGTGGGGGGTGGAGTGGAATGAGGGGAAGATATGAGGAGACCAAGAAGGGGGAGAAAGGGAGAGATGAGACCAAAGAGGGAGAAAAGGGAGGTTAGAGTGAGCCAAGGAGGGGTGAATGAGGCAGCCAAAGGGGGGAAAAGGGGGATGATTCCAAGGAGTTGATGGCAGTGATACATCATTTGGTATAAGTGTTAACTGAAACATACCCTAAATCAAAGACATTTTCTAAACGTTTCAAAGCGGCTCCATTACCATTTGAACCCAAACGGCATAGTGTGATGGCCAATTGAATTGAAGGATGTCGTTGTTCTTTTTGAGAATTATTGTGAAATATGGGATGATCCTGAATAAGCTCAAGCAATTTAAGGAAAAATTCCTGAGAAGTCCTGAACAGCCATCTAAAACTGGGTGTAGATAGTTTAAGAAGTGTTTGGATGGTGTACTTGGGGGTATGAAGTACTTGAGGCTTTCTGGGAAGAAGGTAACGTTTCCTGGCCATTTTTGATAAAATGACAAAATCTTCTTCTAGATCAGAATCGGAATCAGAGTCCAAGAGCAGTTCAAGCGCCATGAAAGTCATTGCTTTATGTAATTTATCACGATTTGAAAGTGAGGAAGGCATGACTCTTATATGATATGATATGAAGATGTAAGTGATGTACGATGTTTTGATTTATGAAGTGTTATTCTGCGGAGTGCTGCGTATGAATGGGATGATGCTGAAAAATCAGTGAAATGGGACTTGATGGTGAAATCAGCACTTTTGGTTGAGAAAGTGCGGATTTGAGTGAAATAAGTGACTTATTTCATTTTGAAATCCACCAGTATTGGGGCTAGTGTGTTTTGGAAATCCGCACTTATTTAAGTGCGGATTTGGTCAAATTTAAGTGCGGATTTGTAAGTGCGGATTTGCCAGAACTGACACCCCCTAATAGGGGGATTCAATGTTGACCAATCCGCAATTAAATTAATTGCCGAAAATAATCTGCATACCCCAATTATCTTCCACAATTATTTTTGCCAATAATTGGGTTATTAGACACTTTACGTGTCAATTTTCACCTATTATCCGACATTTTTTTACTCAATTTTTCATAACCACATCTTGGACAACTTTCTGTCATAACAACATCTTGACATACTTTCTGCCATAACCACATCTTGGACTACTCTCCGGATTATAGCTTCTACCTTGCTGCACACTCACATTCTTGTCCCATCCTGTCCATTCTATCCACTCAGAACCCTTCACCATCTCATCTGCTTGTTTCTGCTCCTTTTCATCTTCATTTATATTTTAACATGCCTTGTTGTCCTAGATCTTCTCAAAGGCAGCCATCACTGAGTTGTTCTTCAAATCCCACTACTACCTCTTTCCCCCGCTCAGCCAAGAAATCTAAGACCGTTCAATTAAAAAAAGATGATCATCTCATTCTTATCAACTGGCTGAAAACCAAATCTAACTATGATTCTTGTTTTGGTACTGAGTATTCAACTAAAGTAGGACGGCCCCCAGCATCAAAAGTTAATGGCTATCTTTTAATGGAAAATGAATTACGGAATAAGACCAATGAAAGGATTGATCTTTTGCCTAAACAGATTTCTGAATACTTCAAGCATTACTGAGCCAAATACAAGAAGGCAAAGGCTCTTTCATCTTCCACTGGTTTTGGGGTTACCGACATTGATATAACTAAGGGTATCAAATCCATAGACGATAAACTTGATTCTTTATGTCCTTACTTTAAAGAGATGGATGCAATTTTTGGAGAGTGAGCCAATGTTAATCCTGTAAACATGTTGGATGGTGAAGATCCTATCTCCGAACATGATGTTGAAGCAAATCTTTTCTCATTCTCTTCCTCCACTCAAGCCTCCCCTCATTTGAATGAGACATATCTAGATAGCTTTTCTGTAGATCCTATAGGTGATTTAACCCAACCAAATCTAACTCAGGTCTGTTTCTTTTTTATTTTATCTTATCATTTCTATTTTTATTTACTTATCTTTTTCTTATTTCTTAAAAGGATGATGAACAAACCCAGGATCCTCAATCAACTGAGTCTGAAGGTAGTGAAAATGATGAGGAGGAAAATATGACCTTGAACAAGAAGCGTAGGGATTCAAGTAGTCTAAATTTCCACTCAAAAAGATGATGAAAAAGTGATACTTCATCAAAAACCCCTTTTTTGTCTATGGAACAATTTTTAGAGAAATTTGATGCTGGTAAGTGATACCATACCTCTTATTACTTTAATCTACTTTTCTTCCACTTTATATTAATTTTTATTATCACTCTAGAACAAGTAGAAATTGCTAAAGAAACTCTAAGCTTTGAAAAGAAGAAATATGAGCTCTCTTTAAGGAGGGATGATAGGCTACAAGATTTGGAAGAGAGGAAGTACAAGCTCTCTTTACGGAAGGATGATTGGGCCCAAGATTTGGAGGAGAGGAAGTACCAGCTCTCTTTACCGAAGGATGATTGGGCCCAAGATTTGGAGGAGAAGAAGTTTGAGTTAACACTAACTATTGAAAAATCAAAAAAAGAGGAGAAAACACTTGAACATCAAAACCTATTAGAGCAGATGAAATATAAGTTTGATCATGAAGAAAATTCCAAAAAGAAAGATTTCTTGATAGAATGTGTTAAAGCTAATAAATCTGTTGAGGAAATTGAATGTTTAAAGAAATTGTTGTATGACTAGTTTGTTTTATTTCACTCAAACTTCAACTGTTAATTTTTATTTGTACATAAAATTTCCAATAATTTCCTTTATTTCATTACTCTATCTATCATTACTTGAATTTTTGTATTTTAATGTTAAATATTCTTTTTTTATATAAAATTTTCATATCTCCTTTGAAAATTTGACGATCCCCCACCCCTGGATTTTTTTGAAGTAAGGAGTGGGTATCACCAAAATTCTTTCATGTCATGAATCTTGAAAGTCTTATATGAAGCTTTGGCTTTACTACCCCCTGCATTTTACCGGTATCCCAAAAATTCTTACATGTCAAGAAGTTCACAAGTCTTATAAGAAATTTTGGCAAAACCCCCCATGGATTTTATTGAAGTAAGTGACGGGTATCACCAAAAAAAATTTCACCAAAATATTTACAAATCAAAAAAATTCCATATCTGTTTTAAAAATTTGGCAATACCCCCCCCCCCTGCATTTTATTGAAGTAAGGGGTGGAAGTCATCAAAATTTAATATTATTACATAAATTATTAAATAAATATCTAATATATATCAATTTCTCTAGTTTGAAGTAATGACAATTCCTCAAGCCAAAATGCAGACCAAGTCTAGAAACAAAAGTTTGGGAATTTTCACAGGTATAGGCAAGAGGAACCCCATGAAACAAATAAATGTTATCATGATTACCTGTTATACAACCAAAGGTCGTTTGCTCATCACATGTCAGCCAGGCTACTAGACTTACCCAGTGAAATAATTAATTATTTACTGGATGAAGCCGCACCTTATCATTTTAATTATTTAATTAATTAGTTACATTAAAATTACTTATAATAAATTAACTAATTACAGAATGATAAAATTAAATATAAAATTGTCCCTTATATTTTTTCTCTAACACCGTGCTCATTTGATAGGTTGGAAGAAATAAAGAATTATATTAAAAAATAAATTTTAAATTAAAATAAGATTTTAATATTCAAATAATATTAAATATATACAAAAATTCAAATTTCTTATTTAGAATTGACTTCTACAGTAAATATTAAATAAATTGATGTATTTCTGACATACTCTGTAAATACATCTTTTTGATGCTTTCTTTTTAGAACAACTTTATTATTTGAAAATACTCCTTCTGGAATATTCTTTTTCTCTCTCTCTCATACTACTGTTTTTAGAATTTGATTGCCGTTCTTTGTCCCTCCTTTGCCTATATAAGGCCTCTCTTTTGGTTGTTTTTGAATCATTCCTTTACTACATCATTTTATTACAACAACAACCAATCAAAACTTATTCTTATATTCTATATCATTAGTATTTACAATAGCGTAACTCTAATCTATAAATTATATCAATATTTTAATCCTACCTCTTTAATTGTGTAAAATAATCATCCTTGAATTAAGAAATACGTACCAATTTGTTGAGAATCCATTTTAATCCTTAAAATCCTCGTAGAGCTTCATACCAAATCTTCTAGACCAAAAGCGTACCTTGACAATTGGGAACCTTTCTGAAATATTGATGGCACAACGTTAATTGAGGCGTAATCGAAGGGACCATCAGTGTACAAGTACCTGTAAAGGACGAGAGAAGGCGAGAAAACAACAAACGTCACACGTCACGTGACAAAAGTTTTTGCTGCGAACGGGAATCAAACCGCACTCCAAAACTTAGGTTCATATACTGACTAAACGTCGTATATATTGTGGTAATTATTGATATTACTATTTGTGGGTTACTCTTCACTCTTCATTTGCTACGTATTTCCTTTTACTCAGCACTCTGTAAGTGGCATTAATTTGCTCATTTTACAGGGGGAGGTGTCTGGTAATTTGGAATTTATTTTTATTATTATATATTTTTTTTATTTTTCCTGGTTGACCATCATAGAACAATAAGTGTCCTTAGTCCCAGAAGTAATAAAATAATTATATTTTAATATTAATTATTATAATTTTTCAGTTGACATTTGTCCTGATTAATTTAAATTTTAATTGTTCCAGTTGACAAATTGTCCTGACAATAATATTTTTTTTATTAATAAAATAATTATATTTTAATATTAATTATTATAATTTTTCAGTTGACATTTGTCCTGATTAATTTAAATTTTAATTGTTCCAGTTGACAAATTGTCTTGACAATAATATTTTTTTTATTAATAAAATAATTATATTTTAATATTAATTATTATAATTTTTCAGTTGACATTTGTCCAGATTAATTTAAATTTTAATTGTTCCAGTTGACAAATTGTCCTGACAATAATATTTTTTTTATTAATAAATAATTCATATTTAATTACTTCAGTTGATTTTAAGTCCTGGTAGTTCAATAAATTTTTTAAATGAATAAAACTCATATTTAATTAATTCAGTTGACATTAAGTCCTGGTAGTTAAGTGATCAGTTTAATAAAATTTTAAAATAAAACTTCATATTTAATTATTTCAGTTGACATTAAGTCCTGGTAGATAAGTGATCAGTATTTGATTACTTCAGTTGACAATAAGTCCTGGTAATAAATTAGTTGATTTAAATCCTGAAAATAAATAATTAAAAATTATTAATAAAAATTCTAATTTATTTCTACAGTTGATTATATTATAATCCTAGTTTTAAATTTTTTTTTATTATTAAATTAATTTTATTTAAGTTGATTTTTATCCTAAAAAGATTTTTTATTATTATTTTTATTTTATTTCTGTTAAATAAAAATTAAAAATAAAAAGACTAATTAATCTTATTGTCTCTTTTTTTCATTTCAGTTAAATCTTAAAATGACTGACCAAAGTGGTTTTGCTGCATGTGAAGAAGAACTAGACTTGATTGATTATGATGAGCCTACTTCTGTAAGTTCTCCTTTAACAAGAAGAATTTCTCAAACTAATAAATCCTTGCCCCAAACAGGATGTAGAGATGGAAGAAGTAGAAATCCTAGTGGACACAACTCAGGATCAGAAGCCCATGATAAACCCACCAGAAGAGCTTCCAAAAGGCTTCAGGATAAAAAAGATGCCGTTGTCTCAGCAGGTAAAGAATCTGTCTACTCACATAAAGGAGTTAAGGACAGAAAGCTTGAGACTAAAGGTAAGGGTAGATGCCTTGGAAGAAAAGGTGAGAAGAACAGATACTTTTCTCCAAGAGAAGAAGAAACCTCTTCCTCCCAGGGATCAACAACAATTGGCTCCCCAGTCCCAAGAGAAGGTGGAAGTGTCCAAGTGGCAGTGGGACTCGCTAAACACTCAGTGGGACTACTTGGCTCAAAACCAGCATCAGTTACCTCAGGTAGGTCCATCAAGGCCCACCCAGGTCAACCCCACTCCTCCCCACCCTTATCAAGGAGGCAAAAGAAGAAGGAAGCCCAATATGGTGATACCCAGAAAACCCTGGTACCTCCCTCTATTGATTCTCAAGTGCCTTTTCTTGTGGCTGACTCTGTTCCTTCAGGTAAATCTGGAAGGGAGGATAAAACTTTGAGACCTATAGAGGCTGGGAATAGTAGACAGATATCTCATGTATCTAATCCATTACTTTTAATTGCTACCTCAATGATTAATCCTGATATGGCTGTGATTGATGAAACTCTTGACCCTGAGTTCTATGAGAGTCTGGAAAGTTACTCAGTTTCCCTATTGAGAAACACTCCAGATGTAGCAAGAATTAATGATGAGCACTTGAGAGATATTATTGCCAAGCAAAATCATATAATGAACAATATGCAATTGACTCAGAGATATAATAGTTTGTTAACTGATCAGGGTTATCAAGCATTAAGAAGTGAAGCACAGAGAGTCTCTGATTAATTTTCTCATTACAAAGCAACCCATGAAAAGAAAGTTGCTTTATGGCAAAATATAAAAAATGATTTGTCTAAACTAAAAGATACTGTATCCGCCTGTTGCCAGGAGGTAGGGATAGATAAGATAAATCTGAAAAGATTGAATGACCATTTATCATCTTTTCAACATAAAAATCAATTATCTTTTGCAACTATCAATGAGAGTTTATCTAGTCTTCCAAGAATGAAAACAAGACTGACAACCATTGAAGAAAAATTGAACTCATTGTTAAATGACCAAAAATATTCTGACATTTCTGTGAAGGAACATATAGTGCAGGATGCTCAAATAGTACCTGTGGCTAGTTCATCTAAAGTAAAAATAGCTCCAGAAATACCTGTTGATAACACTGAGTTTCCATCAAAAACTGATGATGCACCAGGATCTGCAACAGAAGGATTAAACAATGAGATTTCAGCACAATTAGAGAAATTACAGCTGCTTCTTACTCAGAAACAAGATAGTACTAAGGAGACTCCTTCAAATCAAAAGAATTGGCCAAAACTTGACCAGTACCCAACATTTGATTGTGATTCTTCCTCTGATTGGCAACAATTTATTTGCAGAATTGATAACTTAAAAAATTCTTACAAACTCCCAGATGAGGAAATTGTGTCCAAGTTAATTTCTTTGTTCACTAATGTTGCCCTGATGTGGTATGAATCTGTTCTCCTGGATGAGAATTACTACTCATGGGAGGATTGGAAGAAATTAATTAAAGCACAATTTGGTGGCTCCAAGTTCAGAATGGCTCAACAAAGGCAGTATGAGGAAACTAGATATAGCTCTTCTACTGATAAACCTATTGAGTTTTTAATGAAACTTGTAAAAATCTTAAGGGCAATGGACCCAAATATGGAGTTTGATTTATGGAAGGACAGGATCCTCCATAAATTATCAATGTCTCTGAGAGACTTGATAGTGGCTAGGACTGAGTTCTCCAAAGAACCCTCTTCTTTCATTAATACTTGCAATGAGATACTTCTAAACAATAAGTATGATTCCAGAAGATTCATTCCTAGGACCCCTTTGGAGAAAACCTCCACTTACCAACAGAAACCTCTGGAAAAGGTTGGTAAACCTTCTTCCCCTGTTGCACCAAAGAAGTATGCAACAAACACTTGCTTCAAGTGCAACAAGCCTTGGCAGAAAGGCCATGTTTTTGACAAGAAGATAAATCTTGTGGAACAAACAGAGGAGCATGCTGATGACACAGTGGCACTGGATGATACATCAAGTGATTGTGCCAGCAATATTTCATATGAATCTCAACAAGAAATCTTGATGCTGGAAGAGGATATCCATTATTTAAATACTATTGACATTGATAATAATGATTTATCTACAGTTGAAGATGCTGAGATCATAAAGAACATTGAGGATAGCTCAATTATTATAGCCCCTCTTAAGGCACCAGTCTTGATAAATGGAACCAGCATTGAAGTTGTTCTGGATTCTGGAGCTGGAGGAAGTGTAGTATCTGAAAGAGCACTTGCTTCAGTAGATCAAGACTATAAATCTAAACTGATGCCTATAATTTCTGAAAGTTGGAGAGGGTATGGCTCTATTTTGCCCCCATTGGTAAATACAAAGCCACAGTGTTTTTTAAATATAACCATGGTTTTGTAAGAGCTATTTGTGATTTTGTTGTCATGAAAAATGATAACTTGAGCAATTGGTTTATTGTAGGGAATGATATTTTAACCAAGTATGGCATAAAATTGGATCCTTCAAACCAATGTTACACAATGGGGACGAATGGGAAGAGAAAATTTAAGATTTCCTCCCCTAAAAAATTATTAAAACCAGAATTGAACACATGTAATTCTGTGGTTCAATATAAGGAAAGATCTACAAAGGAAATGCATGCCCTTATGTCTGAAATTGACAATGCTTCTTTTGGAGAACAACTTTCTGGTGAGGATAAAGATTCCATCATTAACTTGATAAAATCTTTTCCTATGGCCTTTGCTCGTGGGTCACATGAACTGGGATTAGTTAAAGAGGAAATGAAACTTTCATTGTCTTGCCCATTAACTGATATACCACCTAGTTTAAAGAAGAAGCCTTATCCTGCTTCTCCCACAAAGAGAAAGATATTGAAGACAATATCTCTACCCTTTTAAAAATGAATATTATTGAAAAGGTAGTTGAAACACCTAAATATTGTGTTATCTAACCTGTCCTAATTTCTTATGAGAAAGATAAAGCCAGGTTATGTGGTGATTATAGAGCACTAAACACTTATACTGTTGATGATATCTACCCTTTACCTAGAATCAGCTCTATACATGCTACTTTACAGGGTGCTAAATAAATCAGCTGTTTGGATGGTAATAAAGGATATCACCAGGTACCTGTTGAGAAAAATTCTCAGAACTTTCTGATGATTGCCACTTATATGGGTATTTATAAGTATATTAGTATGCCATTTGGCCCTAAAAATGCCCCTTCAGTTTTCCAAAAACTAATGGATAACACATTCCATCAAGAGATAATTGAAGGATGGCTGATGGTTTATATTGATGATATCATTATATTCTCAAAAACATTTGATGACCATCTTAAACACCTGTGTAAGGTATTCCAGAAAATGGATGAAATAAATATGACACTTGCTTTGAAGAAATGTAAATTTGGTTTCCATTCTTTAAAAGTTCTTGGTCATGTTGTTTCAGGCTTACAGATATGTGTTGACCAGAACAAAGTGGAAGCCATACAACAGGTGAAGGCTCCTACAACAGTGAGAGAGCTCCAAAGTTTTTTGGGAATGTGTGGATACTATAGACAGTATATTAAAAATTACCAAGTCATAGCTTTACCCCTTACCCAATTAACTAGAAAGGTTGTTGCTTTTGTCTGGAATAGTGAAAGACAAAGAGCCTTTGACACTATGAAACACTGTTTGATGTCAGCACCAATTCTTGCTTTACCTGACTTTAATCAACCATTTGTTTTGTACACTGATGCCAGTTTCATTGGTCTTGGTGCTGCCCTCCATCAAAAACAAGTGATAAATAATAAAGTTTCAGAAGTAGTAATTTGTTATATTTCAAGAACCTTGAGAAATAGTGAATTGAAATATGGTGCTACTCAATTAGAGTGTTTAGCTGTAGTATGGGCTCTAGAAAAGCTTCATTATTACCTAGATGACCAGAAATTTGAACTTGTCACTGACTGCAGTGCAGTTAAATCCCTTTTAAACTTGAAAACACCTAACAGACATATGTTCAGATGGAAGCTGGCTGTTCAAGAGTACAGAGGGAGAATGACAATTATTCATAGGGCTGGTATTGTTCACTCAAATGTGGACATTTTATCAAGGTTACCTTTACCAAGTGATGACTCTAATCCTGCTTATGATCCTGAGGATGAAATTATTCATATTCATGGGATATATGTGGTTGATATGGAGGAAGAGCTATTACAGCTTATTCTGGAATCATATGATAAGGACACTAACTTGAAAAAGTTATGCACCATATTAAATGATCCAAAGAATGCTTCAATACAAGCATTAATTAAAACCCTTCCACCAAAGTACCAAAAAGCTTTGGAAAAAGGTAAATTTTCAATTGATGAAGGATATCTATATTATAGAAGAAAGTTGAGTAATGTTATTGTTATTCCTCCTTCTACGAAAGAAATCATCTTGAAAATTTGTCATGATGACATATTATCTGGACATTTTGATCTTGACAAAACAATGATCAGAATTAAGAACACTGCTTGGTGGGCTAATATGTCTGAAGACACAAAATTATATGTTGAATCTTGTGATTCTTGCCAAAAATCAAAAAGATTAACTGGTAAGTGAGCAAGATTAATGCAACATATTGAACCTCCTGATGCTCCATGGCAAATAATAAACATGAATTTTGTAACAGGATTACCTATTGCTGGTAAAGACAGTTATAACTCTTGTTGGGTTATTGTGGACAGATTCACAAAAATGTGTAAATTTATCCCTACCCACAAGGATGTTTCCACTAAAGAATTAGCTTTCTTATGGTGGTCTCATATGTTTAATACTGCTGGTTTTCCTAAAGCCATAATCTCTGACAGAGACCCTAAATTTACTTCTGAATTTTGGATGTCTCTGATGGATGTTTGTGGTTGTGATCTGAAACTTTCTACTGCCCATCACCCTCAGACTGATGGTTTAGCTGAAAGAATGATTCAGACTTTAGAGGACATGATAAGAAGATATTGTGCCTTTGGCCTTGAATATAAAGATAATGACAGATTCACTCATGATTGGGTTACCTTACTTCCTGGGTTAGAATTTGCTTATAATAGCACTTTTCATTCTGTTACTCAAAGAAAGCCTTTTGAGCTCTGGCTTGGATATGTTCCTAATACTCCTGCCCAAATTCTCAATAACAAAATACCTAAATTGGATATACATCCTGGTGTAAAATCTTTTCTTCAAATGCAACAACTATGTAGAAATCATGCTAAAAAATGTATTGAAAAATCATTTGAATATGAGAAGAAAAGATGGGACAAATCCCATAAAGAATACACTTTTAAAAAGGGTGATGAAGTGTTGATTTCTACAGTCCACTTCAACTTACAAGGTAATAACAAATTGAAAGATCCATTTGTTGGTCCATTTGTTGTCAGAAGAATGATTAGAGATAATGCAGTTGAAGTTATTCTGTATTCCCCATATGACAGAAAACATCCTGTTTTTCCAATATATCTTTTGAAACCTTACACATCCAATAGTCATTTATTTCCAAAAAGGAGGGGTAGACCAAAGAAAACCCCAAATGAAATCACTGAAACAGCAGAAATTGAAAAAATTCTAAATGACAGAATAGTCACTGCTGAAAAAGGTACAGAATACTTATTGAGATTCAAGAATAAATCATCTGAATATGATTCTTGAATACCTGGGAAGGAGATATCTAATCTCCCTACTCTACTAAAAAAGTATAAAAAGAAAAAATCATAGCATTTTTTTTATTGTTTTTTTTAGAGTGAGGGAGTGTCAGCCAGGCTACTAGACTTACCCAGTGAAATAATTAATTATTTACTGGATGAAGCCGCACCTTATCATTTTAATTATTTAATTAATTAGTTACATTAAAATTACTTATAATAAATTAACTAATTACAGAATGATAAAATTAAATATAAAATTGTCCCTTATATTTTTTCTCTAACACCGTGCTCATTTGACAGGTTGGAAGAAATAAAGAATTATATTAAAAAATAAATTTTAAATTAAAATAAGATTTTAATATTCAAATAATATTAAATATATACAAAAATTCAAATTTCTTATTTAGAATTGACTTCTACAGTAAATATTAAATAAATTGATGTATTTCTGACATACTCTGTAAATACATCTTTTTGATGCTTTCTTTTTAGAACAACTTTATTATTTGAAAATACTCCTTCTGGAATATTCTTTTTCTCTCTCTCTCATACTACTGTTTTTAGAATTTGATTGCCGTGCTTTGTCCCTCCTTTGCCTATATAAGGCCTCTCTTTTGGTTGTTTTTGAATCATTCCTTTACTACATCATTTTATTACAACAACAACCAATCAAAACTTATTCTTATATTCTATATCATTAGTATTTACAATAGCGTAACTCTAATCTACAAATTATATCAATATTTTAATCCTACCTCTTTTAATTGAGTAAAATAATCATCCTTGAATTATAAAATATGTACCAATTTGTTGAGAATCCATTTTAATCCTTAAAATCCTTGTAGAGCTTCAAACCAAATCTTCTAGACCAAAAGCGTACCTTGACATCACATTACTTGAGGAAATTGATATATAAAAATATTTATTAAAAATATATGAAAAAATATAAAATTTTCGATGACAACTCTAATCCCCATACTTTTTGGATCTAGATAAAGTTTTTTTAAATCAAATAACTTTACCTTCTTTCTTTACCTTATTGATTCTTTGAATCAACTTATGACTAATTTGAAATGAGCAACCAAAATGTGTTAAATCTTGACAGGATTCCAAACCAGGAGGAGCTTTGGTCATTTGATGATTATCCTTAGAAGAATTCCAAATAGTTTCGATGATACCATTTCCCAAACCAAAATCAATGATGCACTGGTGGTATGGAAAATATAAACCATGTCCTTTGATTTTAGCTGGCGATGGTATTGGGTGTCCAGTTATTGGATTGATATATGAGAATATACCAAAAGTAAGAAAATTGGCATCATTCCTATCGATATGAATCCTATTGTGGAATCCAGAATGAGTGATAATAACATTAGAAAATAAAAGATATTTGTGGCTGATATCTCCCCATTCGGAGTCACACCAATTTGGTATTCCAACTTTGGTTGCAAGTTCATGATTTTTTTCAAATGCTTTATTACAGAGCTTTTTGAGTTGAAAAGCAAGAAAAGAGTTAAAGGAAGGTAGAGTGTCCCATAAGTGAAAATCTTCATCTTTTTGAGCTTTAGTGATATTCTTGAGCAATGAATATATGCCTATATAATTGAAATTCCTAGATAATAATCATATAAGAGTTTCAGAATCCTTATCCTCTAAATATGCAATATAAAAATGTGAAATAAGACAAGTGAAATTTGGAAAAAAGGCTCAACTTCAAAGTTCAAAATCTCAGCAACCACTGAACCTAATTCAAACTTGTTCATGGCAAATAAAATATATGCTTTAATAGAATCTTCAGTTAAAGGAAATGTGATTTAAATCAACCAAACCCTAATTTGTTACATAAAAAAATGTAATAAAAATTTAAATTGGGAAAAAAAGGCTCAACTTTAACGGTCAATATCTCAGCAACCATTGAATCAAATTCAAATCTGTTTGTAGGAAATGAAAGGTAGCCTTCAGGAGAATCTTCAGTAAAAAGAACATTAGATTTGAATAAAATTAACCCTAATTCCGAGTCTGATTTTCAAAATTTTACAAAAACTTGAAAAGTGGTAATGAAGATGAGATCAAAAGGAGTTTTATAAGTTCACTGTTATCCAGATAAGAGTCATACATATATTTAAGTATGAACTTTTCATAAAAAGAATGAGATATCATATAGGCATGAAAAAAAGGAGATGAAACTTACCTTGATTGAAAAGTAGGAAAAATAGAGTGAGAAAGATTGATGTTGGAATTGTGGGGAAATTGAATATGGAGTAAGTGAAATGCATAAAGAATGTGCAATGTATGTGTTTCAATGAAATGGAGCCAAAAAAAGTGAAATAAGGGAAAGGGGGGATAATGACCATGCCAAGGAGGGATGAAGAGTAGGGTGATGGAGCTAAAAAAGAAAGTAAAGAGGGAGAAAAAAAAGGTTAATTATACCATTGAAATCCAAAATAACCACTCACAAAAAAAATTTAGATAAAAAAAATAAAATAAACAGAAAAAAACAAAAAAAATTATAATTAGTAATCAAAAAATAAAAAAAAAAGAATAAAATGACTTACCTGGAGAGATGAGATGGCAAAATGAATGAAACCAAATTGTTTGAGGGATGTTGGAGAAGAATAGCTAAGGATATGAGGGATGAATGAAAAAAAATCACTGAAACAATATGTGATTTCATGTTGAGCTGGTGAAAGAAAACCAATGAGCCATCCAAAAAAAGATCTTCACCATAAATTCCAAAAAAAAAATGAATATGCAACAAACCAAAATACCAAACCAAGTGAATGAAGTACACAAAGAGGACATTTGGAGAGTAAAAAAAATAATTTAAAAGGGTGGTGAAGAGAAATTTTGGAGATTAATAGGCATAATGATAGAGTGTATGCCGGTTGAATGAATGTTTTGTGATTCAAGGGAGGAAAGAGCCGGTGCTGGTTCAGGATCCTCTTCTTCATAAAGATCATTCCACTCATCCTTTAAATCAGCTAGGATATTGTGGAGTATAATGCAATTCATGATCCAATGATTTGCAGTTTTGATCTCCAATTTTTTTTGAAATCGGATTCTGAGCTCCCAAAGACTAGAAAATTGTCCCTTTAAAATATCTATTGCATGTTCAATTTGTACTCTTGATTGGGCAAGGTGATAATTAAATTTATTTTTGGGGTCATTTTCTAAGGTTGCACCACGGAAAGCAGGTATAATGTACTTCCCACTTGCATATGCTGAGTCTGCAAGGAGGTACTGAGATTCGTCAAAGTATGAGTCAGGGGTTTGAGAAATCCTCATTCTTTGGAAGACGGAAGAGTCATGACATGAGCCAGGGCAGCCACTATGAAAAACAATAAATTTTATATCGACATTGAATAAAAGTTGAACGGCGATAGAGTATCTAGAAAGAAGATAAAAAGTTAGTTTATGAAGGATGAAAAATTGGAGAAGATTTTGAAGAAACCTTTTTTTGCGATCAAAATAATGGTTGCCATCATGAGCAGGCTTTTTACTCAAAGGTATAGTTGAGCCATCAACATTTCCTACACAGCCAGGGAAACCTTCAGCTTGCATTACTTGAGAGGATTCAAGTCGCTGTTCTGGAGTTGGCCAAGCAAGTGTTTGAGACTTGAGGGAAAGGATAGCAATCATACAGCGCTTGGTGTATAATATCATGGTACCATATCCTATGTTAAAGAGATTATCCAAACATCTTACAGCAGCACCGTTTCCATTTGAGCCAAAGCAACATAGTGCAACAGCAAGTTGGATGGCAGGATTACGCTGTTTGTTATGGGAATTGTTATGAAAGATAGGATGATTGGAGATGAGTTGATAAAGTTTGAAGAAAGAATCGTGAGAAGTTCTAAAAAGTTGGGTGAAGTTTAAATGAAGAATGTTGAGAATGGAGGCCAGATCATATTGGGGATCATGATAAAGATTTGGCCCCCTGGTGATGATTTAACGCTTTTTGGAAAGAAAACACATATAAGCTAAAGCATCTTCCAAATCAGAGTCAGATTTATAGTAAAGAACTAAAAGAAAAGTAATAGCATTCATTGTTGAGTGAAGTAGCTTCCTAGTAGAGAGGTGTTTCATTGTTGCCGGTGGAAGGGTTATGTGATGAGGGATGTGGGAATTCACCACCAAATGTGCAGTTGGGGTGTGTAGATAGAAAAAAAACATAATTGTTTGCCACCAAAATTAAGTAGCATAGAGTGAGGAAAGACTTAAGGATGGCATCAGCAATTATGAGTCATGTGACTTTCTTGAAAATCCATCATGGATGAGATGAGTTTGGGATCAGGAATTAGGAATGGAAATTGGGGTATAAGAGGCGGGATAATGCATTATCATGGATTCCTTATCCACTGGCCCCGGGGCTAGTGGATAAAAATCTTCCGCAATTAATAATGTCTGATCCTGGAAAAAAAAAATCCTGATCCCTAATTGCGGATCCCTGAACATTGATACCCCCTAATATTTTATCAATTTATATTAATTAATATTTTATAATTTCTTCAATAATTCACTGAAAGTATCCTTCTTCCCTATTATTCTCCTTATATACTCTTCTGATAGGAATGCACTATATGTAGGTTGGCTGTGCTTCTCTAGTAGATAAGACTTGGGATACTAAGTGTAAGACTATTATTATTAATATAGAATTTTTCTCTTAATCCTCAAATCCTTATAAAATGTATAATTGAAAGTTATTCTATCCCCCAAAAAAAAACTACAATATCAATTTTAATTTTGAGTATAAGAAAGATATAATTTCAAACTTTGATCCCCCTCATTATGCCAAGTTCCATACTTGCTCTATTTTGGGTCTTCAGCAAGTCTCATAAATTTTATTTTTTTTATCTTAGAATATGTACACCCAATCTCATAGCCTTGAGTATTTAAGGAGAGATTTTTGGCCCTTTTTTATAATAAAATAGGTATTTATACATTTTCACTCATTACCTTCTGGATTTGATTAGATATTTGAAGGGAAAAGTGGCTTTCTGCTCCAAAAATTAGTACTTTTTTATTAGTTTTATGTATGTCCCTTAATATTCTTAGTGATTCGGAAGAATTTACATATATTTTAGTATAAAACCTATGGTTCAGCCAATTCATCTAACTCTGGTTCACTCCAGAAGAAGGGCTGACACTGCTACCAGTGGTAAGTAATCTTATCTCATTGGCTTACTAATGAAAAGGTGCTAACCCATCTACCGTAGATTATGGGATCTCCCTAATTTGATACTAGCCATATCAAAATTTTGTATATTCCCATATCTTTATGTGCCCTGAGCTAGACCCTCTTTAAAATTGCATCCTGTCTCAGTTCTCAATTAATTCTTGATGTAAAAAAATATCCCCAGAATCTAATTCATGCCTGCTTACCCAGACTTTTCAAACCTTTTTAAACCCATACTAAAAAAGCCTATATGACCAACCTACTCTAGCTAGGTAACTTAAAAACCTAGACCTCCTACCTCATCTCTCAAAAGAAATTCTACACATAATGTCATCCAGCTGAGTCAAAAGACACAGGAAACAATACTTTATAAATAGGTACTCTGAAATGGTTTATATCTTATGTAAATAATTATTAATTAAAAGTTTTTTGAACCTCATGGTCTCAAAACGGTTAACAAAAACTATTTACCAGTTAAAACAAACAGTGAAATTGTTTTAATAATTTATTAAAAATTAATCTAGTTTTTCATCCTAATTTAATGTTTATAGCTAAATTGTGTCATTTTTTTATGTTTCAACTTTTTTTATCTTAAATTCATTTTGTTTCTTGTATGAATTGGTATAGTTATTACTAATGGATAATTGTGAGGAGTGAAACTGAAACATTGAATATTTTGAAATAATTCATAGTTAAACCTTTTTTATATACATTTGTGGTGCTTCAGAAGGCTTCTTGCCTATATAAAGTCCTTGGTTAACCCCTGTATCCTCACCCTTACTTTATTCTTTTTGTTAAATATAAATATATATATTTTTTATCCTTCTTTGTGGAAATTTTTTCCCCTATTTAATTAAAATATACTTAAAAATTTTAATATAAATATTAGGTGGTGTCAGTTCTGTAAAATCTTCACTTAAGTTAATTGCTGATTTCAAAGCAAATCTGCACTTAAGCTAATTTCTGATTTCAAAGCAAATCAGCACTTAAATTTTGAAAAAAAGTCACTTATTTCAAAAATGGGTGTCAGTTATGACTTCAAATCAGCACTTTTTTCCCAATTTTTCTTTCAAAACCACATTTTAGAAAAATCATCCCTTCCTTTCCCACCCCATCCCTTTCACATGAGACATGCAGACCTCCATCCCCTCATCAATCCTTGGCACACACTCTTCACTGATATTTGAAACATTTTATTGCAAAATTTTAACCAGACATGTTTTTTCCTTCTCTTTTTAAATTTTAAACCTCTTAACCTCTTTTCTTTTAACATTCCAGTTTTATATTGCCTCCCAGAGAATCAAACACTCAAAAGGAAACTCAAAAAAATGCTGCATCACAAAGGTCTTCCCATAATTCAAGCCCCTCACTGGAGAAATCAAAGTCTGGACAGCTAAAAAAGGAAGATTATCTCATCATCATCAACTTCCTCAAAATTTAATTAAATTATTTTGTGTGTTTTGGATGTGAGAAGTCCACCCAAATTGGATGTCCACCTTCATCAAAGGTCAATGGCTTCTTGCTGATGGAAAATGAAGTAAAGAAGAAAACAAAAGGACAAATCAGCATCAATTTTAAGCAAATGAAGGAGAGGTTCAAAATTTATCAATCCAAATATAAAAAGGCTTACTTTGCTTCCACTTCCACTGGCTTTGGTATTGATGATGATGATGACTTGGAGATTGGAATCACTACTTTTTCCAAAAAGCTCAATGTCATGTCTCCATTCTATGAGGAAATGGATAATCTTTTTGGTTCCCAAGTTGATGTCAGCCCTTGTTTTATACACAATACTACTATGGATATGCCCTCTGGATCTCAACAAGACAATATTCCTCTCAACACACCTGAAACTCAAGGACATCAATCCCCTCCAGCTTCTAACCATAGTTCACCTGAAGATGATCCTGACTATCAAGCAGAACAATTTTATTGGAGTAGATCTGAGTCCTCAGAGCCCCAAAAATTTGATGTATTTTTACTTTCTCTTTTTTCTTAAATTCTTTGCTAAACTTCTCATTATTTCTTTTCTAGTCTCCTCCTAATTAAACTCAAATTTCTAAAAAGAATAATGATTCCAGACATGACAATCTTGCTTTAAAAGCTGCTTTAGATGAACTTCCTGAGCCCTCTAGCTCAAACTCCAAACTAAAGTGTCAGGCTTCAACTTCAATAAGCTTGAACCATCTTTTAAAACATGGTAATACTTCAACCACCTCTTTATCTTCCCTTGATGATTATTTTAAGAAAAAAGATATAAGTAAGATTCAGTCACTATATATCTTCTTCAATAACATATTTATTTTTTTCTATTCAATTTTCTCAGCAAAATCCTCTATTGCAAAAAATGTCTTTGACTTTGAGAAGATGAAGTTTGCTCAAATGCTAATAAAAGATGAATGGTCCTTAGATTTAGAGGAAAAAAAATTTGCTTCAATCAAATTTTGAAAAGGCCAAATTTGAGGCAGAGGAGATGAAAAGAGTTTACCTTTGCTTGGAGAAATTAAAAGACCGTGAATCTCAAAGAGAAATGGCCAGTTTTGAATTGGAAAAACAAGAAAGTTTTAAAAAAAGAATTCATTACAGAATGTATAAAAAATGGCCAATCATATAAGGACATTAAAAAATTACTCGACTTTTTTAACTGATTAATTGTTTTTTTGGTTAATGGTTGGGGAATGAATTTGATAGTTACTTTTAATCTTATCAAAAATTGTTATATCATGAGATTCTGATAACACCATTTTTCCTTACTGGAATCTTCAATATTGCACTTTTGGAATTACAGATAGTCAAGTAATACTGACACTTGAGAAAAACTCCTCATCACACACATAATATTATCATATCACCACAAATTTGCATTTCTGAATAGAGATGAGTCATCAAAATTCTATATCTGTTTGAGAAATTTGGCAATAACCTCCCCTGAATTTTATTGAATCAAGGAGTGGGTATCACCAAATTTTTCTAAGTCATCAATTTTCCATGTCAGATTTGAAAAATTGGCAATACCCTACCCTGAATTTTATTGAAGTAAGGGGTGAAAATCACCAAAATTAAATATAATTCTATAATTTAATAAATGAATAAATAAGATAAATTAAATTCACTAGTTTTAAAGTAATGAAAATTCCTCAAGCCATAATGTGGACCAAGTCTAGAAACTAATTTAGGGCTTTCCACAGGTATAGGAAGATGAACCCCATGAAACAATTTAATATTATCATGATTACTGTTTATACAACACAAGGTTTTTGGCTCATTACTTTAGTTTAGTAAATAGAAATATTAGATTTATTTATTAAAAATTTATGAAAGAATAAAAAAATATTTGATGACTTTACAAATCCCCATACTTTTTTAATCTACCTAAATTTTTATTTAATTTCTTACTTTTACCTTCTTTTTTTACCTTATTTATCCTTTGGATTAGCTTTTGACTTCTTTGGAATGAGAAGCCAAAATGAGTAAAGTCATGACAAGATTCCAAACCTGGAGGAGCTTTTGTTGTTTAGTTATTATTGTGAAAAGAGTTCCAAATTGATTTGATGATTTCATTTCATAATCCAAAATCGATTATACACCTATGATCTAGGAAATATAAACTATGTCCTTTTATTTTAGCAGGTGAAGGAATAGGTTGTCCAGTGATAGGATTGATATAAGAGAATATCCACAAAGGAAGATAATTTGAGTCATTTAAATTGGTATGTATCTTGTTATGAAATCTGGAACAGGTAATTATAACATTTGAAAACAATAGATACCCATTGATAATTTCTTCCTATTCTGAGTTACACCAATTCGGAATTCAAATTTGTGTTGCAAGTTTGTGATTCTTTTGAAAAGCTTTATTACAATTTTTTTAAGTTGAAGAGAAAGAAAAGAATTAAAGGAAGGTAAAGAGTCCTATTTTTTAAAATCATTATCTATTTCTGCTTTAGATAAATATCTGAGAAAAGAATGGATGCCTATAGAATTAAAATGAGTGAACTATATTAAGAATGAATCAATAAAAATAATTATACTTACCAAGAGAGTATCCTTTAATAAATCCTGGCCTCCATCTAAAACCAATCATGATACAACCAAGCAAATTTGTATTCCTTATTGGTAAGAAAACCAAAGCCATTTAATATAGCTTCACAATGAGATCATATAGTTGAAAAGGGATTAATCTTTAAGTCCATTGAATTAATGATTTTCATAAATAAATTGAGGTTTAAAAGTATTACTGATTACAGCCTTAACTTCATAACCTCCAAATTCAGTTAGATATTTGATATCTTCAGGTAAATTCTTGGGATATTGATTTTTTCATTGACTTTAGTTATATAATACTTGATGTTTTATATATGCCCAAAGAAAATATTCAAGTATAATTTCTTATAATTCTTTTATTTTGATAAGAACAATCATCATTTTTTATTTTTGAAGGTTTTAAAGAAGATTGAATTAAAGTAGAAATTGAAGATGATGATAAAGAATATAATGATGAAGATAGAGGTTTAAGGCTTGAATCAGAGTAAACAGGCATTTTTTCCCTGAAAAAATTTTTACTGGTAAAATAAATATCAATTTTTTTTAAAAAAATAATTAAAAACTCACACAATTTAAATTAAATAACCTTAAAGATTTTCTGCAAATAATTAATAAGAATAATTATTACTTTAATTAAATTTTACAAGTTTTTTTGGTTAATTATGGACAAAAAAAAACAAAAAAAACAAAAAAAGAAAAAAAATTAAATGTTAATAATACTTTTCTGTCAATGTTTTTAATTTATCCCTCATTGGTCCCTGTAGAACTTTTTTGTTAAAGTTTTCATTACTCCCTCATTATTCCCCTTTCTCCCATTGTAAAACTTCTCCAAAGACCATTTTAAACTCCCTCCAAACCTCCTAAATCCTCACCAAAACACCCCCAACACACCCCTCAAACCCTCCCCAAACCACCCCAAAACACCACCCCAAACCCTCTCCAAAAACACTCAATACCTCTGAATACCCCCCTCAATCTCCCTCTACACCCGCTTCAAAACCCCTCCTGAAACCCCTTTAAACCCCCCCCCCCCCCCTCAAACTTCCCCTTGACCCCCTTCAAAGCCCTCCCTTAACCCCCCCCCCCAAGCCTGTTCATTTGATAAAAAACAATTGTTATCAATCATTTGTTAATAAGCAAATAGGGAGGAGGGGGTAAGGGAGGATTTGGATGGGGGTAGGAGGGGAACTAGGGGAAAATAGAAGTGGGTGTAGGGGGGAGTTTAGGGTGTTATAGGGGGGGTTGAAGCGGGTGTAGGGGTGGTTTGAGGGGGTTATAGGGGAGGTTTGAAGCTGGTGTAGGGGGGGTTTGAGGGAGTAATAAGGGGGAGGAAAGGGGGGTTGAGGAATATAAGCAGGAAAGGAAAGAGGGGTTAGAGGTAGCCAAAGAGAAGTGAAAGGTGGGAATGAGGATAACAAGGAGGGGGGAAAGGTGGAATAATGACCAGGCCAAGGAGGGAGAAAGCGGGGAAGATGGAGAGTAAAAAAAGAGAAAGAAGGGAGAGAAAGAATAAAAAAAGAGTCAATTTAAACTTGAAAATCAGAAAAAGAACCACTTAAAAAAAAGAAAAGAAAAGAAAACAGAAAAAAAATAAAAAAAATTATAATTAGCAAACAAAAAATCAAAAGAAATGAATTAAATGACTTACCTGGAGAGATGAGATGAGAAAATAAATAAAACCAAAATGTTTGAGGGATATTTGAGGAGATGAGAAAAAGGATATAAGGGATGAATGAAAAAAGGAATGACTTAAAATCCATGTGATAGCTGAAAATATGCAATTTCATGTTGAGATGGTGACCAAAAACAAAAGAGACAGGGAAAAAGAGAATTTCACTGAAAATTCAAAATAAAAGTCAATATGCAAAAACAAAATTACAAATCAAGAGAATAATACATGAAACTTGATCATTTTAAGAGTATGAAAAAATATTAAAAGGGTTTTATTGAGAAAATTTAGAGTATTATTGGCATAATGATGGAGCATATCCCAGTGGGAAGAAAGAATAATAGTAGATTAAAATGAAATGAAAATCATAATAATTTAAGAAAAAATTGCTAAATCTCTTAATGTGCTAGTGTTACTAGAAGAATTTTTTCCCGTATGCTAGTGGTTTAAGAAATAGAAGTGTTGGGTATAGTGGGAGGTGTTTCAACTTGTTCATCTTCATAAAACTCTGACCATTGATCTTTGAGGTCAGCAAGTAGGTTATGAAGTATAGTGCAACACAGAATCCAGTTGATCACTTCCTCCATTTTGGACCTATTTCCAAAAGGACTTCTCAATTCCCTTAAACTTGAAAAATGACCTTTCAAGATTTCAATAGAATGTTCAATATGGAATTTTGACTTTTCTAAATGATTGTTGAACTTGGAATTTTGACTTTCTTCAGATGCTGCTCCCCAAAAAGCAGGAAGTACATACTTTCCATTCAAAAAAGCAGAGTCTGCAAGAAGATACTGATCTTCATTGAATAATTTTTCAGGTTATTTTGAAATTGGAATTCTTTAAAAGACATAGGCATCAAACATGAACCATGATAGCCAACAAAGAAAGATATAATTTTTTTTCTCACATCACATATAAGCTGAATAAGACTTGAATATCTATAGAGAAGATATAGTTGCTTGTGTTAGTATGAAAAAAAATAAAGAATGGAATTAAAAATAAGCCACCTCTTTTTATTTTTAAAGTAATTGGTTCCACCTTGAGCAAGTTTCTGACTCAAAGAAATAGTAGAACCATCAACAAAACCAATACATCCCAGGAAGCCCTCTGCTTGCATAACCTGAGATGATTCAAGTCACTCTTCTTTATTTGGCCAAGTGAGAATTTTACATTCCAAGGAGTTGATAGCAGTGATGCATCATTTTGTATAAGTGTTAACACAGACATACCCTAAATCAAAGATATTTTTCAAATTTTTCAAGGAAGCTCCTTTACTGTTGGAACCCAAATGGCATAGTGTGATGGCCAATTTAATTAAAAGATCATGTTGTGGTTTTTGAGAATTATTGTGAAAGATGGGGTGCTCCTGAATAAGCTCAAGAAATTTAAGGAAAAATTCCTGAGAAGTCCTGAAAAACTGTCTAAAACTGGGTATAGATAGGTTAAGAAGGGTTTGAATGGTGTACTTGAGGGTATGAAGTACTTGAGGCTTTCTAGGAAGAAGGTAATGTTTCATGGCAATTTTTGATAAAAAAAGAAAATCTTCTTCAAGATTGGAATCAGAATCACAATCAGAGTCAAAGAGGAGATCAAGAGCTATGAAAGGCATTGCTTAATGTAGCTTTTCAAAGGGTCCTGATGGTCTAGAAGATTTTTAACAGAGGTCCAACGGCAGTGATAGGTAGATTTTTGGATTTTCTTCTAAGTCAAAAGTACTTATTATTTATTTCTTTTATTCACTCAATTTAAAAGAGGTAAAATTATTATAATTATTATTATAATCTATAATTTAGAACTACTATGTTGTAAGTACTAAAATAATAAATAATTTTAATAAATATTCTGATTTAATGAGTTAATAAAAATAAGTAAGTAAGTAAGAATGATCAAAAACAAACAGAAAGGGAGGCCTTATATAGGCAAAGGAGAGACAAAGAGCAGAGAAAAAAATCCTATATACAGGAGTATGAGAGAAGAAGAAGAATATTCCAGAAAACTATTTTCAAATAATAAGGTTTTTCTAGAAAGAAAGTGTTAAAAATGTGTATTTACTGTATATGTCAGAAATAAATTGGTTTATTTGAAAATTACTGTAAGTGTCATTTTTAAATAGGTAATTTGAATTTCTTGTATATATTTATTTAATTTTAATACTAAATCTTATTTCAATATTAAATTTTATTTTAATATTAATATTTATTTCTCTCAACCTGTCATTGAGCACAGTGTTAGGAAAAAAAATATAAGGGACATTTTAATATTAAATTTAATTATTTACTGTTTTGTAACTAGTTAATTTATTACAAGTAAATTTAAAGTAAATATATTATAATTAATAATAATATATATGAAATAAAAAGGCCTGGCTTCATCCCAGTAAATAATTAATTATTTTACTGGGTAAGTCTAGCAGCCTGGCTGACACTCCCTCATTCTAAAAAAACAATAAAAAAAATGCTATGATTTTTTCTTTTTATATTTCTTTAGCAGAGTAGAAAGATTAGATATCTCCTCCCCAGGTATCCAAGAATCATATTCAGAAGACTTATCCTTGAATCTCAATAAGTATTCTGTACCTTTTTCAGCAGTAACTATTATATCATTTAGAATCTTATCAATTTCTGCTGTCTCAGTGATCTCATTAGGGGTCTTCTTTGGTCTTCCCCTCCTTTTGGGAAATAAATCACTATTGGATGTGTAAGTATTCAAAAGAGATATTGGAAAAACAGGATGTTTTCTTTCATATGGAGAATACAGGATAACTTCAACTGCATTATCACCAACCATTTTTCTGACAACAAATGGACCTACAAATGGGTCTTTGAATTTTTTATTACCTTGTAAATTGAAGTGGACTGTAGAAATCAGTACTTCATCACCCTTTTTAAAAATATATTCTTTATGGGATTTGTCCCATCTTTTCTTCTCATATTCAAAGGATTTTTCAATACATTTTTGAGCATGACTTCTGCAAAGTTGTTGAATTTGAAGAAAATTTTTACACCAGGACATAAATCCAATTTAGGTATTTTGTTATTGAGAATTTGGGCTGGAGTTTTTGGAACATATCCAAGCCAGAGCTCAAAAGGCTTTCTTTGAGTAACAGAATAAACAGTGCTATTATAAGCAAATTCCAAACCAAGAAGTAAGGTAACCCAATCATGAGTAAATCTGTCATTGTCTTTGTACTCAAGGCCAAAGGCACAATATCTTCTTATCATGTCCTCTAAGGTGTGAATCATCCTTTCAGCTAATCCATCAGTTTGGGGGTGATGGGCAGTAGAAAGTTTCAGATCACAACCACAAACATCCATCAGAGACATCCAAAATTCAGAAGTAAATTTAGGGTCCCTGTCAGAGATTATGGCCTTAGGAAAACCAGCAGTATTAAACATATGAGACCACCAAAGAAAGCTAATTCTTTAGTGGAAACATCCTTGTGGGTAGGGATAAATTTACACATTTTTGTGAATCTGTCCACAATAACCCAACAAGAGTTGTAACTGTCTTTACCAGCAATAGGTAATCCTGTTACAAAATTCATGTTCATTATTTGCCATGGTGCATCAGGATGTTCAATATGTTGCATTAATCCAGCTCTTTTACCAGTCAATCTTTTTGATTTTTTGAAAGAATCACAGGATTCAACATATATTTTGGTGTCTTCAGACATATTAAATCACCAAGCAGTGTTTTTAATTCTGATAATTGTTTTTTCAAGATCAAAATGTCCAGCCAATATGTCATCATGAAAAATTTTCAAGATGATCTCTTTCATAGAAGGAGGAATAACAATAACATTACTCAACTTTCTTCTATAATATAGATATCCTTCATCAATTGAAAATTTACCTTTTTCCAAAGCCTTCTGGTAATTTGGTGGAAGGGTTTCAATTAATGCTTGTATTGAAGCATTCTTTGGATCATTTAATATGGTACATAACTTTTTTAAGTCAGTGTCTTTATAATATGAATCCAGAATAAGCTGTAATAGCTCTTCCTCCATATCAACCACATATATCCCATGAATATGAATAATTTCATCCTCAGGATCATATGCAGGATTAGAGTCATCATTTGGTAAAGGTAACCTTGATAACATGTCCACATTCGAGTGAACAATACCAGCCCTATGAATTATTGTCATTCTCCCTCTGTATTCTTGAACAGCTAGCTGCCATCTAAACATATGTCTGTTAGGTGTTTTTAAGTTTAAGAGGGATTTAACTGCACTTCAGTCAGTGACAAGTTCAAATTTATGGTCATCCAGGTAATAATGTAGCTTCTCTAGAGCCCGCACCACTGCTAAACACCATAGTTTAATGGCACAATATTTCAATTCACTATTTCTCAAGGTTCTTGAAATATAACAAATTACTAATTCTGATACTTTATCATTCATCACTTGTTTCTGATGGAGGGCAGCACCAAGACCAATAAAACTGGAATCAATGTATAAAACAAATGGTTTATTAAAGTCAGGTAAAGCATGAATTGGTGCTGACATCAAACAATGTTTCATAGTGTCAAAAGCTCTTTTTATTTCACTATTCCAGACAAAATCAACATCTTTCCTAGTCAATTGGGTAAGGGGTAATGCTATAACTTTGTAATTTTTAATGTACTGTCTATATTATCCACAAATTTCCAAAAATCTCTGGAGCTCTCTAACTGTAGTAAGAGCCTTCACCTGTTGTATGGATGCCACTTTTTTTAAAAAAACATATCTGTAAACCTGAGACAACATGACCAAGTACTTTTAAAGAATGGAAACCAAATTTGGATTTCTTCAAAGCAAGTGTCATATTTATTTCATCTGTCTTATGGAAAACTTTACACAGGTGGTTAAGATGGTCCTCAAATGTTTTAGAGAATATAATGATATCATCAATATAAACCATCAGTCATCCTTCAATTATTTCTTGATAGAATGTGTTATCCATAAATTTTTGGAAAACTGAAGGGGGATTTTTTAGGGCCAAATGGCATCCTAATATACTTATAAATACCCATATGAGTAGCAATCATCAGAAAATTCTGAGAATTCTTCTCAACATGTACCTGGTGATATCCCTTATTACCATCCAAACAGCTGATATATTTAGCACCTTGTAGGGTAGCATGTACAGAGCTAATTCTGGGTAAAGGATAGATATCATCAACAGTATAAGTGTCCAGTGCTCTATAATCACCACATAATCTGGCTTTATCTTTCTCATAAGAAATTAGGACAGATGAGATAACACAATGTTTAGGTATTTCAACTACCTTTTCAATAATATTCATTCTTAAAAGGGTAGAGATATTATCTTCAATATATTTTTATTTTTTTGGGAGAAGCTTGATAAGGCTTCTTCTTTAAACTAGGTGGTATATCGGCTAATGGGCAAGATAATGAAAGTTTCATTTCTTCCTTTACCAATACTAATTCATGTGACCCATGAGAAAAGGCCATAGGAAAAGATTTTATCAATTTAATGATGGAATCTTTATCCTCACCAGAAAGTTGTTCTCCAAGAGAAGCATTGTCAATTTCAGACACAAGGGCAAGCATTTCTTTTGTAGATCTTCCTTTATATTGAACTACAGAATTACATGTGTTCAATCCTGGTGTTTATAATTTGTTGGGGGAGGAAATTTTATATTTTCTCTTCCCATTCATCCCCATTGTGAAGCACTGGTTTGAAGGATCTAATTTTATGCCATATTTGGTTAAAATGTCTTTTCCCACAATGAACCAACTACTCAAGTTATCATTTTTCATGACAACAAAATCACATGTAGCTCTTACAAAACCATGGTTATATTTCAAAAATACTGTGGCTTTGTATTTACCAATGGGGGACAAAACAGAGCCATAACCTCTCCAATTCTCAGAAATTATAGGCATAAGGTTTGATTTATAATCTTGGTCCACTGAAGCAAGTGCGTTTTCAGATACTACTCTTCCTCCAGCTCCAGAATCTAAGACAACCTCAATGTTGTTTCGATTGAACAAGACTGGTTCCTTGAGAGGGGCAATAACAATGAGATATCCTCAAGATTTCTTATGATATCAGCATCTTCCACTGTAGATAAATCATTATTCTAAATATCAATATTGTTTAAATAATGAATATCCTCTTCCAGCATTAAAATTTCTTGGTGAGATTCATATGAAATATTGCTGACACAGTCACTTGAAGTATCATCTAGTGCTATTGTGTCATCAGCATGTTCCTCTCTCTGTTCAACAAGATTTATCTTCTTGTCACAAACATGGCTTTTCTGCCAAGGCTTTCTGCATTTGAAACAAGTGTTTGTGGCATACTTTTTGGGTGCAACAGGGGCAGAAGGTTTACCAACCTTTTCCAGAGGTTTTTTTTGGTAATTGGAGGTTTTCTCCAATGAAGTTCTAGAAATGAATCTTCTAGAATAATACTTGTTGTTTAGAAGGATCTCATTAAAAGTATTAATGAAAGAAGAAGGTTCCCTTGAGAGCTCAGTCCTAGCAACTATTATGTCTCTCAGAGACATAGGTAATTTATAGAGGATCCTGTCCTTCCATAACTCAAACTCCATTTCTGGGTCCATTTCCCTCAAGATTTTCACAAGTTTCATCAGGAACTCAATAGGTTTTTTAGTAGAAGAGCTATATTTGGTTTCTTCATACTGCCTTTGCTGAGATAATCTAAACTTGGAACAACCAAATTGTGCTTTAATTAATTTTTTTTAAGTTTCCCATGAGTATTCATTTTTATCCAAGAGAACAGATTCATACCACATTAGGGCTATATTGGTAAATAAAGAAATTAATTTTGACACGATTTCCTAATCCTGGAGTTTGTAAGAATTTCTTAGATTATCAATCCTGCAAATGAGCTGCTTCTAATCAGAGGAAGGGTCACCATCAAATGTTGGATACTGGTCAAGTTTTGGCCAATTCTTTTAATTTGAAGTGGCCTCCTTGCTACAAGCTTGTCTCTGAGTGAGAAGTAGCTGTAACTTCTCCAATTGGGTAGTAATCTCATTGTTTAATCCTTCTGTGGATGATCTAGGTACATCATCAAGTTTTGATGGGAACTCAGTGGCACCAACAGGCATTTTCTGCACTAATTTTACTTTGGATGAACTAGGAACAGGTACAATTGGGGTATCCTGCACAACAGGCTCTTTCAAAGAAATGTCAGAAAATTTTTGATAATGTAACAATGAATTCAATTTCTCTTTAACGGTTGTTAATCTAGTTTTCACCCTTGGAATACTAGATAAACTCTCATTGATGGTTGCAAACAATAACTGGTTTTTATTTTGGAAATATGAACAATGGTCACTCAATCTTTCTAAGTTCATGGCACAGTATCTTTTAATTTAGACAAATCATTCTTGATATTTTGCCATAAAGCAACTTTCTTTTCATGAGTGACTTTGTAATGAAACAAATCATCAGAAACTCTCTGTAACTCACTCCACAATGCTTGATAGCCCTGTTCAATTAACAAACTATTATATTTCTGAGTCAATTGCATGTTTTTCATTATATTATTTTGTTTGCGATAATATCTCCCAAATATTCATCATTAATGGTAGCTACATCTGGAGTATTTCTCAATATGGAAACAGAATAACTTTCCAGATTCTCATAAAACTCAGGATCAAGTGTCTCATCAATAATAGCCATATCAGGATTTATCATTGAAGTAGCAATCAAAACTAAAGGATTAGATACATTAGAGTATTGAGCAATTTGTCTACTATTCTCAGCCTCTACTGGTCTCACAGTTTCATCTCCTCTTCCAGAATCACCTGAAGGAACTAAATCAGCAACAAGAAATGGTACTTGAGATTCAATTGAGGGGCTCACCATGGCTTGGGCGAGACTTGAATGTGATTGTTTTTTCTCTTTCTTCCTCTTTGATTGGGGTGAGGAGGTGTGGGGTTGAGCTGATTGGTTCTTGAAGGACCTGCCTGAGGTACTTGTTGTTGTTTTTGCTGGGACAGATAATCCCACTGGGTGTTCAGCCAATCCCACTTCCACTTTGATACTTCCACCTTTTGTTGTTTCTGAGGAGCCAATTGTGGAAGGGCTTTTGGAGCAGGAGGTTTCTTCTTCTCTTGAATGAAGGACTCTATTTTTCTTACCTTGTCTTCTAGAGAGTCTGTTTTTGAGCTCAGCTTGAGGTTTTCTGACCTTAACTCCTTGATGTGAGTGGAGAGATTTTTGACTTGCTGATTCAAGGGCATTTTTTTTATTTTGAAGCATTTTGGAAGCTCTTTTAGGGGGTTGATAGAAGGCTTTTGATCTTGAGCTTTTGTCTCCACTAATATCTCCATCTCCTGCATTTCTACATCCTGATTGGTCCAGTAATTGATTAATTTGAGCCAGTTTTTTAGTAAATGGAGAACTTACAGAAGAAGATTCATTATAATCAATTAAATCCAGTTCCTCATCATGGCCAGCAAAAGCACCTTGATCAGTCATAGTTGTAATTAACCTGAACTGAGATAAAGAAATATTAAAATTTAATCAGTTATTATTTTTACTTTATTTAAAGAAAAATTTAAAAAAAATTATTATATAAGTAATTATCAGGACTTTTTAATAAACTGGAATAATTAAAATATAATGTTTATCAGGACAGAAAATCAACTGAAATAATAATCACAATTTTATTAATTAATTTTAAGATAATTTTATAACAAGGATTTAAAATGAATCAACTGAAATAATAAAATAATTTACTAATTAGTAATATTTTGATAATTATCAGGACTAGAAGTCAACTGAAGAATTTAATTACCAGTAATCAATGTCAACTGAAAACAATTTCAATTACTGGGACTTGATTTTAACTGAAATAATTTAATTACCAGGACTTATTGTCAACTGAAATAATTTAATTAATTTTTAATATTATTAATTTAATGCCAGGACAATTTGTCAACTGAAACAATAATATAAAATTTTAATTATCAGGACAGAAGTCAACTGAAATAATTAAAAAAATTTGATATAATTAATTTAATTTTTTATATAACTTCTAGGACTAAGAGCAATATAGTTCTATCTTGTTCAACTAGGAAAAAAATATTTTATTTACCAGGCACCTCCCCCTGTAAAATAAGCAAGTTAATGCCACATACAGAGTGCTGAGTAAAAAGATATATGTGGACAATGAAATGTGAAAAATGACCCACAAATAGTAATCAATATAATTACCACAAACTTATATGACTATTTCCAATATATGAACCTAAATTTTGGAGTGCAGTTTGATTCCCGGTTGCAGAAAAAAATAAGTCATGTGGTTGATGACGTTTGTCCTTTTTTCGTCTACTTGTTCTACTGGTACCTTGTCGTTGATGTTTCCTTGGTCGCCGTCAACAATTCGGAAAGGGCCTTAAGTTCTGAAGCGTCATGATGGTCTAGAAGATTTTTAACAGAGGTCCGATGGCGGTGATTGGTGGTTTTTTGGATTTTCTTCAAAGTCAAAAGTACATATTTTTTCTTTCTTTTATTTACTCAATTTAAAAAAGGTAAAATTATTATAGTTATTATTATAATCTATAATTTAGGACTACTATGTTGTAAGTACTAAAATAATAAATAATTTTAATAAATATTTTGATTTAATGAGTTAATAAAAATAAGTAAGTAAGTAAGAATGATCAAAAACAAACAGAAAGGAAGGCCTTATATAGGCAAAGGAGAGAAAAAGCACAGATTAAAAAATCCTATATACAGGAGTATGAGACAAGAAGAAGAATATTCCAGAAAAATATTTTCAAATAATAAGGTTGTTCTAGAAAGAAAGTGTTAAAAATTTGTATTTACTGTATATGTCAGAAATAAATTGGTTTATTTGAAAATTACTGTAAGTGTCATTTTTAAATAGGTAATTTGAATTTCTTGTATATATTTATTTAATTTTAATATTAATATTTATTTCTCTAAACTTGTCATTGAGCACAGTGTTAGGAAATAAAAAAATATAAGGGACATTTTAATATTAAATTTAATTATTTACTGTTTTGTAATTAGTTAATTTATTACAAGTAAATTTAAAGTAAATATAATATAATTAATAATAATGTATAAGAAATAAAAGGGTTTGGCTTCATCCCAGTAAATAATTAATTATTTTACTGGGTAAGTCTAGCAGCCTGGCTGACATGGCTTATCACAATTTGAGAGTGAGGGAGGCATGACTCTTATATGGTATAAAAATTTAAATGATGTATGATGTTTTGAGTTATGAATTGTTATACTGTGGAGTGCTGTGTATGAATGGGATGATGCTGAAAAATCAGTGAAATGGGACATTATGGTGAAATCAGCACTTTTGGTTGAGAAAGTGTGGATTTGAGTGAAATAATTGACTTATTATATTTTGAAATTCATCAGCATTGGGGCTAGTTTGTTTCAGAGATACACACTTAAATAAGTGCAGATTTGGTCAAATTTAAGTGCAGGTTTTCCAGAACTGAAACCCCCTATTATATTATTTAGTATAAATAAGTGAACAGTACATATATTACTTACCTCTTACTTTTTCCCTCACTGTAATGGTTTCTTTGCTACATCTTCTAGACAACTTTCTAAGACATTATTAATGGAGCTCGCATTCCTTTTAAAGCTCTCTGTAAATTAATATAACTTCTGTAATCCAATCTTCATTGAATAGGAGTACTTCTAAACCCTTGTTTAGTACTACTAATACTTAAATCCAATTTCTTCCAATTCCCACATAGAATTTAATCATTCTAATCAATCGCTCTCATTTAATACCTTTCTTTTCCCCTTTCAAAAATATGACAATGATTCAAATGCAAATACAATTATTCAATGTAAATTTTTCTGTCATATCATCTAATTCAAAATTAAGAAGAAACAGAAGCTGTTTATAATATCAGGACCACTTGTTGCCATGTGTATCAATTCTTCTTTCCAAAGTTCAAAACAAAACCTCCACCCACACCCCCTGAATTTTGCTATTTACTGATCTATAGAACATTTAGAATTCCCCCTTCACAGGTGCAAAAGCACATGAAGATCCAATTAAAAACATATTAGATGTGTTAAAAATTTTGGTTTTTAAATTGGTATACAACAAGTTGGGTAAAATCCTGTTATAGATCCTCTGGTTTTTATCTTTATCAAAAATATTAGTGGAATTGAATAAGCATTCACCAAAAAACAAATTAGCACCTGCTAGAAGGTGCATATCCCTGACTAAAATATGGTATTTCAATTTGGGGGAGGCACCTTCTAAAAGTTTCTAAAAATTTTTTCTGGTGAATTTTAATTGAAAAATGATTTTTCACAGCCATAATTTGAAGACATTCTCAAAGCTTTACAAAACACTGTTAAAAATTCATCCATGACATCAAAATTAAATTTTAAAGAATTAGAAAGCTCAATCAATAATGATACTGTATATAAACTTGCTTTCAGAAAATTATATATGGATAGCTACCAACCTAGTAACAAACCAAATGATTACTTCTGTAGAATGTACCATTCTACTGAAAATTTCCAGGAATCATGCCCATATAACAGATATGGTTCAGCCTTCAATTCTGTTTTATAGTCTAGACATGAAAAATGGCTCCAGAAGCTAAAGATAGTTTTGAGAAAAATTTGAAGATCTCTTCCTAATAATTAGGGGGAGAATTCATCATCAAAAGTTTGACTCAAAAAGATTTACTCCTCTTCCATCAATGTTCTCACTACTTCCCTAAATTATCTAGGCCTTGGAAGTTACATATGGGTCCATATTTTGGAAGTTGATGGTGGAAAAGGGATTCTTGATACAGGAGAAACTCACTATTCAACTGGAGATCTATATCTTTTCCCTAACTTTAAGAAATTAAAGATCCCAGTTTAGTGAAGATGGATAATGACCTAGCTGCTGCTTTTATTACTAGCTATGGTGAAATCATGATAAATGTTTTTCAATAATAATTAATTAAAATTAAACATGATTTCTTCTGTAATAAAGAAAATTCCAAGATTATCTCCCCTTTTTATTTACTTCAAAATTATATTTCTCTTAGTCTTAATAATTTTTATAACTTTTTAATTAAAAAGAAGTCAAAAAAATTATTCATTTCTCCCTTACGTTTTTCTGATTGTTAATGGGCTGTAGATCTAATCTATCTATGTACACTATATATTAATTCCTTCTCACACCACGCAATATGGGGGGCGGACTTGCTAGCGAGTCCGCAACCTTGGACCCAAACTCACCACAGATTGAGCACACATTGAGCTATTGATAAAGGAACCATACAATCAGGGATGAACACCACTCAGCAGAACAGTTTTAGGTGGGTGTCCAAGTAGAGCTCAGCATGAGTTCAGTATGAGTTCAGTCTGAGTTCCATCTGAGTTCAGGTTGAGGACTTGCTAGCAAGTCCACCCCCTATATTGCGTAGTGTCAAATAATAAATTTAATTCTTTGTTGTCTTCCTCCCTTCCTTTAAAATCTTTCCTTCTCCTGAATCACAAATTTCTTACCCCATGGAAACACCAAATTTTATCATGGACCAGCATTTACACCTAGGACATACTAAAATGAGAGTTCTACAAAAAATTTCTAAATTAATTTTGTGTGATGGAGCTCCTTATTATGTTTCATTGGTTAGATTACATTGTGATATTTGTGCAGCATCAAAAAGTAAACAACAAACACTTGTATTTAAGTTAAATAAATTCAAAGATTAATGGATCTAATAGTGTTGGACATAGTGGGGCCCATGTTTGATATAACAGATGAGGGCAAGATTTTTATTTCCCCATTCAGTAGATCATTTTCAACTTATGTGAAAGTTTTTATCCTCAAAAATAAATTGGATGTTCTGGATGCCTTCATCACTTTCAAAAATTAAATGGAAAATGTGATGAAATCTTGCTTTAATAAATTTGAGGAAAGGCAATTGAAAAGAGTACCTTAACTAAAAAATTTCTAATTTTCTTTCCACTAATGGAATTCTTCACAAACATTCAATGCCTTATCACCATGAACAAAACAGCATGGAAAAAATCTTTAATGAAATAATTGGAGGGATTAAAAGAACCATTCTGTTGACATCCAGCTTGCCTCATATGTTCTGGACATTGGCCTATTGTTGGGAATAATATACACCAGGGAAAAAATTGTCACCTTCTAGAAGGTTCCTCCCCCCAATTTAACTTCTATAGTTCAGTCGGGGATGGGCACCGGCTAGCAGGTGCCAGGTTTTTTTCTGGTGATTTCCACAATAGATTACCAAATGTAAAAATAACTTATTGTACCCCTTATCAGATTATTTTTAACAGATGAAAAGACTTAATTCCTATGAAAATATTGGATCAATGGGCTTATGTTCACATACTGACAGAAAAAAGGACTAGGATAAAACTGCAGACTATGAGATGAAGAGTTATTGGTTTTTCAGATGGCAGTAAGGGGTGGATATTTTGGCAAACTGACACCAACTCTTTTTTACAATCAGCCATGGAAAAGTTATATTTCAAAGTGCTCTGATGCTGACAATAATTTCTTACAGTTGCTTGTAGTAGTGAGCCTGATTTAAAGTGGGGTCTATCATTCATTGTGAATACACTATGCTTTGGAGATTTATTTTCAGAAGATACAGTGGCAACACATGATACTCTGGTAAAATATATAAACAACAATTCTACTTACCTATAAGACCAATATCCCAGAATTTATAAAAAATCTAGAAAGAGTTTGGATGCTAGTCACTGTAAAAAATAGTGTGAATAAGAGATGGCTGGCATGTCTTTTATGAATGTATAGAAAATTGTTCCACTTCAACTCAGAAATTTCTATGTGTTATGCAACTAGATGAGATCTATGGATCAGGAAACCTTCTGTGAAAATTTGATTTATAGCAGGGAGAAGGAAGATCCCTATGTGACAATAAAGGAGCTATAGATGCAGCTACAGATAATCCATCTTATAAGAGGTGTAAGCATGTGGACAGAAATCTTTATTTTATAAATGAAGAAGGTACATTGTAAAAAGATTAAAATTGAATGGGTATTGTCTAAAAATCAGGTATCTGATTTATTGACAAAAAATATAGGACCTAGTATATGGAAAGAAAACTGATTTCTTCTGGGCGTTTATTAATTATTATACTTTTCACTTCTTTTCCTTGTTTTTTCTTTTCTATTGAGTCTTTTGTTCCATCTAAAAAGTTTTTTTACAGCAATTGGGAAATCACTAAAAGGAAGGGTGTTAAGTATAGATCTTAATATGCTTATTGATTATGCAAAGTATGAATATATTTTAGTATAAATCCTATGGTGCAGTCAATAGTTAGAGTTTGTACAATCATTGTTGAAAAATTAAATTAGAAAATTTTGCACAACATTAAAAAATTAGGCTAATTGGCCTGTTTCTGCAATTTCTTAAAATAGTATTTAATATGAATTTTCTAATGTGCACTAAAAAGGGTGTTCCACAGTCATGCATCACTAACTCCTTATGTTCCCCCTCTACTTGTGTCCCTTTTTTAGAAACATCACTATTTTGAAAATAGAAATGACACTGCTTTGAAAATGGTGATTTTTTCTGCCTTAAAAGCAGTTGTTTCTTCTTGACTTTACCCCTCAGCTTAAACCCACTAGTCCAACTTTTCACTTGAGCATTTTTTACTTCCAATACTACTGGTCTTAAATTAAAGCATGTAACAGTTTTTCATAATCTATCCCTGCTTTTATTATTCTATATCTTGATTTCATATTCCCCTTCTCCCTCTTCATAATGACATTAACCAAGAACTGAACTTATCAACCCCATATTAATGAACTATTCACATTCATTTTTACAACTTTTTTTTATAATTATGAATAATTGTTTGCACATAAAATCATCAAAATAATTTGCTTCTTCATGAATTTTATTTTGAATTAATGGGAATTTACCTGCTAACATCACATTTGCTGATGGAAAATACCAAATTTTGACATGAAATTGCATCAATCCAAGTAAATTTAATGAGATGCTATTCCTCTCATTATATTTTATAGACTTGAGATCACATATTCATATTCATTGTTTTCAAAACCCTGCACATTGAATGTGTCAATTTTTTGATTCTCTAATGATCTCATTTGCTATTATGTTTGAGATATGGTGAAGAGGCTTAGTTCGCAACATGTAATGAATCACTAAAGCTGAAAACTAAAACCTGGCTTAAGGCTGACATTAATCCAAGATTTAGGAAGTTGTTTTTCTAAGTCAAAAGAGGTATCTGGACTCATTTCACAAGATAAGTAGGGGGAATATTGTGCAGGATGAAACAATTGTGCAAGGAAGATGAAGAGGAAGAAATAATATATGGGACATATGAAAGTGGAGGAACTGATGTATGAAACCAAATGGGCTATGGGAAAAACAAATTGACACATGCCATGTTGAAAGGTAGTTATTGAATGTGCAAAAATAGTTACAAAATGACATAAAGTAAAAAAAAATTGAGAATTAAATACATAGAAACCTTATGTCCTGTTGTGTTAAGATCATATGGTGCTCAATTATTCTCCATTATTGTCAATAATGTAAGTTTTATTTATAAAGATAATGTTTTGATGGACATTAGAAAAAGTGATGATTGAAGCAAAAAGGGAAAATTAATGCAAAAAAAAAATTATGCATAAAGATTCAACTGTCCATTCTGTATTGGCCAGAAGATCCAGGAGGGGCTCTGTTGATAATGCAACCCACCCTGGTTTCACACCCAAAACTAGTGATAGAGACATGCACCAGTTTAAGTGAATCCTTTAATCTAGTAAAACAGCTTCAGTGAGCACAGTAGCCAATTTACTCACCACTTGTCAGTGTGTGCTAGTATCTAAGTATGATTTAATAGTAAATATAAATAGTCCTACTACTTATTGTTAAATGATTTACTGATTAAACCTCATGGGAAGACTAATAAAATAGTTATTCTCAATATAAACTCACAACACTTGGATTTTTATGTGTGCTAGTGGTGGAAAATAGATCAATAAAATATAGTTATAGCTTATAAAAAGATAATATAAATTTATAAATGCTTTATAATATATTTATATATGATAATAATTTTTTAATAGTGTTTTTTTTATGTGTAGTAATTAAGTGATGTCCAATAACCCATCAAATCCTCCCTTACTTATACCAAAATCCACTGGAGTGCACAGACCTTCAATCCAGATGATGTCACTGCTATCCCTGGCAATTACAGAACTGTGAGGGCCCATCACCTCCCCATGGTGTCCACTTCAAGCAGTTTCAACACCCAGACCTCCAGTAAGGACCCTCCATCACAATTAATGATACCACAGACACATACCATATATAGAATAAACAGATCAAAGCAGATACCATAAAGAAACAGGTAAAATAACTCATCCAAAGAGTATATAATGAAACCCAAAGCATATAAAGGAACCAAATTAACTTTCCAAGCCCCCAATAACATCCCCAAGCATCCATATTAACCCATTAATCATATCCCAACCCATAAATCTGTGAAAATCTATCCAAGGAAGCAGATTAAGTTGTCCAAACTGGATATATGCGCCTGAAATAGGTGTATATGCTTGTGAAGGCATTGTGAGTCCACTGAATAAAACCATATGACCTAAAATAAGCAGAAAAATAAAGATTATAGGCTATTAAGAGGTTTAAACCCACTTATAGACCTAAATATACATAATAGGGGGTATCAATGTTCAGGGATCCGCAATTAGGGATCAGGAATTTTTTTTCCCGGGATCAGACATTATTAATTGTGGAAGATTCTTATCCACTAGCCCTGGGGCTAGTGGATAAGAAATCCACAATAATGCATTATCCCGCCTCTTATACCCCAATTTCCATTCCTAATTCCTGATCCCAAACTCATCTCATCCATGATGGATTTTTAAGAAAGTCACATGACTTATAATTGCTGATTCCATCCTTAAGTATTTCCTCACTCTATGCTACTTAATTTTGGTGGCAAACACTTAAGTTTTTTTTCTATCTACACACCCCAACTGCACATTTGGCGGTGAATTCCCACTTCCCTCATCACATAACCCTTCCACCGGCAACAATGAAACACCTCTCTACTAGGAAGCTACTTCACTCAACAATGAATGCTATTACTTTTCTTTTAGTTCTTTACTATAAATCTGACTCTGATTTGGAAGATGCTTTAGCTTATATGTATTTTCTTTCCAAAAAGTGTTACATCATCACCAGGGGGCCAAATCTTTATCATGATCCCTGATATGATCTGGCCTCCATTCTCAACATTCCTCATTTAAACTTCACACAACTTTTTAGAACTTCTCCCGATTCTTTCTTCAAACTTTATCAACTCATCTCCGATCATCCTATCTTCCATAACAATTCTCATAACAAACAGCGTAATCCTGCCATCCAACTTGCTGTTGCTCTATGTCGCTTTGGCTCAAATGGAAATGGTGCTGCCGTAAGACGTTTGGATAATCTCTTTAACATAGGATATGGTACCGTGATATTATACACCAAGCGCTGTATGATTGCTATCCTTTCCCTCAAGTCTCAAACTCTTGCTTGGCCAACTCCAGAACAGCGACTTGAATCCTCTCAAGTAATGCAAGCTGAAGGTTTCCCTGGCTGTATAGGTTTTATTGATGGCACAACCATCCCTTTGAGTCAAAAGCCTGCTCATGATGGCAACCATTATTTTGATCGCAAAATGAGGTTTCTTCAAAATCTTCTCCAAGTTCTCATCTTTCACAATCTAACTTTTTATCTTCTTTCTAGATACTCTATTGCCGTTCAACTTGTATGTGATGTCAATAAAAAATTTATTGCTTTTCACAGTGGCTGCCCTGGATCATGTCATGACTCTTCCGTCTTCCAAAGAATGAGGATTTCTCAATCCCCTGAATCATACTTTGACAAATCTCAGTACCTCCTTGCAGACTCAGCATATGCAAGTGGAAAGTACATTATACCTGCTTTCCGTGGTGCAACTTCAGAAAATGACCCCAAAACTGCCTTTAATTATCACCTTGCACAATCAAGAGTACAAATTGAACATGCTATAGGTATTTTAAAGGGACGATTTTCTAGTCTTCGGGAGCTCAGAATCCAATTTCAAAAAAAATTGGAGATCAAAACTGTAAATCATTGGATCTTGACTTGCGTAATACTCCACAATATTCTAGCTGATTTAAAGGATGAGTGGAATGATCTTTATGAAGAAGAGGATCCTGAACCACCACTGGCACTCCCCTCCCTTGATTCACAAATCATTCAATCAACCGGCATACGCCCCATTATAATGCCAATTACTCTCCAACATTTCTCTTCACCCTTTTAATTTTTAATTTTTATGTTTTCATACTTTCCAAATGTCCTCTTTGTGTACTTTAATCACTTGTTTTTGTATTTTGGTGTGTTGCATATTCATTTTTTTTTGAATTTACGGTGAATATCTTTTTTTTGGATGGCTCATTGGTTTTCTTTCACTTCCTCAACATGAAATTGCATATTTTCTTATATCGCATATTTTGTCAGTGATTTTTTTTTCATTCATCTCTCATATCCTTTTCATCCTCTCCTCAAACATCCCTCAAACATTTTGGTTGCATTTATTTTCTCAACTCAACTCACCAGGTAGGTCATTTTTTTTCTTTTTTCATGGTTTTTTATTTGCTAATCATGATTTTTTTTTTTGCTTTTTTTTTGGTTTTTTTTTGGTTTTTTTGTTTTTTTTGTAAGTGCTTCTTTTATTTTTGTTCTAGGGTAAAATAATTTTTGTTTTGCTTTTTTCTCTTTTTTCTCTTTTTTTTTATTTTTTTTTCTCTCCTTCACCTCTCTTTATCATCCTCAAGGCCCCCCTTTTTCCCTCTCTTTACCTTTCTCAGACCCCCTTTTTACCCCCTTTTTAGCTGCCTCAAATCCCCCCTTTCCCCCCTCTTTAGGTCCCTCATCACCCCCCTTCCCCTCTTTTTAGGTGCTTCAATACACCCCCCTTCCCCTCTCTTTATGTCCCTCAAACCCCCCCCTTCACCTCTCTTTTGCCACCTCAAACCCCCCCCCCCTTCACCTCTCTTTACCCACATCAAACCCCCCCTTTCCCTCTCTTCAGGCGCCTCAAACACCCCCCCTTCCCCCCCTTCTACTCAATTTACCCCCCTACCCAATCGTTACATCCTCCTCTACCCCCCCCCCCCCCCCCCCCTGTTTATTAACGAACGATCGTTACAGATCGTTCGTTAACAAGGAGGTGGGGGGGGGGGGGTAGAGAAAGTGGTAAAGGTTTGGGAGGGGGTAAGGTGATTGGAAGGGGGGGTTTGAGGTGCCTAAGGAGAGGGGAATGGGGGGGTTTGAGGCGCCTAAGGAGAGGGGAATGGGGGGGGTTTGAGGCGCCTAAGGAGAGGGGAATGGGGGGGGTTTGAGGCGCCTAAGGTGAGGGGAATGGGGGGGTTTGAGGCGCCTAAGGTGAGGGGAATGAGGGGGGTTTGAGGCAGCTAAAGAGGGGGGAATGGGGGGGGTTTGAGGCAGCTAAAGAGGGGGGAAGGAGGGTGATGAGGGACCTAAAGAGGGGGGAAAGGGGGGTATTTCAGGGGGATTTTGAGGCAGGCAAGGAGAGCATTTGAGGGGGAAAAGGGGACATTTATGGGAGATAAAGATGGGTTACCAACTTTCAAATAAAGATACTAACAAATTTTTGTTTGTAATTTTGATTATTTTTTTTATTTTTTTTGCAGTAATATAGAAAAAAAAAAAATTCTTTCTGATAAGGACTGTCCCTCTTATTTACAAAACAAAAAAGGTTTATAATTTTATTTTTAATTTTTCTATAATTAATTTTTGTGATTTTGATTTTATTTAAATAATTTTTTTATTTTTGATTTTGATTTTACTGATTTTTTTTTTTCATGATCTAGTGAGAAGGTTTTTAATAACCAATCTTCAGGTTAACTTTTAATTTTTTTTTTAATTTTTTTTTTGTGATTTAATTTTTACTGAAATTTTCTTTTTTGAATGAATTTAATTATTAATTTTTTTTAATAGGATTTTGCTTTTATTGTGTTTTGTAAAATAAAACCTCAGGTTTTTTTTTTAATTTTTTTTTTGGAAAAATTTTTACTGATTTTTTGGTTTTTTTTTCAATTTTATTTTTAAAATAAAAAAACAGCTTTTTTTATTATTAGGTAGGAATTTTTTTTAAAAAAAATTTGAGTTAAAATTTTATTGACAATTAATTTTTTTTTCAGATCAAAAAAATGTCTTCTTCTTCTGATTCACCCCTTACTTCTCTCTTATCTTCATCTTTATCTTCTTTATCATCTTCATCTTTATCATCTCTATCATCTTCTTTGAAATCAACTCTATCATCTTCTTTGAAATCAACTTCCATACAATCATCTTCTAAATCATAAAAAAAAATTAAAGTTAATCAGTCTCATCAGAAGAAAAGATATTTAAAAAAAAAGATTCTCTGCAAAAGTTATTTTTGTCATATCCCAAACATTTTTTTTTTTATAAAACTAAAGTAGATAAAAAAATTCAATATCCAAAAAAATTCCCAGAAGATATCAAATATCTAACAGAATTTGGAGATGATCGAGTTGTTGCAGTTATCAGCAATGCTTTTAAGCCTCAATTCATTTTGGAAGTTCATTCATTCAATGGTGTAAAAGATGAAGCTTTTAATCAACTATCCGATCTTATCATAACTCTTTATCAAATGGCTTTGGTTCAGTTACCTATAAGGAATAAGAATTTGTTGGGTGGTATCATGATTGGTTTTGGTTGGAGACCTGGTCTTGTCAAAGGATATTCTCTTGGTATGTCTAATAATTTTTGTTCCATTCTTAATATCATTTCACTTATTTCAATTATATAGGTATATATTCATTGCTCAATAATATCACTAAAGCACAAAAAGATGAAGATTTTCGCTTATGGGACACTCTACCTTCCTTTAACTCTTTTCTTGCTCTTTGACTCAAAAAGCTCTGTAATAAGGCATTTGAAAAAAATCATGAACTTGCAACCAAAGTTGGAATACCGAATTGGTGTGACTCCGAATGGGAATTTATCAGTCACGAATATCTTTTATTTTCTAATGTTATTATCACTCATTCTGGATTCCACAATAGGATTCATATCGATAGGAATGATGCCAATTTTCTTACTTTTGGAATATTCTCATATATCAATCCGATAACTGGCCACCCAATACCATCTCCAGCTAAAATCAAAGGACATGGTTTATATTTTCCAGACCACCAGTGCATCATTGATTTTGGTTTGGGAAATGGTATCATTGAAACTATTTCGAATTCTTCTAAGGATAATCATCAAACGACCAAAGCTCCTCCTGGTTTGGAATCCTGTCAAGATTTCACTCATTTCGGTTGTTCTTTTCAAATAAGTCAAAAGTTGATTCAAAGAATCAACAAAATAAAGAAAGAAGGTAAAGTTAATCAATTTAAAAAAACTTTATCTAGATCAAAAAAGTATGGGGATTAGAGTTGTCATCAAAAAATTTATATTTTTTCATAACTTTTTAATAAATATTTTTTATATATCAATTTCCTCAACTAAAGTAATGGGCCAACGAACTTGTGTTGTATAACAGGTAATCATGATAACATTTATTTGTTTCATGGGGTTTCTCTTGCCTATACCTGTGGAAAGTCCCAAACTTTTGTTTCTCGACTTGGTCTGCATTTTGGCTTGAGGGATTGTCATTACTTTAAACTAGGGAAATTGATATATATTAGATATTTATTTAATAATTTATGTAATTATATTAAATTTAGATGACTTCCACCCCTTACTTCAATAAAATGCAGGGGGGGGTATTGCCAAATTTTCAAATCTGACATGTGAAATTGATGACTTAGAAAAATTTTGGTGATACCCACCCCTTGCTTCAATAAAATGCAGGGGAGAGTATTGCCAATTTTTTTAAACAGATATAGAATTTTTTTGACTTGTAAATATTTTTGTGATACCTGTCCCTTACTTCAATAAAATCCATGGGCGGTTGTGCCAAAATTTCTTATAAGACTTGTGAAATTCATGACATGTAAGAATTTTTGGGATACCAGTAAAATGCAGGGGGTAGTAAAGCCAAATTTTCATATAAAACTTTCAAGATTCATGACATGAAAGAATTTTTGTGATACCCACCCCTTACTTCAAAAAAATCCAGGGGTGGGGATTGTCAAATTTTCAAAGGAGACTTGAAAATTTTATTTAAAAAAAGAATATTTAACATTAAAATACGATATTTCAAGAAATACAGAAAATAATTGTAAAATTTATGTACAAATAAATATGAACACATGAAGTGTGAAAGAAATAAAAGAAACTAGTCAACAAAAAATTTCATTAAACGTTCTATTTCTTCAACAGATTTGTTTGCTTTAATGCATTCAATCAAGAAATCTTTCTTTTTAGAACTTTCTTGGAGATCATGCTTATACTTCATCTGTTCCATTAAGTTTTGATGCTTGAGTGTTTTTTCCTTATTTTTGGATTTTTCAATACTAAGAGTTAACTCAAACTTCTTCTCCTCCAAATCTTGGATCCGATCATCCTTCCATAAGGAGAGCTCATACTTCCTCTCTTCCAAATCTTGTACTCTGTCATCCCTCCTTAAAGAGAGCTCGTATTTCTTCTTTTCAAAGCTCAGAGTCTCTTTAGCAATTTCCACTTGTTCTAGAGTGAGAATGAAAATTAACATAAAGTAGAAGAAAAGCAGAGTAAAGTAATAAGAGGTATGATATCACTTACCAGCATCACGTTTCTCTAAAAACTGTTCCATTGAAGAAAAAGGTGTTTGTGATGAAGTATCACTTTTTTGTCTTCTTTGGGAGAGGAAATTTAGACTAGTTGAAGCCCTTCTCTTTTTGTTCAACGTAGCATTTTCCTCCTCATCATTGTCACTAGCTTCAGACTCAGTTGATTGAGGATCCTGGGTTTGTTCATCAGCCTTTTAAGAATTAAGAAAAAGATAAGTAAATAAAAAATAGAATTGATAAGATAAAAGAAAAAAGAAACAGACCTGAGTTAGATTTGGTTGGGTTAAATCACCTATAGGATCTACAGAAAGCTATTTAGATATGTCTCATTCAAATGAGGGGAGGCTTGAGTGGAGGAAGAGGATGGGAAAAGATTTGCTTCGACATCATGTTCGGAGATAGGATCTTCTCCATCCAACATGTTTACAGGATTAACATCAGCTCGCTCTCCAAAAAATTGCATCCATCTCTTTAAAGTAAGGACATAAAGAATAAAGTTTATTGTCTATGGATTTTATGCCATTAGTTATATCATTGTCGGTAATCCCAAAACCAGTGGAAGATGAAAGAGCCTTTGCCTTCTTGTATTTTGCTCGGTAATGCTTGAAGCGTTCAGACATCTGTTTAGGCAAAAGATCAATCCTTCCCTTGGTCTTATTGCGTAATTCATTTGCCATTAGAAGATAGCCATTAACTTTTGATGCGGGGGGCCGTCCTACTTTAGTGGCATACTCAGTACCAAAACAAGAATCATAGTTAGATTTGGTTTTCAGCCAGTTGATAAGAATGAGATGTTCATTTTTTTTTAATTGAACAATCTTTGATTTCTCAGCTGAGCGGGGGAAAGAGGAAGTAGTGGGAATTGAAGATCAACTGGGTGATGGCTGCCTTTGAGAAGATCTAGGATGACGAGGCATGTTATTATAAATGAAGATGAAAAGGAGCAGAAACAAGCAGATGAGATAGCGATATGAAAAGGAGAAGAATCAAATAGATGAAATGGGGAGAAATTCTGAGCGGATAGAATGAACAGGATGGGATGAGAATGGAAGTGCGCAGCAAGGTAGAAGGCTGGGATATCCAGAAAGTTGTCCAAGATGTGGTTATGGAAAATTGAGTAAAAAAATGTCGGATAAGAGGTGAACATTGACATGTAAAGTGTCTAATAACCCAATTGTTAGCAAAAATAATTGCGGAAGATAATTGGGGTATGCAGATTATTTTCCGCAATTAATTTAATTGTGGATCGGTCAACATTGATACCCCCTAATATAACTACATATTTCACTGAATATGAAGTTTATGTATGTCTATAATTACTTAATATCACTTATGATAGGTATATTATGACTCCATTAACACTTTAATAAGTATTATTAGTCTATGGATAAGCTATTTAAACTACTATAAGTCATATAATAGTGTAATAATTATATATATATGTATTATAACCATATATATAAGTATTTTAACCTTATTTTTAAGTAATAAGCTTAATGTAATTAAGGTTATTTTACTTTAAACATAAGAATTACTCAGTCCTGGAGATACCTAGGCTGACACTACTAGCATTTCTATTTTCACCCTCCAAAAGCAAGCCAAACAGCTAGACTATCAAAAATGAATTGCAGAAAAGAAACTGTTTGTGAATGTTTCACATTCTCAATGTTGTTCAAATTTTTCTCTCAAGTACTGTCAGTGGACTTTGAAAGTATTGTGGTCTAAGAGCATCTACCCCCGTTGCAGTAAATTTTCAGTAGATACTTGCATAATTGCTGCATCCATTGTTACTTAAATGAGGTTTCACACCCTTGTATGCAGATTCAGTTAGCAAACACGCGATGGGAAAATTTTGTCACCCTCGTGTTGACTTGCCCATTCAGTAAACTCCACTTTTTTTCTTGCGTTCTCACTACTCATTTCACTCACCTCAAATTTTCAGATGGAACAACTCATACTTGATGAATTACTTAAAATGGAAGAAGAAATAATTGTGTTTACAGAATCGCTAAACTCATATGATACAACAAGGCCTAAAAAAAAGAATTAATAAATCGAGACTGTGTTGAAGAACATCAACGCTTGATGAAAGATTATTTCAATGTTAATTGTACATACAACAACCATCTCTTTGAACGATGATTCCGAATAAGCAAAGAACTATTTTGAAAGCTGTCTACAGATTTACAGGAACATAATACCTTTTGGGTTTGGAAAAAAAGTAAGTCAATTAACATATAATAGTTTTCTGACTCTAATTTGTTATTCTAAAGGACTGTTGTGGCCAAATTGGTTTATCACCAGAACAAAAAATTACTTCTGTTCTATGTCAATTGGCCTATGGAGTCTCTGCTGATAGCACTGATGAATATGTTTGGATTGGAGAAACTACAGCACTACAATGCCTCAAAATATTCATCAAAGATATTATTACATTATATAAATCTGAATACTTACGTGAACCTATGCAAGAAGAAAAAAAATTTATTCTCCGAGAATATGAGGAAAGTGGTTTCCCAGGATGCCTTGGTGCAATTGATGGCATGCATTGGGCTTGGAAAAATTGCCCAGGAGCATGGGCAGGTCAGTTTCAGGGCAAAGAAGGTTCACCTACAATGATTTTGGAGGTGGTTTCCAGCAAAAGCTTAAGTTTCTGGCACTGCTTTTTTGGCTCCCCTGGCTCCTTGAATGATATTAATGTGCTTCACAGAAGCAGTATTTTTGATAAACTTCTTTCAGGAACAAAAGATACGATAAAACTTAAAATTAACTGACACAAATATTCAAATGCCTACTATCTTGCTGATGGAATACATCCTTCCTGGTCATCTTTGGTCAAAACTATTCCTCACCCGCAAGATGCTTCAAGAGGCTGCACGGAAAGATATTGAGGGTGCTTTTGACGTATTGAAAGCCCGTTGGGGAATAATCACCCAACCTTGTTGTCTATGGGACATTAATTCTGTAAAAGATGTCATGACATGTTGTGTAATTCTTCACAACATGGTCATAGAATCTAAGTCAGAAAATGATCCTTACATTTAAAATGAATCAATCAGCAGTCAAATAATTACCAACCACAATGATCCGATCCTCTCCAATACATTATCAAACTACATCTGCCGTAATCAAGAGTTACATAATTTAAGTATACACTTCCAGCTTCAAGAGGACCTTAAAGCACATAACTGGGAATCTATAGGGAATTTGGATATCTGAAGTAAAAAAAATTGAAAAGTAAGTGATAAATTTATGGTGCACATAAAATAATAAGGCTACTATTATAAAAGGGGAATCGGATATTATATTGCAAGATGAGAAAAGAAGTGAGCAGAAATGGGCATTTGGTAGAGTGTTTTTATATTAAAATCTGGGTCTGGTAGGATAGAAAGACATGACAAAGCCTTCTCCTTCTTCTGGAATTTTTGTCGGCTGTAAATAATTTGTGGTGTTAGCTTGAGCCAAGAGAAAAGAATATAAGATAATGAAAAATAAAAAAGAAAACATTGTATATGGATGATTTATATTTAATAATTATTATTTAGAATAAATAACATTTTTTTTAAAATTATATTTAAATAGTTGCACGTAAAAAAATATAAAAATACTTACCTAACCATAAAAACAAATAATTTAATGTCTTATAGTCTACTCAAAAGGCAAGAAGGCTAGTATTATAAATGGGGAATCAGATATTATATTGCAAGATGAGAAAAGAAGTGAGCAGAAATGGGCATTTGGAAGAGTGTTTTTATATTCAAATATGGGTCTGGTGGGATAGAAAGACATGACCAAGCCTTCTCCTTCTTCTAGAATTTTCCTCGCCTGTAAAAAAAAATAGAAGTTAGCTTTAAGCAAGATTAAGAATTAGGAAGTAAGATAGAAATAAAAATAAATTAGCAATTAGCGAAATTAAAAAAAAATAGGAGAGTAAATAAAACTAAAGTAGCAAAATTAAAAAAAAAGAGAGAAAGAAAAAATTTACTCACGTTGAGGGAAGATTGGCTAATTGCAAATCCTCTTGGACAAGGATTTACCGGCAATAGTCTATGGTTGGATTGAAAAAAAACCTCATTCAGGAGTGAAGTCTTTTCTCTATCCATCCATAGGCTGTTTCCGGATTTTCCTTGTCCATGAGGATGGGAATAACAAATGTTTTGGGTGTATCCCACTAGCAGGAAAAATTTGTTATTCCCATCCTCATGGACAAGGAAAATCCGGAAACAGCCTATGGATGGATAGAGAAAATAATTCACTCCTGAATGTCCATGAGGATGGGAATAACAAATTTTTCGGGTGTATCCCACTAGCAGGAAAAATTTGTTATTCCCATCCTCATGGACAATGAAAATCCGGAAACAGCCTATGGATGGATAGAGAAAAGACTTCACTCCTGAATGAGGTTTTTTTTTGATCCAACCATAGACTATTGCCAGTAAATCTTTGTCCAAGAGGATTTGAAAATAGTCAATCTTCCCTCAACATGAGTAATTTTTTTCTTTCTCTCTTTTTTTTTAATTTTTCTACTTTAGTTTTATTTACTCTCCTATTTTTTTTTTAATTTCGCTAATTGCTAATTTATTTTTATTTCTATCTTACTTCCTAATTCTTAATCTTGCTTCAAGCTAAATTCTATTTTTTTTTTTTACAGGCAAGGAAAATTCTAGAAGAAGGAGAAGGCTTGGTTGTGTCTTTCTATCCCACCAGACCCATATTTGAATATAAAAACACTCTTCCAAATGCCCATTTCCGCTCACTTCTTTTCTCATCTTGCAATGTAATATCATATTTTCTCATCTTGAAAAATAATATCTGATTCCCCATTTATAATACTAGCCTTCTTGCCTTTTGAGTAGACTATAAGACATTAAATTATTTGTTTTTATGGTTAGGTAAGTATTTTTATATTTTTTACGTGCAACTATTTAAATATAATTTTAAAAAAAATGTTATTTATTCTAAATAATAATTATTAAATATAAATCATCCATATACAATGTTTTCTTTTTTATTTATTAAAATTGTTTTTATTTTTCATTATCTTATATTCTTTACTCTTGGCTCAAGCTAACACCACAAATTATTTACAGCCAACAAAAATTCCAGAAGAAGGAGAAGGCTTTGTCGTGTCTTTCTATCCTACCAGACCCAGATTTGAATATAAAAACACTCTTCCAAACGCCCATTTTTTCTCACTTCTTTTCTCATCTTGCAATATAATATCCATTTTCTCTTTTATACTAGTAGCCTTATTGGTTTTTGAGTAGACTATAAGATATAAATTAATTTCTTTTGAAATGTATAATATTTTTTTTCAGTTTTTATGTGCACCATTAATTTTAGATATATTTCTTATACAGACAAAATATTTATCTACAAAAACACATTTATTTCATTTTATTTAAAGGTATAATTATCATTGCTAACCCATCTATTTTTTAACTTTGCTTTCATACTTTGTAAAATAAGTAAATCATCTGCCATCTCACAATCTTTTTCTTTTGTGTGAAAAACTTTAAGATCATTAGTCATCATTTCACTGACAGACTTCTCCTCATTTATGCTACAATTTTTTTCTGAAAGTCGCAGTTGTCTTACTTTAATATCTAGATTTTTTTCTTCAATAGCTAGCTTTCTTTTCTCAATTTCTAGTCTTTCTTCTTCAATCTTTATTTTATCATTTTTTAATAGAAGATTCTCTCTTGTTAGTTTGTTTCTTGACTCGGTTAGCCTATTTGTGTCACTTATGGCAGTTACACCTTTTTCGGAAAGGTCATTGAAGCGGGATGTGAGTAAGGATTTATCTTCTTCCATTCCTTCAGTAAGGCGCCTTTTCTTTGCAGCTTTGATCCCAATTGGACAGACTGTAAATCCACTAGAGGCTGGAGAAGGTGTTGGTGGGTCACTAGTAAAGTCTTCATTCCCATTGCTTTTGTTCCCACTCAAATCGACCGTTACACTATTTGGGACCTTGGTTGGTTCCATTTGCCACTTTGGAGCAAACTTTAACTTCTCCCAAGCAGGAAGACTTTTAAAAGCTGACTTTGTTTGTTCTTGATAAAGAGATAAGGCAGTTTATAACCAGTCACTTGGTGAGGTTCCACTGGGAGGATTCCTTTCGATTGAGTAGTAGATAGAGCTGAACTTAAGGGTTGCCGTGTTGAGAGCCTGCCATCTATATTATAAAAAAAGTAAGTTTAAAATAATTAAAAAATATCTTTATAACTTGAAACTGACCTTATTCTGATTTGATCATAGTCTCGGTAGTGCACAGAACTGAATTGGTTGAAATGTGCTTCAATTTTCTTATAAAATGTTTCACCAGATTGTTAAGTTTCAAATTCTGGTTGCTCGCTGATGTGAATCCAGGAGATAGCTAACTGCTCTTCTTCTTGGTGGTTCCAATTAGGGGATTGCTTTTTCTTAGCTTCGGATGTGTTTATCATGTTAGATTAATTTAGGAGTTTTAGGACAAGATGTGAAATGAGGAAAATGGGTAGATAGAAGGGTTGTGTAGTAATAGTTGTGAATTATGATATGAAAAGGTTTTGTTACAATAAGTAGTGACACGTCAAAGTGTTCAGCAGTTACAAGATGGAGTGAAAAGAATTGGCAGGCAGAATATTGAATTACCGAATGAGGTCAAAAGGAGCTCAGTAAATTTAGTTGACAGGCTACAGTACATGCTGAATTCACTAGCTAATAGAGGCCTTTAATGAAACGAGGGTTAAGGTTCGCGTCAAAATGCAGTAAAATATGCATACGGAACCAATTTACCGACACAGAGGTAGATGCTCTAATGAATCTTCTTTTGTGTAAGGTAAAATATCAACACTAACTTATGTCTGGTGCTGCCCTGAGGAGAGGTTTCATCCCAAATGTCTTCAGCACACCTTCAAGAGTGGTCAATCAAGTGTAATGATATGGGGAGGGCTCTTAGGAAATAAATAGGTCCCATTGGTCATTATTCCTCCAAATCAGTAATCATCAAAACATTTCATTCAAGATGTATACAAAACTTCACGACTGCCTTATCTTCAAGAACATGATCCACATTACAAACTTCTCCTCATGTAGGATAACACCCCCACCCACAAATTCAAAGAGAGTGAAGATTTTTGCGCTCAAAACAATATTAAGAAGCTTCCAGACTGGCCAGCCCAGTCACCCAATCTCAACCCAATTGAGAGTATATGGAAAATAATCAAAGTTATTGTTCACAATGTTTTTCACCCCCACGCAAAAGAAGAGATGATTGCTGCAATACACACAGTCTGGAATGACATGCCAATGTCAATTTTCAATAATTGTGTTGCTTCAATGCCTAAATGAATGGAGGCAGTTATTGTAGCGAAGGGTGGGTCAACTCGCTGGTGATTGTTTTTATCATAGGGCTATATTTTACTGTTGGCATTTAAATCTGAAATACAAACAGAGAATAAGATCTATTTGACATGGTCATTGTGAGGTAGTGAGCAGTCGGGAAACGTGGTGGCTGGCAAAAGAGCATATGCAAAAAAAATCGCGAGGACTTCTCACTACAATAAATGTTTGTTTCGTCGTGGGACGCAACAATGGCGCAACGATTAAGCAACAGTTAAGTAACAATTATTATTGGCACTTGAAGGTCTTAGGTGGGTCTTAAGTGCACAAAACAATTGTTTCGTAACTGTTGCACAACTGTTGTGTAATTGTTGCGCCCCATGGCGAAACAAACATGTGCTGTAGTGTCTTGTGGGGCACTGTGTATGTACAGTGGCCGGACTGAAATTTTCACCTGATGCATGCATAATCCAGATTATCAGCTTTTTTTTTCTTCCTGCTACCACCACCAACGCCACTCACACCTCAAGGTAAGAACCGATTTCTCATTTTTCTTTTATATTTTACTAATATCACTTTTTTTTTGTTTTTCTCTTTCTTTTTCTTATTAATTTTTTAAGTTCAATCCTTACCTGCATTTTCACCTGACCCCTGCACCTATGACACAAGCCCGAGCCAAAAAGAGGCACTTGACGACTGAAGAGAAGACAAAGATAGTTGGCATGTCAATGTGGGGGGCCAATCCATACCAAATATCAAGGTGTTATGGGATTCCTCGGGCCACTGTGCGTGATATCATCAAGAAACACGATATCACTGGCACAGTGGAAACTGTCCAACTCCCTGGCCGACCTCACATTTCTTCTGATTGTGACCTTCGGGAAAACAGCCAAGTCCTGTCAAAAAACAGAAGATCAACATTAGCTGAAGTTACAGACACACTTACCAATGAAATCTCACCTCGTACACTTCAAAGGTGTGCACACGAAGTTGGATTCCATAGCCGAGCTGCTGAAAAAAAAGCCATTCATTAACACCTCACAATTCACACCTCACACCTTTCTGCTCAATTCTGTGATGTGATTAACTTACGCAAGATGATAGACTGGCCAGCGTAGTCTCCTGATCTCAATCCAATTGAGAATGTATGGTGAGAAATCAAAGATTCTATTTCTCAACTTTATCAACCAAAAATGATCCCTCAGATGCGTGAGGCCATTCAAATGGCTTGGGACAACCTTCCGAGCAACATACTAGACAATTTAGTTGCATCCATGCCTGCTAGGATGCAGGCTGTTGTTGATGCTGAGGGTGGCTCCACCCGCTGGTAAGGTGAGGTAACTTTTTTTTTAATCATTTTTCAACAATTTTTTTTGATGAAATGTCTTATCATACTTTCTAGTTTCAATGCTGAAAGGCATGGCCTTGTCACCTTGCTCATTCTCAAATTTTGAATTTACGAAATTTTAAATTTGGGGTTTTTTTTATAAAAATGTCATCCAATGAAAAAATAAATGTTATGGCTGTTTTCTACATGATGGTTAGAGTCGGAAAGATATTAGGACCATGTATGTAGAATGGATAGTTGCTGAGTTATGAGAAAAAAAAAACAGGTGGAAATTTTTGTCCGGCCACTGTACATGCTCTAATACAGCCAATCCTGGAAAGCTTGCAAAAATCATGAATTTAGGTCAGCTGACCTATGATGTTTTTGGCGGGAATGAGAGGTAAGACAACCGCAAGCTTCCCAGGATTAGCTGCATCTTCAAATTTTCTAAAAAAATACTATATAAGATTTGGTAAGTACCTTCTTCTACCAACATTTTTTTTTTTTTTTTTGAAAGACATTTGTATTGTTGGCTAGTCTTACATCGGTATATAGTTTAGCTTCCAACCTCTTTGGTGTGCTTTTCTTGGTTCTGCAAGGTAAAGATATTTCGAAGAAACTTGCAGTTTTCTAGATTCCCACCCCCTTCTAAACACGTGAGTTTAGGTCGCTCTTGGCAGGGGATCGGAGACAAGCAAACCGCAAGCTTTTTGGGAATAGATGAATTCATTTTCTAGATGTATAATAACATCAGTTTCAATAGGCGGCGGTGCGAAATGAGGTTTTCCAGGAATACGGTACCCCACGATAAATGGCACTCAGGCCATTGATATTTATTGATACAAACAAGTCACAAAAGCTTGCGGAATTTTTGACGTAAAAACCAAAGTTTTCATCACAAAAAAAATGATTTGCCTATTTAAAAGGAAGTATCACTGACCTATCCACCAGCCTTTTGAATAAGCAAATGATTTTTTTGTCAGAGAAGCTTTAATTTTGTCGTCAAAAGCTCCACCAGCATTTTGTGACTTGGCTGTATAGATACAGCTAATGCAGGAAAGCTTGCGTTTGTCTTACCTCTCATCTCCCGCCCAAAGCATACTCATGACTTTGGCGGGGGGATGCGATGCGAGACAAGCGCAAGCTTTCCGGGATTAGTAGTATAAATATGACAGAAATTGCACGAGGGGGAAGAGGGTGGGAAGACAAAGTGGGTGAAGAATGGCTTGTATTGGAGCATCCAATTGGGATTTGGATTTTTAGATTAGAAGGGGAGGGCTTGGAAGAGTGGCGGGAGTGGCTGAAGCCGACGCGACGAGACAGGCGGGTGGCGTGTTGGGAGACATAAGGCCTAGGGGGGTAGGGAAGACATATGAGAGTGCATATGAGACGAGTGAGCGTGTCGATAGTTTCCGTCTGAGTGTTGATGGCTCCCACTGAACGTTCTCGCTCATCTTCCCTCGGCTTTCCGTCGTCCTCGCTTTCGGCCTCGTCTGTGTCTGAGTTTGCTGCAGATTCTTCCCGTCCCACTTCCCTGTCGCCGCCCTTGCTCTCTGACTCGTGTCCGTCGCCCGTTCCATCGACACGTGACGTTTATCCGCAAAAGCGCATCAAGTATTCGCCCTCATCCACCAACTGTCGTCCAGCTGGAAACCCTGAATCTCTCCGCGCCTTCAAGCTGTCACTTCCATCCCGTCCCCGCCCTCACTCCCAGTCCCAAGTCGCCGATCAGTTCCGTTCGTCCTCGCCGTTTGATGACGCCGATGTCAAACCTTGTCTCCACGAATCCAAAAAAGTGGCGCAACCTTCTTTCACCTCCCCCATCGGGCTGGGTATCGCCCATTTGCCCTACAGCGCTAGCAGCCTTAAGCCTACTGCCCTCAAGGCCGGCGCTTCAAATCCTTGCACATTGACGGTCGATATTTCTCCAGGCACTTGTCTTGTTTTTGGGCGGAAGCCTGATCTCTCCGATGTGTCACCCGAAATTAGCACCAAATACACACTCGTCCCTGTTACGTTGCCCAAATCATTCACCCATGCTTCTCGTACTCATTGTACATGTGCATTGATTGCCCCGCCACTCGGTGGTCTTACTGTGAAAATGATGGTCAAGGGCCAGAATGGACTCATGGTAGATGGCGAACGTCTGGAGCAAGGTTCAAGTGCTGGAGTCGAGCTGAAGCGTATTGAGGGCGAACAAATCAAGTTGGACTTTTATGGCGGCAAAGAAGTGTTATGTACCGTTCGTCTTGATGATGACTCCTTTACTCATGTTCAAGATTCTTCTCCGGTTTCGGTTCGTTTGGGAAGCCTCAACAGACGGGAAAAAAAGCCTCCCCACTTCAACTTATCGGCGGATCAGAGCACCATCCCTTTGCTCGACACCGATTCACCATCTCCTCAACTTGACACTCCAAACCAACTTCAAGCAGCTAATGACCAAAATCTTGAAATCATCAATCTGTCCGACTACCTGGGTCACGATTCATCTAACAAAATCGAGTCTTCACTTGCTGGCAAATCATTTTTCAATACTGCTAAATCTAATAAATCTTATACACCTTATTTACCTCAAGAAAAAACACAGCGAATTGCTGAGGTGGTGAATCGATTAGGTCTTGATTTGGTTGGCTTGATTGCATCTTCCATTGTCTTCTCTCCTCGTTCTACCGTTAGTACGACTGAAGTCATTCGGGCTGTTTTGGAAAGTCAACCAAGTTTGATTGGCGCTGTGAACGAAGGTCTCCAGTTACCAGAAGCACTATCTGTACCTTCACTTTCTAATTCCAATAGTGACTCAGAGGTTAATATTGTTAATAACCTTAGTGATCCTCACCACAATAGCTCTACCAATATAGACTGGATTGTTGAAGCTTATCGACCTGTGGTGCTGGGAATTCTTGAAAAAGATTCCCGGGCGGACGGAACGGGCATGTTTGGTTGTGTCACTAATGAAGGTTTAAAGGTTGGTTTTCTCATACTCTTTTGGCCGGTATGAATCAGGGAATTCATATATTGATATGAATTTTGGGGACTTTTACTATTATATAATTGTAGGATGCTTCAGGTGAGCCTTTAGAAGCGTTATGGTACTATCAACCTCAAAGAGATCCTGACCATGAAAGACGAAGCAATCTCCAGCCGTATGTTAGGAGGTTGAGGCATACTCAAACTACATCTAAACAGGTATGTGTGAGAATGAAGGAGATCTCTTTCTTTTTTTAGTGGGGGGGGGGAGGGGGGAGGAAATGAAAATATAATGATAATTTTGATTTTTTGTTTGTCTATAGTACTTTTTCAAAAAGGTCCATGGTAATCGGAAAAAAGCTTGATTTGTTTAATTCAAAAAAGAAAAAAGTAAAGGCAAAATGATGCTGCATATATACATACATACAGAACAGTTATAAATAGCAATGATTAGTTACTGAGTGATTTTTTTATTTTTTTCAGTAGTATATATCATTCATTCAGTGTCTGTGAAGAGAGGAGGGAGTTTTATAGAGATGTGTGTTATGAATCTTAATCATTGTTTTTTCTTGGTCTCTCTTTTTTCTTGTTCCCTAATTTTTTTTTTCCTTTTTCATGTCTTTCTTTCAAGGTAGTTAGTTTTTTATTAGTAGTATGTGAGAAGAAGAAAGGAAGAAGAGTTTGAGGGCTCTAAGAATAGATATGATATATATATATATATATATAAGGGTGACAAGAATTTTGAATGATCATGATAGTGGTGGGAATGATGATGATAATGATTCTGGTTGACCTTGTTACATGCTTGATTTGTGAGTGAGTAGGAAAATAGATTGGTTGCTGGCTTTGAATAAAGGTTATTGATTTGTTTGATACCAGGAGTATAATGACAGTTATGTGTTTAAGAACAAAATAGATATACCCAAAATAGTTTGGTGAAAGGTTTGAAAAATCAGTTCAACTTTGCACGGCATTGTGACTGACGGCTTAATTTTGGGCTTGTATCATCAATTCAGTTGGCAACCAGATTATGGTATAGAAAAAATAGAAAAGGGGAGTGAGTAAGTCTATATAGCAAGTTCAAATTCACACATTAACATAGAAATAAGTAGTCAATACCTTGGTAGAATCAATTAAAAAAAAAACTCTGGTTGGTTAAATTAAGATTGTGAATCTTAATTCCCACCCCCCCCCTTATTTAAAAAAATAAAATAAATAAAATAAAAAAATAAAATAAAATAAAAAAATAAATAAAATAAAAAAATAAAATAAAATAAAAAAATAAAATAAAATAAAATAAAATAATATAAAATAAAATAAAATAAAATAAAATAAAATAAAATAAAATAAAATAAAATAAAATAAAATAAAATAAAACCAAATAAAATAAAATAAAACAAAATAAAACAAAATAAAATATAATAAAATAAAACAAAATAAAATATAATATAATA